>OX578151.1:96262299-96587799 GCA_951213105.1 Amaurobius ferox | reverse complement strand
GGCTACACCACTGTTTGGATCTCTCAATTTGTTCGAGATATATCGTGCCCACAGAACTTCACATCCTGCGAGATAACTTCTTAAATATTTATTCCATTATTTTCTATTCCCCCCCCCCCCCTTTATAGTTCTGCATCCTTCTCCCCTGAACAAAAAATCGATTTTTCCTGCGATTTCTCTGACATTTTACTCCACTTTCAAATTCCCGATTTCCAGAGTGCGCAAGAACCTTGAAAAAAAGAATTCGCGGAGTCCAACAATCTGGTTCCTCCTTCTTTCCCCCAACATCTAACACGTTACTCAAACTCACCAATGAAAGAAAATAAACCCTAGCTTTCCCACCAGCGTCATGCTGCATCTCCCTTCGAGGGGGGGAGGGGGAATCTATTTTTAGAATAGGATCGGCCACGTTAGTGAGAGCACGAAATACTATATAATATTAGTCTGTGAGTGAGAGAAACCGAAAATAAACATTCATCGCATGGACTCGTTACAAAACAAATGGGAAAACCCGTGTGGAAATATTTTCATCACTTATTAAAATATACTCTCGATCTCAACTGATTAAATTATTATTTTTTTAGGAAATTAATGAAAATTTTAGGAAAATGAATATTTTAGGAAATTAAGGAACTCAGAAAAAAATAAGAAATTTTAGGAAAAATGCGATCCCTGTATCATACCCATAGACAGTGACAGAACTTCATCCTGCCTTCACTTGCGAGTGCGACAGTCTAGACTTAGCCCTTACTAACTATAACTTTCTAAATATTTAGTCCACAATTTTCTCTTTATTCCCTCCGTAGATCTGTACCCCTTGCTCAAAAAGATAAAGTTAAATAAAATAATTTTTGAAAATACAAATGAAATAAGAAATTTATAAAGAAATCTTCATAGGTTGGCAAGTAGTGTAATTTGCACAGTAATGACTGATATGGATTCAGTATTAAATTCTGGAGTGGAATGGGATAATTGACTAAGGATTTCCACTTCCTGTTATGCAGATGCCAATTTAGATTCAAAATTGTACATTTTTTTTGCAACATCTATTTTTCAAGACCATCTACAAATAGCATAGATGACCACTGATATGGATGTAGCATCAATTTCAGAGAGGATAGAGGATTCACTAAAAATTTCCACTTTCGATTTAAAATCCCCCCCTCCCATGAAACACTTAATTGACTAGAGATAGAGCTTAGATGATGACTCATGGATTTAGCATCAAACTCCATGGGGGTAAGAGGTTTACTAAGGATTTCCACTTTTTTCTTTTTGACACATCTGTTTTTCAGAATTGGGTTAGATGATGACCGATATTAATTCACTATCAAATTTTAAATGGGTAGAGGGACTCACTAAGAATTTCAAATTCAAGTTAAAATGTTCCTTGAAGCATCTATTTCTTAGAATTGGCTATAAATGGAACTTAGATGATGCCTAATATTGATTCAAATTGAAACTTCAGAGAGAGTACGAGGGTTCACTAATGATTTCCACTAGCGGTTTTCACAAAAAAATGTATAACTGTACGAAATAAATGTGCGAATGAATATAACAATTTTTAATAGTTTCGTCAAAAATGGAGTGTACACAGCACTTGCTACAATATGAAAGCTTCTTCATAAATGTCTTGTTAAAACTCTTTCTGTTTATGTAAATGTACTAAATGTGATGTTTAAGAGATTTGAGTGGAGCCTTACACTCTGGACATTTTTCATTTCATATCAAAGACCATGCAATATCTTGAAAACAACATTATCACTCACTTTTAAATAAAACAAAATATATATATATATATTTTATCCTACGTCGGGGCGGAGACCAAATAGGCCATGAGCCCTCTGGCAGCTCAATAAAAACCAGTCTTGTTATAAAAGTAAAACAAATATGTATGACTCACTGCTTTTATTATTGTTTATAAAAATTATTTTTTTTTTGTAATCATTTCTAATTTTAAATTTTTGAGAAACTAATAATTGAAAAATTATGACTGTGTTTTATGTCAGATCTACCTGAAAGTCCTCTTACTCTCGCTACTTGATTGAAATGACTATCGAAATTCATCTTAATTTCTCAATTTATTTAAAAAATATTGTGCCAACAGCCATTCGGAAATGCAAAATAATCACATTCATACAAAATTATTCTTCTCCTGATAATGAGGCTAGTTCATTCTTAAATATACCTTTTTTTTTTAAAGATAAAACTGAAAGGAACAAATAATGACCCACAAAGGGCTCTAGTATCAATGATGATCATTATTTAGTTTATATATATATATGCGTGTGTACTATTTTGACAGAAATGGCGCGTTTGGAATGCTCCTCGGACAACATAATTTAAAAAATACCAGGCAAAAGAAATTGTTTGTCATTAATGTTATTATATTTATGTGAGTATACATATATTTCTATTTATTAACAAAAATATTCATATTCGGTGTACGGTCATGAATCTCTGCATCTAGCAGAAATAGTACACATTACCTAGTATTTTAAAATGCTGGGTTAGACAGACAGCATTATAAATACATCATTTGTTCCAAAATCGATTTTGTTAGATAAGAGAAAATAGTCAACAAAATTTCCTTGAAGAAAGCAGGCATATGTCAGTTAGGTGATGACAATTGTTTCAACTCTGTATTGTAGTCACTAGAATAAGTGTGCAAAGATTCCGACTTCTAGGTCAACAGAGGAGGGTTTAAAAGTACTTATTAGTTTTTATTATAGTTACAACTAGTATAGCATCTCTTAGACAAGGAAAATAACACTCATAAAAAATGAAGTTGGAACTTTTTTTCATATTTTATTTTGTTTAAAAATATATAACACTTAGCACTGAAAACAGTTGTTAATCAAAAATTGGATCAGTTAGGTTCTGCCCTGTTGTCAATACAATAAATATGCAAAGTTTCAACTTTCTAGACTCTTGGTGTAATGTGCTTCTAGTGGGTCTTGTAAGGCATAAAAATTAAAATTATTTTCTACTCCCTGTGTGATTCCATGCAGTGAAAGATAGTATAAGTGTGTAAAGATTCAACCTTCTAGGTTACCAGTGAGCTTTTGGAGGTTATGGAAAGACTTTAACAAAAAATAAAACTCATATTTTGTCACAGGAATGTGTGCGTATGTGTGGAGAATGACAAATATCCTGCTTCGTTAAGTTTTGTCTCATAATTAATACTATAAGTGTGCAAAGATTCAGTCTTCTAGGTTACCAAGGGCCTTCTGGAAGGTCTTCAAAAAAGATAAACTTTCAAATTACAATAGTTTTGGTCACATATTTTAATCATAAAGTAAAGCATTTAACTTTTTATATGGGCCTTTTACAAAAGAAGCATTTTTAATTAGCAAATTGTTCTTTATGCAAAGATGTTTTGAAAAAAATCTAGGTTTTGGTTTTCTAATATAAGAAATCTGACGTGAACAATAGTCAAAGTTATAGGACTTAAGACTACTTTCATCAGATCAAATGAAATGGTTAAAACACAGATTTTAGTCTTACAAAAATTGAATTTTATTAGGTAAAATTTGCATTCAAAAACATGAATATCTATCTTTAGCAAAAGTTTTGTTTAGTCCTCTATTACACACAAAAAACTTTAATGATATCTTTAATATGATAATGAAAACTTTTATTTAATGATAATTAAATTATTTTATGATATTAATTTTATTTTATGGTAATGAAAACTTTTATTTGATGACAATGGAACTTTTCTTGTTTAACTAATTTTGATATAGAAAATATTTTTATAATTGGCAATTATTTTAAGGGTTCATATTCAAACTTGACAATGAAATTCACTCAGTCTTCAGAAGAATTTTAGCAAACTTCCATAGCCTGAATAACAATTATCTACTCACAACATTTTGTAGTATAATAGTTTTATTTAGTGAAATTAATAACACAAAAATTAAAATGTAAATATAGCCAATTTAATGATAAAACACAAAATCAAATTTTGCAAATCAAAACTTTAGTTTTAATTGCAATAATGTAAAGAATCTTTAGAAAAAAAATTAATTGTAGCAATAATCAAAACATCAAATGCTAACTAGACAAAAGTTAATATTTGTTTAGGTTTTCATTAATTCTTTTTCTTTCATTAGATTATTTGCTAAAACATACAAATGGCATCTAACACAATTTTGTATTACTCCCCTCCCCCCCATGTTATCTAGAAAAAATAACAAATGTTATTGTTATAACAAAATAATGATTACAATTAAGGGTTAAAAAAATCACATTAAAGGTTACAAAAAATAAGAAAACAAAATTCAAGGGTAAATATTATATTTAATACACTTAAAACACAACTCCAATGGCTTTCATTTATATGTCATAACAATATAAAGATTACAAATTTAAATTTTTGTGAATATTATGTAGAATGGAGAATTTTTGACCCTGATGAAGATAGACATGGTACATATAGGATAAAATTATAAAAATTCTACTTAAATTAAGTTTGAACAGATAAAAAACAAATTGTATCTTGGAATTAGAAAACTATTTGAAAATGAAAATAAATTCCTTTAAAAAGAATTTATATTTTAATGAAATGTTTTGCTTAAAATGACATATTTGATTAATATCAGGATTGAAGGTCAATAAAAAGTAATGCACTGATCCATATTTGCTATACATATGTGTAGCAAATATTATACACTTGCTATACTTCAAGCCTCGGCTAAGGTGGTGTTTGTTCCCCAACCTGTGGTGTCAAATGCATATAAAGTTTAGCTAATTAAAAAAAAATAAATTTAACAGTTTCCTTTTTGTAAAATCAAAAATATATATTTATTTTGTAAATATATATTGCCCAAAATCAAGTAGAATAAACTAATTTGACAAATCAGAGTTTTTTCTCTCATAAATAAGACCTGATTTAAACCAATGATTTAAAAAAAAAATAAATTGATTTAAATTGTTACTCTAATCATGATTTAAATCAATGAATCCTGCTTCTAATTTATAAATGAAAATCAGAGAATATAGGTGAAATCTACTCAAATAAAACATCTGGATATCTTAATGTCTCATATTTTTAAAAAATCAGCTCCATAAAAAATCGATTTTTTAGTGAAAACTTACATGAGAAATGATTATTTATGAAACAATATTGAATGTTTTTATTTTTTGATGTTTTTTTCAACATTTTATTCGGAAATTTGGCAGTTTTCAAAATATTCGATTTCATTTAAAATCAATAGACTTTCAGTATTCACTGATTGTAATTTTTATATCAAATTCATTCAAAACACTCCATTCGTTCATGAGATATCATCTCCACAGACTCACACACACACCACCTCAAAACTGATCGATTCGAGTTCAAGGATGCTTGAAACCTAAACTTCCATTGAAAACTTGAATTTAAATTTTTGACCCAGTCACAATACTTTCCTGACACATTATACTACATATATAGGAAAAGTAAAAAACAGTTCCTTCCTTCTAGCTTAGTCATGCCTATCAAAGAAATGTCGAAGCATAGGTAGAAATTGCATGCACATTTTTATTTGGTTCTATTTCCAATAGAATATCTTCTGACATAGGTAGACTGAGAGAGATTCGTCTCTGCTGAAAATCCCAATTGGCACTTAGAGGAAACAAAACAGGAGGCTTTGCTACTGTCTGTAATAGCTCTGTATACAGGGTGTCCCAAAAAGATTGAAATGTGCTTTAATTCTTTACCTTTTGGAGATAAGTGGGCAATGCAAATTGCAAAAACGTTGAAAGTAAGGTAGGAAATAAGATAGTTAATGAAATAGTCCTCCCATTCATTTTCAAAAAGTTACATTTTTTCAATTTTTATACGACCCCCTTAGACAAATTGGGTCAATCAGAAAATTTTTATTTTTAATGCAACAAGATCATTAAAAATGACAGCATATCTGCATCTTTAAAATTGAGCGAGTTATATTTAATTGAAAATTGAACATTGTGAATGGGGGCCATATATTGAATTAAAAATGTAAATTTGTGACATATCACAAAAAAGATAAAACTGGATGATAATACATAGGAGACATTTTTGCAAATTCCGCTTAGACTCACGATGCAATCACGGATTCTTAAGTACTTTTCACATTGAGACATGCCATTTTTTATTTGAAACAATTAAAATAAATAAGTAAACAAATGCAAGTATGTATTTGATTTTGAAATTTAATATAATTTTTCGAAATGAAGAATAGAACTCACAGATGATTTTTTCTTTCCTTTAACTTTAATTTAGCCGTTTCAAACGTTTATAGTAAAATAATTTTAAAAAACTGAAAACTGAAATTTTGACACATATTAAAGTATTTTTAATCTAAACAATTTCCATCGTCAATTTGTTTATGATCCCTATTTTTACTGATGAAACAGCCTTTCACATGGTAAGGAAAAGTGGCATAAGTCAGATTTTTTCCTTTATCATAATTCAGTTGATTTTAAAGATACAAATATGCGGATATTTTTAATGATCTTGTTGCATCAAAAATAAAAATTTTCTGATTGACCCAATTTGTCTAAGGGGGTCATATGAAAATTAAAAAAGTGTCTCAAGTAATCTTCACGAGCAGATCTGAAGAATAAAATGTCCTGGTCTTGTTTGTAAACAAATTTACAAAATATATGAAGTGGAATAAATATATGCAAAATAAAAGTGCTAAAACTGTATATAACCTGTACTACAACTTACGAGTTTCTAAAATCTTTGTCAAAATAAAACAGATAACATAATAAATTGAAAATATTAATAATCCAGTAATCTTAAAACCTAAAGGCCGTAATTGATTCCAATAGATGCCAAAATATGTGCTAATATAACCGGGCTTTTAATGTTTGTTCTACTATTTCGTCTTTACACAGTGAAATTGATTTCATCCTTAAACTTGGTCAGGATGCCGGTTACTCTTTTGAGTTTGTTTATAAAATCTTTTCAAATATTTGCCATAATTTTATTCAACCCAATTCTAAACTCATTCCCATTAATGAATGTTTGCCGTTTAAAGCTAGTTTTCCGTGCCACCAATAAATTTTTTATCCCCTTATCAAATTCAAATTTTGTATCGAGTTTAATTTTAGACCCACTCACTGATAAATTTTGGGATAAAGAAAACTTTAAAAGCCATGCTGTGGTATATGTAGTATCCCTTCTTTTCCTAGATAATATTTATAAGTTTCATATTGGTAGCACTAAACACTAGGTTGGTATACAGTTGGCTGAACATAATAGGGATGTTAAGAAAGGTAGATAATAGACAGCTCTTGCCCAATTAGTGATTAGTGATAACTTTCAATCCCTTTTCGAAAATTCTTTTCTTTTGATCAGCTGTAATAACTCCCAGTCTATTTTACTCTATGAATTCCTTTTTATTTATCTATATCGCACCTCTATCTGCAATTTCGACCCTGTCAATGTTTTAAGTTATGCCTGGTGACTCGTTCTCGACTCCATGCAAGTCAAAACTTTACAAAGTTACCTGTAAAATATAAAAAAAAAGAATAATAATTTTTGTTTTCTTACTTATGTATATTTGTGTTTAAACTGGATTATGACAATTTGTCTTTCTTGTATTTGTAATTTTGTAAAATTTAAATCTGTTTCTGGTGATTTTGTGTGGATGCATTAAACACGGTTAGTAGTGATGCCAATTTTGTAATATGTAAATTCAACTTGCCGGTAGTGGATGGATATAAGCATATTAGCATAATTTTTTATTTAATGCCACTGAGAAAGGGTATGATGATGAAAGCGCTCGGGCTTTTATATTATATGTACATCTGATGGATGTTTTAATAAAATGACGATTAAAATCTAATGATTTGTCATTCATTTATTATTTAAATCGATGACAATTAACACATGAATTTTAAAATTCATCGGCAAATAACTATATAACTAAATGAAAATGTTTTTAAACTTCAAATTGGATATAACAAATAAATATCTATTTTTGCATTTTGTATAAGGTGGAATGATATTCAGACTCATCTTAAAATAAATGGTATCCATTATTTTAAATCATTTGTAAAATACATCGCATACCAGATATATATATATTTGTTCCAGAAGTGAAAAATTTGGCATCAAGCAACGTAAACAGATAGGTATCAGTACAGATAATGAAGAAACAGAGCCTTTAGTGTCAAATTGCATATTATATTAAACAAGACTAATTGCTAATTGAATGTGGCAAAAGTGTCTGTATGACTCAATGTTGGTCAAATGTTCACATGCAGCTGATGATGGTGCAGGGGTACTTTGTTCAAAAAAGAAAACACTGAAAAATTTTAACGTCCAGAAAAAAAGATAAAATTATTTAGAATAAACTGGTTCAGTTCGACAAATTTTTCTTCTATTACTGAAGGAATCCATATTTATAGAATTAATATTTCAAGAATATATTTTAATGCCACGTTTTATATAAGGCTATATAATTTATCGATACGATGATTAATGCTGGAATGTTAAATCCTCATGGACCATGGCAATGTAGTATTAAACTTTTCATATATTTGGTTTAATATAATAGTATAAAAATGCATTGAAACGCTTTCAAGGGCGATAGCAGGATTCTATAAAATGTGATGAACGTATTATTGATTGATGTTTGTTATGGATATTATATTATTCTACAAGGTTCAATCCTTGGCTAAGATAGTATTGGGAGACTGTGCATCTTGATTACTCTATAAAAAACGGTGCAATTTTCGATTATAGCTCTTGTTTTTCTCCCGTTGTTTAAATTTGAACTCTTTAATTAGTTGCTTCACTGTAAAATATTTAACCAATGTAGTCAAATAACTATAAATAAATTTTTCATTCTTAAATATTTTCAGATAAATAAGTAAGTGCAGCACCAGCTTGCACTTATATTTGTATCTTAGAATATTGGTGTTCATGAAGTACAATTTTGGGAACGCCGACTGCAAACTCTCCAATGTTTTCATGCAATATTACCTACTGTTAAAAAAAATGTGTATTGCACGCATTTATTACCATTTAACATAATCTGTCTGCAAGTTACATTTTAATGCATTTACTGATAAGGTGCAAAGCTTAAGAGAAATTTTCTAACGTACAGCATCCAAAACTTACAGAAAAAAAAATTTCACTTTGTATTGCCCTTATTTGACTGCTGAAACAGAGTCCAATAAATAAGCAACAGCGTTATAAGAATTACAATCTTAAGTTTTATAGGAATAGTGGAGTTGTGCTAGAAATGTATCAAATATAATACTTACCCTTATTTACATTTTTTTTCTATATTTTTGAAGTAACAAAGTGTTTTTATTTACATTCACAGCTAGGGTTGCTGTGCTACTGATCTTACGCCAATATTGTCGGGCATTGGCTGCAAAAATGACCGAAAGTTCGCCAGCCACTGTAAATCGCATTATCATATAAACGGGCAAATTACTGAATAAAATATAAAAACATTGGATTTACATGATTAAGCTAAACCCCTATTTTCTCCTGTAGTCAGAAAATGTAAAATATTCGGTGTAGGAAATAAGAAAACGGCTTTTAAAGTACTCCATTCGCTGTGCGACGCCTCTATAGCGCCATCTATTTCAGAGCTGTTGAACTAAAACTTTATAATTTTGTTTCAGTATTTTATTTATAGATAATTAATTAATTGATATTATACGAATTTTCTGACTACACAAGAAACTACATATATCATTCTATCACTCGTACAAATTCCAAAAGGATTTGCACAGCCGTTCTTTTGCGGTTATGATAATAGGAATGGCCTATACTTTAACATGGGTGGAAAACGACCGAAAACCACCTTAACTGTTACAACTCAACTTCAATTCAATCCAAGGTACAACTTATTCCAAGTACAACTCAACTTCATCTCAAATTTGGTAATTTTTACTTGGCAACTAAATTCATGGCGTGTTAACTGGTGTTGGAGAATCCGGAATCTTCAGTAGTTGAAGCATGGGTGAGTACTTTTAATATCTGTATACATCATCATAATGATTAAAATATATTGAATGTAATTTTAAAAATAGCATGTTTTATCACATCTAGATTTATGTGCAATACTTATTTATGACATCTTATATAGTTATCGTGCGTGTTTGTGTGTCTTAGTAGATATTGGAGATCTAAGACTACAATCATCTGTAACTTCCTTGGATTCTGTATTTTGATAATTTTTATTACAATTTATTTTGTACTGCAGGTATTTCACGAGATCATTGGCACAAGCGAAGGAAGACTGGTGGAAAACGCAAACCCATCAGAAAGAAGAGGAAGTTTGAACTTGGCCGTCCTGCTGCTAACACTAAAGTATGTGCTTAATTTCTGACCATTATGTTGTACAAAAGATTTTTAACTTAATAGAATCTTGTATGTAATATCAAGCATTTAAGTACATGAACTATTGCCCAAAATTATTTGTTGTCTGTTAATCGAATAGGGCTGAAATTGTGATCTTCATTCAAGTTTATTTATAATTCAGTTAAGTAGATTAAGAGACCTCTTTTTGAATTAATGTTGATTTCTTTTATTTTGATTGAAGTTTTCCGAGACAAAATTGTGTAGCCTTTCCTGATCCGTGTCTAGATCCAATCACTTGACGTCATGCAAATGTGATAAAAAGCATGCACGAGCGTGTTTAAAACACATTTTTTTCGCACAGTAGACAAGGTGATTTTAAATTTTGTCTGTTTTGCTAAAAAAAAAAATCGTGAACCAGGTCAAAAATTCTAGGAGATAAATCTTCCGTTTCTACATTATTTTATCATTTTTTATGATGTTGATATGTCTTTTTTTTATTATTTGTTTTATTCGTTTTTATGTTTTCCCTTAATTAAAGCTGTTCTGTGCTCCCCCCCCCCCAATCAAAATATCTCATTCAACAGCACTATTAATTGGGAGTTTGTAAAACAATCATTCCTTGCCACATCACTCATTAGTCTGGATCCTGATGTCTCAGATTTCAATGATTTTTAGATAATATGAAACTCAAGACAGAAAATTACGGTATAGAATTAACTTAGTTATTTAAAACTATATTCCTGTTCTTCATATGGAATCTTTTATAATAAAAGATATGTCTGTAGTGGGAAATCTAAATGTCATATGGCCATGAAATTAAAACCCTGATTAATGGCGTAATGTGGTAATCCCTGGTGTGGCTTCTGTGCAGTGTTGTAAGCGCACATATTTGGTTTTGATTTGAAACTGTTCATTTCAACAGCATTCGTTGTAGAGTGAAGATTTAACTGATTTTCATATTGCGTCTGCAGCATGGATGTAAGCCTGTGCTGTGAGCCACAAAACATGTTGCGTGCACTCCTAACAGTCAGTGAGGTCAGACTCAGTGATGTTTTTTAGCAGTTGAGTGTAGTGAGGTAAGACTGCAAAGCTGTTTTGGTTCCATGTTGGAATAGCTATGGATCAACTGTTGTATAAATGTGTGTTTCCACATAGCGACCTTAGACAGAATGACCATTCCTATGTAAATTTTCTATTTCTACATTATTTTATCCATTTTTACAGTGTTGACATATGCTTTTGTTTTTATATGTACATCTTTTATACATTTTTTAAATTTTCAATTATTTGCACTAAGCCTAACATGACGTTCGTAATCACTTCTCAAACACAATCTTCCATGATGACATTTTTGCTTGCCAAAAAGTAGTGGATTATACTATCTTTCTATATACTCTGTGTTCCTGTATAAAAAAAACTACTGATTGACCAGAAAACTTAGATGATATTATAGAAATACAGCTTCGAATTTGGCACAATCTGCCATTTTTTTTTCTGGCACCAAAATACGACGGAATGTCCAAGTCCCAACAAATGCCTTATTACGTTTTGTGTGTACCAAATATAAGAATATATAATTAAAATGCATAAGGTAAGTACAGAATTGCGCAAAGTTGGCACGTTTCTCAGTGTTTTGAAATTGACTCCTCCCAACTAAAGTGACGTATATTCCAGTGTTTTAAAATAGGCTCCTAACAAAGTGACGTCTTATTCTTTAATTGTATGAACTGAAATTTTGTTAAATGATATTGTAATTGAATATAAATAAAAGTGAATAATACTCATAAAAATATTAGGTACAGCTTTGATATAAATAATTTGGTTTCCTCAGCTTTTTTTTGCGCGCGATAAGTCGCCAAATGTGGCACGAAAATAAATTGCATTTGGTGCGAAATGTCTTTGGAACAGATTTGATATAAAGAATTTGGCTAAATCCGCCTTTTTTTTTTTTTGCGCCAAAGCGTACTGTGTTTGAAAAGTCTTCTTGAATATTACTCATAATGAACAGACGTCATCTTGAACATTACGCATAATAAATATAAACATATAATTAAAAATGCCAATAATTAACAATACTTAAAAAAATACGAAATTTTATAAAAACGTTTGTACTTAAAGTACTACATTTGTACTACTTGTAAATTTAAGAAGAGAAAAAACTTAGAAAAAAGTTTGTACTTCTAAATTTAAGAAAAAACAATACTTAGAAAAAAGTTTGTACTTTAACTAAATTTAAGAAAAAACGATACTTAAAAAGTTTGTACTTTAAAGAAATTTAAAAAAACGATACTTATACTTCTCACGTAGCAATAGCTATTTGTGGACAACAAAATCAAAACACAGTACCTGGTTTAATGAAATCCAAAACTTTCAAAGAAAAACACGTGTAAATATCCAAATTGCACAAATAATGGTTTCCACATTGCAGTCATCAAAGAACTCTCTGTAAAACCGGATAATAGGCCCCCACTCATTTTTCTAAGTACAAAATGTTTGTACTTTAACTTTATTTAAGAAAAACGATACTTAGAAAAGTTTGTACTTTAACTTTATTTAAGAAAAACGATACTTAGAATAAAGTTTGTACTTTAACTTTATTTAAGAAAAACGATACTTAGAAAAAAGTTTGTACTTTAACTAAATTTAAGAAAAACGATACTTTAAAATTAAGAAACCCATTTCAGAAACACGGGAAAATACAAAAGACAATTTCAAAACACGGGATAAAAAACTAACCTCATTCCTCGTCATCTGCTTCTTCCTCCGTATCCGAGTGATGTAAAAAATTATTTTCCTTCTCTGCATCTTCATCACGTCTATGGGGAGGGAAGATGGAAACATCTTTCAAATATGCATTCCAAGCTTCCTCCCCAATAGAATGATCGTATTTTCTCTTCCACATATACTCATATAAATACGAATTAAAATAATGTTTCACCTTTCTTCCTTTCACTTTTCTTTTGATTGCAGACCAAGTTCCTTCAATGGAATTGGTATGCGCTCCTGTCTCGGGGTCTTTGAAATGGTAGCTGTGGTTTACCTTAAGGTGTCTGAAGCCTTCATCTTGAAGACAATCATAAGCCTTCCAACAGTCCGATATTATCAATGTCCCCTTCTCAACATATTTCTCAATCACATTCATCAAACATTTTCTCGACCTGTTGGAAACCTTCGCAAAAAAATATCTATTCGTTCCCCTTTCAACCCCCCCAAACACCCACTGTCCCTCCACAGGCTTTCCTCTTCCATACTTATTTTTCCCGAACTTACTCTCATCTATCTCCACAATCACACCATCCTCCCCAATCTTACTTTTATTTTTAAATAAAGCACTCCCACAAATGTCACGGCAAAACTGTTTCCAATCGGTAACAGTTTTGTCCGTGACATTCAACTGACTCATCACAACCTTGCATTCAATATTAAGAAACCACATTAAAGTTAAAATTAAAATTTCTATTATACTTAATTTGCTTTTATCGAACCACGTACCCCTTCTCACACTCCTACATACTTCATGTTTATCATCACCCGATCTCTTTCTACACCTCCATTCAAAACCATCAATCAATCTCTCTCTTTCACACAATTTCATCGCATCTCCACACTTAGGACATTCAAACCTATCACTAATTAACCCTTTTAACACACACCAATCAATCACTGCTCTCTTACCTTTTGCTTCCAACAAATAAAAAAATTTAAAACTAGACTCATTTTCACCAACATCAACACGTTTTCTTCTTGAACATTCGCTCGAATCCATTTGCCGCTTACCGCATGCCATTTCGTAACTCAATCTGCAATCCAAAAACTATTTAAAATCTTTAAAAAAAATTTGCGCAGCCAAAATGTACGTAAAATGATTGAAGATTTCCTTCAAAGCAGTTCCAAATATAAACTTAAATAAAAGCGATCGAGAAAGATACACGAAAGTTCTAGAAGAAATTCGCTCAAATGTGATCGGATCGCTCAAATCGTTCTAAATAATTCTGATGAAATACACAAAGACTATGAAGACTACTACCTACCTAAATACTAAAATGCAGATTCCCAAATAGACGCGCGCTGATTGGATAAACGAAGTCGTGGGCTACCAGATTGGCGAAGTATCCGAAATGAAATTGCAACCCGATGATCCCGCGCCAAGTTGGCGCGGGATCGTACTTTGAAAAATGAGTGGGGGCCTATTTTCCGGTTCGGCCGAACTCTCATTATTTCTATGTAAATTTTCTGCTTCTACATTATTTTATCTATTAACATGTGCTATCTTTAATTCCTGTATGATATTCACATTTTTTAACACTCACAGCAACAACAAAACAAAAATAAAATGGTTGCAACCAACGATATCAGAAAGCTAAAAGGGGTTGCCAGAAAGACATTTCGCGCCAAATGCAATTTATTTTCCTGCCACATTTGGTGACTTATCGCTTGCGAAAAAAGCTGAGAAAACCAAACTATGTCAAATCTGTACCATGTCTTTTTCTGGCAACCCCTTTTAGCTTTCTGATATCGGCTGCGGCCATTTTATTTTTGTTTTGTTTTGTGTGTTAAAAACGTGAATATCATACAGGAATTAAAGATAGCACATGTTAATTGATAAAATAATGTAGAAGCAGAAAATTTACATAGAAATAATGAGAGTTCTTTGATGACCGCAATGTGGAAACAATTATTTGTGCAATTTGGATATTTACACGTGTTTTTCTTTGAAGTTTTGGATTTCATTAAACCAGGTACTGTGTTTTGATTTTGTTGTCCACTTATTTGTCGCACAAATAGCTATTGCTACGTGAGACATACAAGTATCAATTCTTTTAAATTTTGTACAAACGTTTTTATAAAATTAAGTATTGTTAATTATCGGCATTTTTAATTATATATGTATATATTTGTTACACGCAATGTTCAAGATGGCGTCCGTTTGGACTTTTCAAACAAATGTTTTTATAAAATTTCGTGTTTTTTCTAATTTGTTAAATCGGCAGTTTTATGCATTTTTAATTATATATGTTTATATTTCTTACGCACAATGTTCAAGATGGCATCCGTTAGCACTTTTAAAACACCGTACGCATTTGCGCCATTCTTGGCTACAAAAAAAATGGTGGATTTATTACAAAATATGATTTTTGTGCATTTAAAAAATATTGCGTAATGGCAGAATAATTAAATTTTAGAAACCATATTGAAACACTCGATACTTTTATAAGTAATTTAATTTAAATCAATATCAAAAACTTATAAAAAAAATTTAAAAAAAAAGACAATACTTTAAAAAATTAAGAAAAAAGATTGTACTTTAACTAAATTCAAGAAAAAACAATACTTTAAAATTAAGAAACCCATTTTAAAAACACAGAAAAATACAAGACAATTTCAAAACACTGGATGAACAAAGAAAAGAACTAACCTTTAAGTAACGGATATCCATATTTTTAATTACATCCACACCGGAACACGTTTTCTTGCACATACATTCAACACCGCAGCACGTTTTCTTGAATATACACGTACATTTAACACCGGAACCTGCATATCTATTCAAAATTTGTGTAAAATGTTAATCTCCATAAATTGCGAGGAATGTTTAAAATATTGGTTGAACCGGAAAATAGGCCCCCGCTCATTTTTCAAAGTACGATTCCGCGCCAAGTTGGCGCGATTCATCGGGTTGCAATTTCATTTCGTATACTTCGCCAATTCTGGTAGCCCATGGCTTCTGGTAACCCACTGACATCCAATCAGCGCTCGGCTGTTTGGGAATCTGCATTTTAATAGGCAGTAATAGTCTTCTGTGTATTTCATCAGACCTTTTTCGATCGAATTCGTTGACTCTTGTTTTTACAGATCTTTTTCCATCGATTTGCAAAGATTTAAACACGTAGAAACTTATTGGAATACATATTTAAAACATTCCTCATAATTCATGGACATTAACATTTTACGCAAATTTTCAATAAATATGCAGGTTCCGGTGTTGAATGTACGTGTATGTTCAAGAAAACGTGCTGCGGTGTTGAATGTACGTGTAAGAAAACGTGTTCTGGTGTGAATGTAATTAAAAATATGGATATCCGTTACATAAAGGTGAGTTCTTTTCTTTGTTCATCCCGTGTTTTGAAATTGTCTTTTGTATTTTTCCGTGTTTTAAAATGGGTTTCTTAATTTTAAAGTATCGTTTTTTTCTTGATTTTTGTTAAAGTACAAATGTTTTTCTAAGTTCTGTTTTTTTTTTTAATTTAGTTAAAAGTACAATCTGCCATTACGCAATATTTTTAAAATGCACAAAAATCGTATTTTGTAATATTTTTATGAGTATTATTCACTTTTATTTATATTCAATTGCAATATCATTTAATAAAATTCCAGTTCATAAAAGTATAGAATACGACGTCATTTTGGTAGGAGGAGCCTATTTTAAAACACCGGAAAATACGTCACTTCAGTTGGGAGGAGTCAATTTCAAAACACGGGGAAACACGCCATCTTGGCGCAATTTTGTACTTAGAAAAATGAGTGGGGGTTTTACCAAAATATTTATTCTGGTCTGAAAAAAGTGATGAAATACACAGAAGACTATTACTGCCTATGCAGATTCCCAAACAGTCGAGCTCTGATTGGATGTCAGTGTGGGTTCCCAGAAGCCGCGGGCTACCAGAATTGGCGAAGTATATAGAATGAAATTGCAACCTGAAGAATCATGCCTGTCGGCTGCTATTGCTGTGTTAGCTGAGCGACTTGACTAGAAAAATTTGAAAGTCATTTGCAGATTTAGCAGTGTTTTGGCCATATCCATATCTGAAGTGCAGGTAAAGAAAATTTTGTAGCAGATGATATGCAGTAGTGATGTGTTTTCTCAAGAAAGCAAGCTCGTTAAACACAAACACAATTTATTTGTTGTGAGATCCATTGCATCAGATGAAGTTACAAAATAAAACACTGTAACATTCGTTGCAAAGCAAAACTATATACAATGAGCTAGCAAGCTCATGGAAAAGGTTTTAAACAGTCTATGACTAGGCACACACTCTCAGTTACTATAACATCGGTAAGTAGAAAAAACAGCTACTGTACCACACATGCCGTGTACGTTAATGAAGCCACCATCATCAGGTCACACGTCATGGCTTTAGAAGTTAGACTACTCTCTACCGATCAAGGTCTGCCTTCCATAAAGGTCTTTCATGTCTACTACATGGTCTGAGAGTCTCACTGACTAAACTCCGAGATCACTAAGGTCTGAATAACTGAGAATGTGTCCTATCATATATACACTGTGATGGGTACGCTCCGGAACACAACCGTTGACGGCAGCGCCCTCACTATATGCAAATCAGGATGCGCGCGCGGCGAGATGGCGATTTGCATGAATGGCATGTTCTGTTCCCGTCACGAGTCGTTCACGAGAACGGTAGAACCATTCTAAAAATGTAAACATGTTCTCGCGATAACGAGAATCGCGACGAAAACAGAACCAAGTTTCCAACAATGCCAACTTGGCGCGAGATCGTACTTTGAAAAATTAGTGGGGGTCTATTTTCAGGATCAACCAATGCATAAAAACATTTTACATAAATAATGTATAGGTTTAAAAAAAGACAATACTTGGGAAAAGTTTGCACTTTAACAAAATAAAAAAACTATGTCGCATGTAACAATGGCTGCAAGTACAAAATTGCACCAAGTTGGTGCGTTTCTCTGTGTTTTGAAATTGACTCCTCCCCACTACAGTGGCCATTCCAGGCTCCTCCTACCAAAGTAACGTATTCTGGAATTTTCAAATGTAAATGATAGTGCAATTCAATTTGAATAAAAGTGAATAATACTCATAAAAAGCTTACAAAATAAGATTTTTGTGCATTATAAAAATATTATTTAACCCTTTCGGGACGGCGGCATTCCGAAACTACCGTGGCCCAAAGGACGAAGCGCTTCGTTTCCGAAATGTGCCCAAAAGATTGCTATTTTTTTGCGCTAAGCTTAACTCAAAAAAATTCACTAAAAATCACCCGTTCAACACAGCATTCTACTTTTTTCAGGAAGAAAGGAAATACTTATTTTCTATTTGATGTATATTTTTTATACAAATTTTCTTTTATCAAAATATTAAAAATTTTAGTGCATATATGTTTTAGGTACAGATGGATAATTCTTTGGCATGTCCTTCCGATTTTTTAAAACTGTACCACATACATGCGTATTCTTAGACAACAAATACTTTGCAAGTACAGGAGAGGTAAAAAATTTATCCAAATACAAAGTATATCCTTTTCCTAAAAGTTCACTTAGAAATGTTTTCACAACGCGTTCTCCATACCCACCATCAGAGCTTGATAATTCAGTGTCCTTTCCAGTATACACAAGGAATTTCCATTTATGGCCTCATTCCGATTCTGACGATTTATATATTTTTATTCCATATCTGGACCTTTTTGATGGGATATATTAACGAAATCCCAGCCTTCCTTTCCATGAGAACATAAATAACCTAATCATTTCATTGCCGCACATTTCTTTACTCCCCCCCCCCCCCCCCCACTAAAAAAACTCTTATATTCCTCTAATTCAACAACAAAATCAATAAAAGACAGAACCAGACCTGAAACTGAATTATAAAATTGTTGATGCTACGAGAAGTGCTCTGTTTACTTTACAGAACCATGTGTTTTACTGCTCCAAATGGAGAAATAATTCATTGGATTCTCCTTGTGCCAAGGTCAAACATCTACAAAATACATTTAAGTTGCTTCCACGGGCATTTAACGCCACCTAGGAGACATACATTCAAATTAAAACGTTCCACGTAGAAACACCAATACGTGCCAGTCGTCCTTTAGGGTAAAATTTCCTCCGGCCCGTGAGCGTGCCGTTCGTCCTTGAATGCAAGTTCGCAGCTGGCACCTGGGCGTGCCGTTCGTCGCGAAAGAGTTAATCTCAGAATAAAAAAACTTTTAAATTTTAAAAACTTGAAGCACTCGATACTTCAAGTATTTTATGATTTAATTTCAAAAACTTATACTTCAAAAATTTAGAAAATAGACGATTGTACTTACAAAATACTTAGAAAAAAGATTGAACAAAATTTAAGAAAAATTGATACTTAAGTTGAAAAGTGATACTAAAGTTTGTATGAAGATGGAAACTATAGCTTTCAGATATTCGTTCCAAGCTTCCTCCCCATTAGAATGGTCCTGCTTCCTCTTCCCCATATACTCATAAATATGAGTTAGAAAGTATTTTTTCATGTTTCTGGTTTTAACTTTTCTCTTCATTGCAGACCGACCACGTTCCTTCAATAGAATTGGTATGCTCCCCTGTCTCGGGGTCTTTAAAATGGTAGCTGTGATTTACTTGGAGGTGCATAAAGCCTTTATGTAATGATACGCCTTCCAACAGTCCGATATAATCAATGTCCCCTTCTCAACATATTTTTCTATCACATTCAGCAAACATTCACTCAACCTGTTGGCAACCTTAGCAAAAAAACTATTGTTTCCCCCCCCCCCCCTTTCAATCCATCCACAGGCTTTCCTCTTCCATACTTATTTTTCCCAAACTTACTTTTATCTATCTCCACAATCACACCACCACCCTACCACCCCTCCCCAATCTTACTTCCATCAGTTAGGATATCACTCTCACAAGTGTCACTACAAATCTGTTTCCAATCAGTAACAGTTTTTTCTTGCAACATTCAAATGATTCATCACAACCTTGCATTCAATACTCCCAAACCACATTAAAGTTAAAATTAAAATCTCAATTTACATATTTTTTAAACCACATACCCTTTCTCACATTCCTACATACATCATGCTTATCATCAACTGATCTCTTTCAACACCTCCATTCAAAACCATCAATCTCTCTCTTTTTCACACAATTTCACTTCATCTTCACGCTTAGGACATTCATATCTATCACTCATTAAACCTACTGAAAATCTGTTTAAAATGTTGATGTACGTGAATTACATGGAAAGTATTAAATATTTATTCCAAAAATGTTTGCAGCAACAAAGCTCAGCAAAATCGATCGAAAAAGATCTGTAGAAACAAGGGTTAACAAATTCAATCGAAAAAGATCTGCTGAAATACACAGAATACTGTTGAAATACTTATTATTCGGATTCCCTAAAAGTTGCATGCTGATTAGATGTCCGGTAAGTCATAGGCTACCAGATTGGTAAAGTAAATGGAATGAAATTGTAACCCGATGCATTGCTCAAACTTGCCGCAATTATGTGCTTAAAATTGCCCACTATTCATTTTTCAATCAATCAAACTAGATTCGATATAAAGGATTTGTTTTTTGTTTTTTTTCTGGAGTGATAAATCGCCAAATGTGGTGCAAAAATAAATTGCACTTGGTGCTAAATGTCCCACGAGTGGTATTTTTGCCCCATTCTAGCTATCTGTTTATTGCGCTCATTCTACTTTTTTCTACACGTGTTGTCTGTGTGTGGTTCAAATTTGGATTACTTGATACACATGTTTGTTCTAGAGGATTTACATGTGCTGTGCATTGAATAAACCAGGTTGTAATATTTTTTTTCTATAGTAATTTTTGACTGTTTTCTAGTGGTTTCTGTTAGCAGTGTTGTAGCTTAAATTTCAGGTAATTTTATTGCTAATTTGAAATTTAATTTCCAATGACTGGATATCATTTTGTATTTGATTTTTTATAGTAATTTTTGAGTGTTTTGTAGTGATGGTTTCTGTTAGTGGTGTTGTAGCTAAATTTCAGGGATGACTGCCATACAAATACCATAGGAGGCACGTGGAGACAAGTTAAAAGCATACTTCCTTCGCACAACAGATTTTAAATATTTGGCTGTATATATGTTCAAAAAATCATGTGCTGAGAAAGGAAATGATACTTTTAATCAAATTTTGGAATGTTAGAGATTGGTTGGGGAAAATTTTAGAATGGAAGTTTCCATTTTTACAGTGTTCGTGTGTGCTTTCTCTCGCTTTTGTATGATATTCGTATTTTATGAATTTTTGCACTCTTTAACCCAAAATGGCGTCTGTTAGGGGGCTTTTCGAACATCGTATGTGTTGGCACCAAAAGAAGTTGGCGGATTTCGCCAAATTCTTTACACTGAAGCTGTTCCCAAATTACGAAAGGCTGGCATATAGGTTCCTCCCGCCAAAATGATTTTTTTTTTTTTTTTTTTTTTTTTTTTTTTTTTTTTTTTCCAATTGTAATTCAATTTGAATAACAGTGAATAATACTCATGAAAACATTATAAAATAAGATCTTTTTGTGAATTTAAAAAAAAATTCATATCTTAGTAAATTTGCAGAATAAAAACTTTGAAATTTTTAAAACACATACGATACTTAAAAGTGTTTTGGCATTTAAAACCAATACACTCAAAAACCTATTTTTGTGCGGTGGATAGGGACCGCATAAAAAAAATCGCACAAAACTTCACGAGTAGCTATAAAAAATAGTTTCGCAATACAATTCAAGTAAACTTTTACCTATTCATTAAAACAAACACAACAAAGCATGAGACTAGTCACCAACTATCTCATTAGCAAAAAACCAACTCAGCGACCTAACGAGACACTCAGTCAGTTTCAGGAAAACGGGAACTAACACGATGCAGATGTCCTTCAATGTTTATTTGCGATCAATGCATTTTTGCATTGCTATGCAAGAATTCCATGGCAATATGCTATTGCACATTTCATTTATTTACATGGAAATTCTTGTGCATTCAACAATTAAATTATGCGATTATAGAATTCAATGCATATGTAATGTAATTGGCTGATGCAATACATTAATGTGATGAAATACATATCGAAAAAACTAAATGGCCCATCAAACCTACTAATTTTTTGTTTATTGATAACTTCGTCAATTATGTTCCAATTTGATTGAAATTTTTATATACGGCACAAAAACAGGTTTGAGTGTACTTAGAAAAAAGATTGTACTTTAACAAAACTAAAAAAGCAAAAAGTGCAGAAATGTAACAAATAACATGCAGATAGTATACATACGTTATTACTTCAACTTACTTTGGACCTATAGTCCGACTCCTGTGAGTTGGCAGATGACCTTGGATGAGTCCACTTCGCTTAAGGGAAGAAGGCTGGCAAACAGACGATTTGTGCATTACAGGGAAAGGGCTGCTGAACGCAGAAACCTGTTTGGCGACTGCATATTTCGCCAAGAATTTAGAATCGTTGCGTCGAATGCTAGAATCGTTTGCGAATCTAGCATTGCGCTTGCGACTAAAAGTCTGTCTAACCTCTGTTCCAACAATCTGATATTTGTGAACCTTGCCTCTGTCGACAAAATGTGTGTAAAAGGAAAAGTAGTTCTTTCCAAGGAAAGAAATGTGGTCCACAAAGTCCTCAATTTTTTTTAGGCCGAAGCAACTTCAGGAAAGTTATGCATCCCCATCCAACAGGCCCAGAAGAGAACAGCCACTGCAACTGGTGTGTCAATGAGAACAATTGCACACATCAAGAAAGAATCAAGCAAATCACTGATCCTAGTGTCGCCACGTAAAAGAAAGAGACCCGAAAAATATCGAAATGCAGTTTCAAGTGTGGATGACAACACAAATTGGGAAGTTGACAATTTAGTGGAAGAAACCATAGAGGAAATAAGTTATGGTAGGCGCCGACTCCTCTTCAGAACATGACTCAGAGTCAACTGAAAGTGCAGAATCAGATTTCGAGAATGGCGACAGTGATACAATTTATTAAATATTTTATATATAAAATAATATAAAATAAATAAATAAATATAAAATATAAATATTTTATGTATTTTTTAAATGTTTTAAATATTTTTATAATTTCCCAATTGGATTCCTTAGATGACATGGCCATGCAGAGCTAAGCTCTAATCCAGAACTGTCCAAATAGTGGCACACAAACAAGGATAATGTTTAGATAACATATTTAAAATTAATTAAATTACAAAAATTTATTTCAAAATGAACAAATATTAATACTTTATGAAATATGTAACTATAAAATGTGATGCATAGATATTACTGAAATGATTTTCAACAGCAGCAAAAGTATTTGGATTGAAAAAATTTTCTCTGTGTTTGATAGAAGTTAAACGCTTTATATAAAGAGTAAAATATATAATGGTAAAAATATAGAGATGTGAGTATGTCACATTGTGCATTCCTCGCTAAATAAAAGAGAAGTTACAAGAAAAGTATTACAACACGAACTCTTCAATTTTAATAAAACATCAACCATTATTGTAATAAATAATTTTAATCATTGTGAAGAAAACAATTCCGCCATATCCCAACACTTACACTTAATGTACTTATACATATAAAGCTCTTTATCGTACTGCACAAATTATAAATTAATTCGCACTAAAGGCGCCAATTCTGGAAACCCGTTCTTCTTAAGACGGTTCTGTCATTGAATTTAACTAATGGACTCGTCCAAAATCACGTGACCCAAATGCCTTCTCGCTGGAGTCGTACTATAGAAGCGTTGGTAATTGTGTTATCGGTCTATTATGTGGGACTTTTGTAACATAATTGTCACGACCTGTCAGAGATGTTGTTGATACCCAGACCGTCTGACCTACCAGAAAGGTGTAAGGTAATCATTTGGACGGCCGGGGAGTGCCACCCAATTTAGACCGGAACCCAGTGGGAGGGGGGACATCCACAGGGACCGTACCCTCCTTCCCCTACCACCAACCTCTCGGAAGGACTTACGAACCCACATGTTTAACGTGATCATACTCCATGAATTTTAATATAATTTTTTATATTTTGCGATAATTTTTACCACACTTCAAAAATTAGGCAGCACTGCACACTGCTATAATGTTATCGAATTAGGGGATCCCCCAGTAACCACTGGGGAAGACATTTACATAACATTGCATCATTAAATTGTTTCTTAGCTCACAATATTTATCAGCAGTGACGAATAATTATGTAGCTTAATATTTTTTTCTTTATTTCTTTAATTTCTATTCTTAATTTTGGATTGACATATTCCTTTTTTTTTTTTTTTTTTTTTTTCCTTTTTGTGCTAGCTACTTATTTTTACCTATGAATTATGTATTAAGTTTTATTGCTCAATAAAATTGCATATGTATGTATATATCATTCATATGCATATCAAAACTTTTGCAGTTTTCAGCTTTTTTTTGCATTGTTTTTAAGCTAAATATAGTTCTTTATTTCATCTTGCACGGTTTTTGGATAACATGGAATGTATCTCTAAATTTACTATAGGAAACTTATCTTTTTCACTTTTTTTTTTATGCGAATTTCTGAGGAACGTATATCTACTGTGTGAAAAAAGAGTTGAGTGTACATATTTGAATGTAAATACTACTATAAATGGTTGAATGTAAATATTAAATGATGCTTGAATGTAAATATATAATTTTTCATGTTTAGATTGGCCCACAAAGAATTCATACTGTCAGAACAAGAGGGGGTAATAAAAAGTACAGAGCACTTCGTCTAGACCATGGAAATTTTTCTTGGGCTTCTGAACGTAAGATTACAGTTTTTCTTAGCTTTTGTTATGTTACATTCTTACTGTTTATAATATCTATAAATTACTCTTAAAATACTGAAAGTCGTATGTTTTCAAAATGGTTGTTAGCCAGCATTCTATAACCATCTTTGATACAGCTGAATTTTGTTGAGCATCGCGCTTAGCAAAGAGGTAAATGATGTTTCATTTAAAATGCGTGCAAATGATGTCAAATTCATCACCATCTTTCGACTGATTTTACAGTGATGAGATTTTTGTATTCTGATGCATATTTTACCTTTCGTTATACATGCATTAAATATTTTGGATTTTGCTAATAAGTATTCAGAGTCACAACTTTTAATGTACATGATGTTAAATTTATCACCATCTTTCGACTGATATTTTATGGTGAAAATTCAGTTTCTGATACCATTCTATAGTGATGAGATTATTGTATATGCTATGCATTGTAATATATTGTTTATGTAGAATGAAATCATAGACTTTTTAAACCTGCAAGGAACAGAGCTCTTGTATCCTATCCAGCCTTAGTTCAAATTGGATTATAGACTATCCTTGGTCTGGAAGTGACTTCCTGAATCTTCCTTTGCATATATTTGATCCGACAGGTGTGTGTAAAAAGAAAAAAATGCTAGTTTTCAGACTTTTTTAAAAATGATTTGTGTGTGTGTGAAGACTTTGAGAATAAACTTTTCTTATAGTTGACTGAGCATCTAACATAAATCCTTTTTAAATGTTATATTCCTCTATAAAATACTCTTGAAATACTGAAGATCAGCATGCTAAAAATGTTGATGAGTCTTTCTATGTATTCAAATGGGCCATTTATCTTAGCCTGCATAATGTAATCAATATTTATAGGGCTGAGGTTATTCCTCTCCCCCCCCCTATCCCCCAAGACAATTCTGTTGAACATCCATGCTTGGCAAAAAAAAAAAAAATTTCATGCTTGTGCAAATGATGTCAAATTCATCACCATCTTTCGACTGATTTAAAGTGTTGAGATTTTTGTATTCTGATGCACATTTTTCCTCCAACGAAAAAGCACGCAAACCTGCAAGGAGCAGCAGAGCCCTTGTACCCTATCCAGCCTTGGCTCAAATTAAATTATAGACTATCCTTGGTCTGGAAGTGACTTCCTGAATCTTCCTTTGCATATATTTGATCCTGCGGGTGTGTGTAAAAAAGAAAAAATGCTAATTTTCAGACTTTTTTAAAAATAGTTTTTGTGTGTGTGTGAAGACTTTGAGAATAAACTTTTCTTATAGTTGACTGATCATCTAAAATAAATCCTTTTTAAATGTTATATTCCTCTTTAAAATACTCTTGAAATACTGAAGATCAGCATGCTAAAAATGTTGATGAGTCTTTCTATGTATTCAAATGGACCATTTATCTTAGCCTGCATAATGTAATCAATATTTATATGGCTGTGGTTCTTCCTCTCCTCCCCCCCCCTCCCCCAAGACAATTCTGTTGAGCCTCCATGCTTGGCAAAAAAAAAAATGTTTCATGCTTGTGCAAATGATGTCAAATTCATCACCATCTTTCGACTGATTTAAAGTGTTGAGATTTTTGCATTCTGATGCACATTTTTCCTCCAGCAAAGAAGCACACAGTGTTTGTTTAACGTGCAAACTATGAAATGAAATAACATTTCTAAAAGAGGAATATCAACTTAAAATTTGTTATTTTACATGCATTAAATATAATTAGTGAATTGGTACCAGGATCTGGGAAGATTTTTACAGAATAATTCTTAAATGAATTTTGGATAAATATCTTATTCTTCAATGCAACGAATGAATGAGCTCATGTGTTATATTTCTATTAAATATTCGATAATTTGAATTCTTAAATTAATTTCCATCTATTCATGGTTTAATTTACCATGTTACATTTCTACTGGTAGTATACAATACAATGTGTTTGTGAAAGTTCAAACTTGTTGCATTTAAGATCATATAGTTCAGCTTTTTCTGGTGTGGAAAGCTGTACCGTGCCTGAAATTACAATTTGAGAGCTTTTTTTTTTTTCAGTGAGCCAGCCCCATGTTTTATATATATAAATTATAAAAAGTTTTTTTCAGGCATTTTCAATGTTATAGTAAGTTGTTTTTTGTGGGGGGGGGGGGCATACATTTTTTATTTGTAAATAAAATTCCAATTTTTCCCCGTAGTGATATTGAACAGGTTATATGCTGACTTGTAGAGTTTTTTTAATAAAAGAAATTCTGTTAAGCATCCCATGGCTTAGCAAAAGAACAGATGTTTAATTTCAAGCTTGTGCAAATGATGTCAAATATATCACCATCTTTCGACTGATTTAAAGTGATGAGTTTTTTGTATTCTGATGCACATTTTTCAAAATCTACAACTCTTAATATGCATGATAATATTATCACCATCTTTCGACTGATATATATTGGTGAAAATTCAGTTTCTAATACCATTCTATAGTGGTAAGATTTTTTTTCATATGCAATTATTGTAATACATTTGTTATGCAGAAGGCAGTCACATGGAGAATTCATTGAACCTGCAAGGAGCAGAGGCCTTGTATTTTTTCCAACTTTAATTTTTGAATTTTTATTTTAGGAATAAGTTTTCATTTCAGCATGGTGATTCTAAATTTACTTATTGTAAATGTTTTGCCATATTCAATTTGATGCATGATTACTGTTAATGCTATATAAAATCCATCAACCTGTGTAATTGAGCCCAGGTTGTTATGAACACTGTTATAGCTATCTTAATTACTAATTTAATTTTAATGTAGTGCAATTGAAAACAGTTTGAAGCTGAATTATTGAAACACTGTGACCGTGTGTATTTTATTGACTTGGATTTCCTACTGACTGTTGTTTGTATGTTAATTAAATGCGGGCTAAATTCACAATTTAATAATTTTTACTGGGGTCAGGCCATTTTATTATATATATATATATATATTAAATTGTCACAATAGTTAGAATCATTTATAGGTACACTTAAGATTTTTTTTTCTTCTTCCCATTGGGCAACATTAACCCTTTCGCGACGTACGGCACGCACCGGTGCCTGAGAGAACTTTACCCTAAAAGCCGAGTGGCACGTATCGGTGTTTCTACGTGGAATGTTTTTATTTGAATTTATTTGTCTACTAGATGGCGTTAAATGCCCGTGGAAGCACCTTAAATGTATTTTGTAGGTACTTGACCTTGGCAGAAAAAGAATCCAATGAATTATTTCTCCATTTGGAGCTGGGAGGGGGCATGGTTCTGTAAAGTAAACAGACAGCTCACTTCTCGCAGCATAAACAATTTTATAATTGAGTTCCGGGTCTCGTTCTGATTTTAGTGTTTATTGATTTCGTTGCTGAATTAGAGGAATATGAGAGTATTTTTGGGGGGAGGGGGGTTAAAGGAATGTGCGACAGTGAAATGATTAGGCTATTTTGGATAAAAATATGGGAGGTTTGAGACTTTTTCTTTCTGTGGAAGAATATATGTGTATGGTAAACGAACCAGACAGTAATGAAAGCAAAACAGATAGTGAAGAATCGTGGAACAGTGTTATTTCTGATAATTCTGAAAATGCAATTGATTCTTCAGGGTCTGAGTGTACTATTATTACAACGCCGCCAGCTTCAGTTGCTGGGTTTTTTTTAATGATGTTTGGACATGTGATTTGAAAGATCTGAATTCTTTGGAGTTTTTTTAACATACCTGGAGTAAATCACAATATCATGCCGCCTAATTTAGTTAAGGAACCCTGATTTTTTTAGCATATTTTTTTATGATGAACTAGTAGAATTTATCGTAAAAGCAACTAATGAGTTTGTAAAGAAAAAATGGGAGAAAAATCTCCTCTCTCCTTCCACATCGAAGACTCCACCTAAATGTATTTACACCTATGACAGGAACTGAAATGTATTTTCACCTGTGACAATGTATTTACACCTGTGACAGAAAACGAATTTCGTGTGTTTCTCGCACTAGTAATTTTGACTAGCATTGTCAGAAAACCAAATCTTAAAATGTATTTTTCTAAGAATCCAATTATCAGTACTCCTTTTTTTAATTCAGTTATGAGTCGCGATCGATTTATAGGAATATTGCGTTACCTTCATTTTACTCTTGATAGTAATGTCCAAAAACTAGATAAATTGAAACCCGTGTTAGATGCATTAGTTTCAAAATTTAAATCTATATACACTCCTAGAAGAAATGTGTTCATTGATGAATCTTTGTTCTCATGGAAAGAAAGGCTGGGATTTCGTTAATATATCCCCTCGAAAAAGTCCAGATATGGAATAAAAATATATAAATTGTCAGAATCGGAATCAGGCTATAAATGGAATTTCCTTGTGTATACTGGGAAGGACACTGAATTATCAAGCTCTGATGGAGAACGCGTTGTGAAAACATTTCTAAATGAACTTTCAGGGAAAGAATATACTTTGTATTTGGATATATTTTTTACCTCTCCTGTACTTGCAAAGTATTTGTTGTCTAAGAATACGCATATATGTGGTACAGTTTTAAAAAATCGGAAGGACATGCCAAAGAATAATCCATCTGTACCTAAAACATATATACACTAAAATTTTTAATATTAAGTAGCATAGCTGCCAACTCTCCCGATTTTCAGCTGTGCCTTTACCTTATTTCAAGACAGATAGCCACAAATTATATTTTGCAACTCTTGATTTTTTTTTTTTGTGTGCAAGTAACAATGAATAAATATTTTATTAAACAAAATAATTTTTGTAATGATTATGCAATTCAGTTTGTATATCTGTGCATTGCTAGGAGTCCACAAACATCTGTTTCCATCACTCTCCATTCTCTATTGCACAATATGCAGATCAAACTAGCTTATTTTCATTACATAACCAAATATGAGAATTAACTATTTTGGGCTAAAGCCCATTTTATATTTTAAAATAAATTTGTATTTATTATAGTGTAGTCTAATAAAATTTTGATAACATTAATTAATATAATTATATGTACCACACTGTTTTATTTGTGGTGTTTAGACTTGTAGTTGTCAGGTATATACATGTTGTCACATGAAGATTTTCAGGTTTTTCATTTGGTAGTTGGCAGCTATTGCATAGGTATTTAGTTTTTAGTTTAACAAGATTAAAATGGACTTTATTCAATAAATATGAATTGTAAAATTGCTATTTTCATGTGTATATCTTCAAATAAGCTAAAAAAAACCTGGGACTAGTATTTTTTCCCCTCAAACTAGAGGAAGACAACTTTTAGTTTATTAGGAAAAGATTCCAAATTTTAAAACTGGCAAATTGAGCCCATGTTGCTATGAATACAGCTATCTTAATTAATTGCGGATTTAATTTTAATGTACTGTAGTATAACTAAAACTGGATTTTTAAGCTGAATTATTGAAAAGCTTTAATCATGTGTATGTTATTGGTTTGAATTTCCTACGAACTGATTTTGTTTGCATGTAAAACTTCCAAGCTCTCATTTCAGCATGATGATTATAAATTTGCATATTGTATATGTTTTGCCATATAACTGTGATGCATAGTCATGGTTACTCTGATTGTAATGTGAGCACTATATAGCATACACATCAACCAGAGAGATTAAGCTCTAGTTGCTGTTTACACAATTATCTTAATTACTAATTTAAATGTATTGTAAGTGAAATGCATTTTTAAGCTGCCTCTTGGAAAACTGATATGTATTTTATTGGTGTAAATTTCCTACTATTTGACTTTAAATAGATTTTGTTTAATCCCGATTTTGGCAATATTCACACAAATCGAGTCTGTAGCGACCTAAAATATCAACACATAGTTTCCATCTTGATGTCATCAGAGGGTTCAAAAACTATAACTTAACTGAATTTATATGATTAATGGGTGATTTTTTTTTTTTTTTTTTTTTTTTTTTTTTTTTTTTTTTTTTTAATAGAACTATAACTTGGTTGATCCAAACTTGTGTTTCAGTATAATTATAAATTATAATATGTTCTAGTATAGTAGATATGCTTTTGCATTTTGACTTGAAATTCATTTCCTGCCAAGTCATTCATGAAGTAATAATAGTGTAAGAAATATATGCCATATTGTAGCATGATGATTAAAAATTTGCATAATGTGTATGTTTTATCATAACACCATGTGATGCATTGTCATAGTTACTCTGATTGCAATGTGGTATAATTTAAAACTATATGGTTCATACAAATGGTGCAAGTGAATTTGTCATCTCGTTTTCACTATAGCAATCGGAAACATTGGTTAGTGCGAAAAAAAAAAGATGTTAGTGGTTTTAAATTATTGCAGTATGATGAATTGTATATGCATAAAGTGTATAATGTTGCATACTATGTGATGCATTGTCATAGTTACTCTGATGGCATTGTTCTTAGTGTCAATATATGATTTGGACAATCATTCCCTCTTCCTTTAAAAAAATATACTATGTACTAGGGTTGCACCGAATACCGAATATTCGGTTAAAATTCTAACCGAATATTCGGCCGAATACCGAATATTCGGTTAAATTTTTTAAAGGTAATATTTCTATTTTATGCCAATTTAAAATAGAAAATGTTTCTATTTTGTGCCTTTTATAAATGCATTTACATTTAACATCTTAAATTTATTTGCATTTACATTAAGTATAATTATTAATTTAAAATAAATAAAAAATAAAATAAATCATTCCAAAAGCAAATTAATATAGTAAAATAGTAAATGGCTACCTAATTTGGTTTATGTTTATCTGCATAAATTGATAATTGATAGTTAATTTCTAATATGTGTCATAATATGGCTTCATATTATGTTATAGAGAATCTTGCATTTACCTTACATACAAACCCAAGTTGCTTAAAATATCATTACAAATTACAATTTATTCAAGTGAATTTTTGCTATCTTAGTCTCTTCTGTACTGTAACTGATAAATAATTTTATCAAAATTGAAACTGAGCAGTCAAATTCAAACATTGCCAAATCATTTTTCTTTTTAAAGTGCAAAGGATACTTTGCCAGAATATCTAGCCATTGCGAACTACAACAGAGTAGATACTGATAGATAACTAAACAGTTACAGACAGGTGTCCCCACCCTGTGACAAAAGACTCAACAAAGTAATCTTCTCTTCAGAAATCATGAAAGAAATTAGAAGGTTTGACTACAATGGGGCCACACACAGAGAAATTCTTTGGTTATCTTATTTGACACATTTTAATGGATACAAAGGAACACCTGTGGCACACTCAGTATCTTATCTATCTCTATCGAAATTAAAATACTGCAAAATTGAATATTCATCCAAGTGTTTGTTTTATATATTAATCACCTTCACCTTTTTTTAATATTGGTGAAATGATAATTGAATTTTTTTTTAGCTGCATATTTTATAAAAAATTAACCATTATATTTTTGAACATGTAATATTAAGAGTTTTATTTTCTGGTTACTGTTTCATAGTTAAATGAGTTAGTAAGGTCAAGGTGTGATAAGATTTAAGAAAAATTGAAAAAAAAAAAATTTAATATCAGAGTGTTTTCTTTTACATTAAAATTATTTTAAATGTGATAATATTGGTAAGTAAAAATTTGAATTAATTTTGTACTATGATACTATAACTTTCATTCATTGTATAAAAAATGTGCTTTACCAATTGTCGAATATTTTAATTTTGTTTTACTATTCGGTTAGGCCGAATATTAAAGTATTCGGCCGAACCGAATATTCGGTTTGACTGCCGAATAGGCAGTATACCGAATACCAACCGAATATTCGGTGCAACACTACTATGTACTTATTTAGTTATAAACGATTATCAAGGGCGATGATGGTATAGCATATCTCGTCCAATAATCTGGCATGTAAAAATGTTCAATTACTATATCGGTAATATAGGACCATATTTTTAAAATCCTTGAATTATAGGAATTCCTTTAAACTATTTAACAGATGCTTGTGTGACAATCAATAGAAAACTGTCTTAAGACTAATTGCAATGTGGTACAATTTAAAATTATGTGGTTGATACAAATGGTGCAAGTAAATTTTTCTTCTCGTTTTCACTATAGCAATCAGAAAGAAGCTTTAATCAGTATAGAAAAAAAAGTTAGTGGTTTTAAATTATTGCAATATGATGAATTGTATATGCATAAAGTATGTAATATTACATACCATGTGATGCATTGTCATAGTTACTCTGATTGCATTATTCTTAGTGTCAATATTTGATTTGGACAATCATTCCCTCTCCCTTTAAAAAATATACTATACACTTGTTTAATTATGAAATGATTATTATTAAGGGTGAGGACGGTATAGCATATCTCATCTTGACATGTTAAATGTTCAATAACTATGTCAGTATATTTTTTAAATCCTTAAATTATGGGAATTCCTTAAACTATTTAACAGATGTTTGTCTGGCGATCAACAGAAAACAGTGGTGTCTTGGGACTTGACGATGTAATGTAGCATTTGAAAATGTCTGTTTTGTTTCATTGCCAGTAGAAGTTTTGGAAAGTTTTTCTTATGGATATGTTTTCTCTAGTGATTCAGTTTCTACACACATGGGAGCTATATATATATATTCAACGACTTCAATATTTATATATTCAGTGCTGCTGTTGGAATTTGGTAGAAATGTTTTCAAGCACAAATAACAATGCATCATACAGCTGTTTCGAGGATATATAGGATGCTCTTCATCGGTGCTAGGGAATCAACATATCTGAAGTCCAAAAGGAACATGTACTCTGAAGAAGCAGGGGGGGGGGGTTATATACACAAGACTGGCATGCTCCCAAACACAACAGGAATGTCTTGTCAAGACAAATCGGATTTGAACAAGAGTACTAAGTGAAAAGTTGGTTAAAGCGACACATAAAGGCCACAAAAATTTTGCATCTCAGACCATGGACAAAAATATAATGCTGGACATGTCAAACTGAATTACTAGATTTTTTTTCTGGGTGTGGAAAGCTTCAAATAAATCAAGGTCATAGATCAACGTGCATTTTTGTATGATCCTCAAAACGGTTGTCAACTTTGATATCAGTGCTGAGCGATTGAAGTTTTATTAAATTCCTGTTTCTTGACATTATTTTCATGTTCTTTAACTTCAAAATTTTAAAGCATGTTTCACTTAATCATGTTGAGAAACACCACACTGGCGAGAAATACTGTAGATACCCCGACTATTAGTAATCTGGGGTGGGGGGGGTGATAATGCTATAAGTGATTCAGAATTGTCAACATAATCATCTGCAGTGATGATGAAATTCTCACTGTGGATTTTTGTATACCTTTTTTACTTGTCGCATTCTGTTGTTCTTATTTACATTGCTCTAGATTTCCATAGTTATTTTACTTACTGAAAATGTCATTAGTTTTGGGGGTTTTTTTTTTTTTTTTTTTTTTTTTTTTTTTTCTGTCTGTGGAAGCAAAACGCCTGCTCTCAAATATTGTCTGCTGTAGCCTGGCAAGAAATGAATACGTTTTAGGTAAAATGGTAATTTTAAAAAATTTGACTGTTTAAACTAATTTGCATTTTTAAAAAATCAGATGTGCACATTATAGGGTTCTGAAACACCTTTGTGCAAATTTCACAGTTGTTAAATGCTTAGATTATCTGCTACAGACAGTTAGGGTACATAAACAGTTTTTTGTTGTTTTACTTATTCTTTTTTTGGAATATTTGTTTAATTCTAATTATTTCTTTTTTCAGAATGTACCCGAAGGACTCGTATTATTGATACAATGTATAATGCTAGTAATAATGAGTTAGTTCGTACCAAAACTTTGGTCAAAAATGGAATTGTTCTAATTGATGCTACCCCGTTCAGACAGTGGTATGAAGCTCATTTTGCTTTGCCTTTGGGACGAAAGAAAGGTGCAAAACTAGTAAGTTTCTTTTTATACATAGGTAAATCATAGTATAGTTGTACATATAATTTAAGATGCTTCAAATAATCTAATTTTACTGTACTATTCTATTCAAAAACATAATCTTGCTGTACTTTCAAAAGCGAATTTTACCATGTTTTATAATATTTGTGTAATTATGGGCTATATTGTTTTCCCATTGATTCTTAAGCATATTTCTCATAAAAACACGTCAAAGCATGCCTGCAATAATTTTGTTGCCTTAACAACATAGTACAAAATCGCTCCAAGTTTATACATTCAGACATGTTTAGAAATAGGCTCCTCCCACTGAAGTTGCATATTACTACTTGTTCTAAACTAGAATTTTGAATGTAAATTATTTAGTGTAATACAATTTGAATAAAAGTGAATAATACTCATAAGCAGTATAAAAAAGGTTGAAAATTTTAGAAAACATAAGATACCTAAAACATTTTGAATTTTAAACAATTTCAAAACCTTACTTTGTAATATTAGAAACTTGGTATTTTGAAAATGGAGGGGGAAAAATCAAAACTCGACATATAACATACAAAATTTTAAAAGAACAACATTGCCAAAATTACAAAAATAATTGTACTTTAATAAAAACAATACTAGGAAAATAAATTGTACAGATTTTTAACAAAAAGCGATACTTTCTTCGAAAAGTTTCTTTTTTCTTATTTTTTGCTTTCCCTTTTTTTAGTATGGTGTTAATTTGCTGTGTGATAATCATTCAAAACGTTGCTAATTTTTCCTGCATGTAAAAATTTACAGATTAATCAATTGTATTACAAAATAAAAGGCATGTTTTTTTTTTCTAGACTGAGCAAGAAGAGGCTATCCTCAATAAAAAGAAAAGTAAGAAAACAGATAATAAATATAAAGAAAGACAAAAGCTTGCCAAAGTAGATCCAACATTAGAAGATCAATTTATGTCTGGACGTATCTTGGGTATGTTAAGAGATCTTATAATATTTAATATTTTCTTTGCACATGCAAACTAAATATTGAGGGTTAGTCTAAATATGTCTGTATAGTTTGCTTTCTAGACTTGATATATTGCTACTTAATGGTGGTTACATAAGAAATTGTAAATTTGAAACTCTTTTTTAAATCAGAATGATCCAGTTAATGACAAACTAGGGTAATCCAGGGTGGCCACTCAACCTGGAAACCAGGAAAAGTCAGGGAATTTTAGAATGGTCAGGGAAAACCGGGAAAAGTCAGGGAATTTTGTGAAAATTCTGAATTTTTTTTTTACAAGTTGTCCATATAAAAATAGAACTGTCTAGTTTGTACGCTATTTTCGAAAAATTTCGCCAAGTATTACGCTGTACTTGTAACCGCTAAATAAAGGTTGCCATGTGCCCATTTAATTCCGTATAAAAGCAAAAATGCGGAGTTTGTGCGCCATTTTGGACAAATGTCGCTAAGTACAGAGATGCCAACTTTTACGGATTTTCCGTAGTTTGTATGGATTTTTACTTTATCTTACGGTTTTACGGGCATTATTCACAAAACTACGGAAAATCCCGTGAAATCCATGCATCCTACCATTCAGTTCATATTCCCTGCTGTGCTGAGAGTTCAAAGTTATCAGTTTGTATCCATTTTCTTCTTCTAATGATTTCATATCAGAACAATAAACCTAATTTATTTTTATAGTGCCCGTAAAAATAAAGAAATATTTTACTAAACAAATTATATTTCGCTTAAATTATAGGATTGCGCAATTCAGTCCTTTTCGGGCTTTGCTGAGAGTACACAATTGCCTTTTTCTATCCATCTCCATCCCCTTATTATTGCATGTTAACTTGACTAAACTAGTTTATTTTCATATTTTGGTTGATTATAAAGGCAAATTTTTTAATTATTTTCACATAAATAGTACGATCGCGAAATTCAGTTTTTTTTTTTTTTTTCCCGGCCGTTGCCGAGAGTACGCAATTATCCTTTTCCATCGATCTCCATCTCCCTATTGCAGTACATTAACTTGACTAAACTGGCTTATTTCATATTTTGGTTGATTATAAAGGCTACTTTTTAAATTATTTTCACATAAATAGTACGATAGTGAAATTCACTTTTTTTTTTCCCCGGGCGTTCCCGAGAGTATGCAATTATCCTGATATTTTAATTATTTTCATATAAATAGTACGATCGTGAAATTCAGGTCCCCCCCCCCCCCCCCCCCCCCTCGGGCGTTGCCGAGAGTACGAAATTATCCTTTTCCATTGATCTCCATCTCCCTATTGTTGTACATTAACATGACTAAACTAGCTTATTTTCATATTTTGGTTAATTATAAAGGTTAATTTCCTAATTATTTTCACATAGTGCCATTTAGTTGTAATTAACTCTGTTAAGTTAGCAAAACTGCATTTTGAACTTATTCTAAGGTTTTAAAATATATATTGTCAATATACGTAAAATCTTACTGATGGTCAATGCGGTTTTACTGAAAACTCCTGATTTTTCTACCGATGACCCCTTGCAGAGGTTGGCATCTCTGTATATTATATACATTTTACTATATTTTTTTCTGTTTTGATGACATTTATTCAATGGCTATGGCTTGTTGTAGTGTAGTTATTGCATATCTTTAATGGTCTCTGTCATTGTGAGCAATTTACAATGCCCATATTTATAGACATCAGTTTAGACTATTTCTTTTTATTGTCTTCAATGAAAACCATTAAATTCTTTTAAATATTTCAGTAGTCCAATTTTACTGCATTTACATGAATTTTTTTATTAAAAATGTCAAAATTTATTTATAAAACAAACAAAAAAATATGTGTATTTTTTTCTCCTGATTTAATATAACTTTTTTTGGATAGTGGAGTTAAATTGTTAAGATTCTTTAATCAAATTTGTATGTAAATAGGGACGTGCGTGTGCACGTTTTATGTTAAAATTACTGGTCTGGAATTTCTTTTCAATTCACCTGGAAAAGTCAGGGAATTTCAATATGTCCAAAGAGTGGCCACCCTGGGTAATCTTTGGTGGATTTTGATCCAAGCATTTTAATAAAATTATATTGGCTTGATCCTTTTGAAACATTATTCATTACATAATTTTTTAGTTTTATCAAACTGGAACGAAAGTAAAATAATTCCATGTGTGCTTTAAGTGCCATAAAACTACATACCATCCATATTGCTTTATTTTAGAAGTTGTATAATACTTAAAATATACAAATTGAAATAGAAGCAGGGAGAATTGACTTGCGTCCAAGAGTAATGTCAGGTTACAAACTACAGAGATAATTCCCATTGCCATACAGGGAAGCAGTGAACATATAGGGCTTAAAATGTTAGTCAAAGAGTCTAACATTTTATTGCTTTGCCAATTGAACTTTGGGTTTGTTGGAGAAGGGAATCCCATAGCATCCAAGTATTCCAATAATCCGATTTTCTGAAAGTCATAAATAGGGGAGAGAATATGACCAATGATTATCTAATTAATGTGGGAAAATTAAAATAAACTTGAATTACATAAATTTATTTTAAAAAATTGTGTGTGCAAATATCTTTTGTTTTGTTTTAATCTGTTAATTCTAATCGTGGAGTCATATTTCAGTTTTAGTTATGCTTACTTATATTTAGATTGAATATAGCTGTCAGGGATATACAGTAGAGTCTCGATAATCCTAGGTGACTCAGATTTTTTTTTACTGTGCACTTTTTCACCGCCCACGCAGGTGTTTCCTTTGGTATTTTCGCTTCTGAGGGGTATAGCTAATTTCAGCTCCTGAAAGATGACACTATCCGATGAGTGTGTCATTATGTTCTAGAACTCATAGAAGTAAGATGATAAAATTTGTGAGCAGGAAATGGGTTGAAAAAGAAAACCCTTGGATGATAAGATAAAGGCTTTAAAACAGTTAAATTTGGGTGAAAGTATTAAAAAAATTGCAAAGGAATTTGGTGTTGGAGAAGTGACTGTAGGTGACCTGAAAAGGACTGAACTACCTAGTAAATCCTTAAGTCTCCAGAAATGAAAATTCAGCTCCGGGTTTCAAACAAAGCAAGGATAGATAATGCTCCTTCCCCAACTAGAAGAATTAAGCAGTGGAAATATTAAAGCCATGTTTCTGCCTCCGAACATTACTAGTCTTATTCAGCCAATGGATCAAGGGGTCATCCATGATCTTAAACTGAAATTTCGAAAAAAATTGTTCACACATTTTGGAAGAGACAAATAAATTGTCAAGACGAATTACAAAAGTAAATATCAAAGATGTTATCTATTGACTTGCTGAATCATCGGAAAGGATTAAACCTGAAACACAAATGAACAGCTGGCACAATATCCTGACAACTAAAGACTTAAAAGATAAGAAAAAAAGGAGAAAATGCTACCCGGCCGTGAAAACATAACAAGTGAATATGTTGAAAAATGGCTTTACGGTGATGAAGAGAATGAAATTACCGATGATGCAGTAATAGACTTTTTTTCACCAATGAATCCTGTGTGATGTTATTTGAAATTAATTTGCATTTACAATTCTGTATGGGGTTTTTTTTTTTTTTTTTTTTTTTTTGTGTGTGTTAAAACTTTAGTCAATGTCATGGATGGGTTTGGATGTATCATTTTGTGATGGGAAGGTCTGCTTAATCCAAGTTGGTTGTCGGCTATGCCAAGGAAATTGCATTAGGATGTTACTTAAAAATTTATTGCTAAGCACTAGAAAAATTCGCCCTTTTATTTTATTTTTCCTCTTTAATTTTTGAAAAATAATCTCTTAATTTCTGTTTTCCGCTGTAGCACTATCCTGGTCGTCACGTGTTTTAGTGTTCCTTGTCAAAAATAACACTTATAAAACTGCATATATATACAATGTGTTACTCATTGGTATTTCTGGTGGAGAATCATTGCTATGAGATTTAGATCCACCAGAAAATTGTTTGATTTTAATTCACTACTGTAAATAAAATTTGTAATTTACTCTGAAAAGGCATTTATGTTAAACATGCAGCTATGATTTCCTGCTTTAATCTCATTCCATAAAATCCAAGTCTAAAAACTGAAAATATATGTTTTTTTTTATTCTTCTCTATCTATGCTTGTTTATAGACATAAATCTACCAGGCATTTATTTTGATTTACTTCAAAGATTGTTGATGTGTCATTGGTTAGAAGTTCTCCAAATCTTGTTTGATTATCAGTATTCTTAAATTGCCTGTGATACCATATCCACAATGCTGGAATTGACAATTATTAACATTGTTAGGAGGGGGATAAGAATTTTTGACTTTCTAGTTTGTTGTTGAAACCCAGACTGCCCGACCTACCAGAAAGGTGTAAGGTAACCGTTTGGACGGTCGGGAAGTGCCACCCAATTTAGCCCGGAACCCAGTGGGGGGGCATCCACATGAACCGTACCCTCCTTCCCCTACCACCAACCTCTTGGAAGGACTTTCGGACCCACATGTTTGACGTGATTGTACTCCGCATGAACACGGCGGCCGTTTTTGGCAGTGGCTCGAATCGAACCCGGGTCTACCGAGTACAACTCCAGCGCACTAACCAATGGACTACTGCGCCCTTGACTTTCTAGTTTGTATAGAAGTAGACAATGTTGTTGTTGAAACCCAGACCGTCCGACCTACCAGAGAGGTGTAAGGTAACTGTTTGGACGGTCGGGAAGTGCCACCCAATTTAGACCGGAACCCAGTGGGGGAGACAATGTTGTAGGAATTGTTCTAAAACTAACTTGTAATGAGTTAACAGTAATGGGTTATGATCAACTTGTGTGAAAATGGAGTCTGGATGGTGTTTCAAAGCTATATGCCACTTAATAGTATTTCTCTCATCAGTGAAGATTTAACTTATTCAACAATAGCTAGCACAAACATAAATTTGTGCTTGAAGAAATATTTAGTTGGCATAGTTCACATTATATCTGATCAATCACAATACATTGAGTTAATTATAAATCTTAGTTTGCCTTTATAGTCTGACCAGTCATAACAATATAATACTTTTTCCATAAAAAAAATAATCCATTCTTTCTGATGTGATTGATCAAAACATCAGAATTTTGCACATGATGTTAAACTTATCACCATCTTTCGTCTGATTTTTTGTGGTGAAAATTCAGTTTCTGATGCATATGGAGAATGAAGTTAACTTGAATTCTTACTTAGACTATTGTAAGTGTTCCCATCTATTGAGTCGCATTCACATATAGCAAGTAAATTTGCCGTACTTCTATAAAACTGGCAAATTCGGTACTTCCACAGGCATAAAGTTTGTATATAATTTAGCTCAGGCTATGCAAAGCTTAAAATTAAAAGAGCCTGCCCTAAAAGGATGTTCCTGAACATGTTTTATACGAGGCATGTTTTTTAAGTAAGTACCGTTTTGGAATTAAAAAAAGACGTGCAAAGATATCGCAATAATTTTATTTCTACATGAAAGCCTGTACCTTAATCTACTTTTCTACATAATTTCCGTGAATATTGAGGCACTTGTCATAACGTGGCACCAGTTTTTGAATACCCTCCTCATAAAATTCTGCCGCCTGACTTGTTAACCACTGTATCACAACTGTTTTGACTTCGTTATCGTCTTGAAGACGCTGACCACCCAGGTGTTTCTTCAAGTGCAGGAACAAATGGTAGTCGCTGGGCGCCAGATCAGGGCTGTATGGAGGATGATCTAGAGTTTCCCATTTAAAAGATTTGATGAGATCTTTGGTCCGATTAGCCACATGTGGACGGGCATTGTCATGCAGCAAAAGGATACCCTTACTCAACTTGCCACGTCTTTTGTTCTGGATTGCACGACGCAGATTGTTCAATGTCTCACAATAAGACGCTGCATTGATTGTCTCATTGCGAGGCAGAAACTCCACTAGCAATACTCCTTTTTTGTCCCAAAAAACTGTGCACATGATTTTCCGGGAAGAAATTGTTTGCTTAAACTTCACTCTTTTGGGTGATGATGAATGTCGCCATTCCATGGATTGTTGTTTTGATTCTGGTGTGACGTAGGCCACCCATGTTTCGTCACCAGTAACAATTTGGTCTAAAAAATCTTCACCTTCATTGTGGTACCGCTCAAGGAAAGTCAATGCACTGCCTAAACGTTGGGTTTTGTGCAAATCCGTCAACATTTTTGGAACCCAACGTGAACACAATTTCCGGTAATTCAAGTTCTCGGTCACAATGCGATACGAAACACTACGAGAATATTGAGGAAACCAGTCGCACATTGATGAAATTGTAAAGCGTCTGTTTTCTCTCACCTTTTCTTCCACTTTCTGCACCAAATCTTCATTAAAGACCGAAGGACGCCCACTCCGTTCTTCATCATGCACATTTGTGCGGCCATCTTTAAATGCTCTCACCCATTTCCTTACCATTCCATCACTCATAATGTTTTGTCCGTAAACTTCACAGATCTCACGATGAATATCGATCGGTTTTACGCCTTTAGCACTAAGAAATCGTATAACAGCCCGTACTTCACAATCGGCGGGACTCACGATTGTCGGAGGCATCTTAAACACTCAGTAAACAACGTATACAATGAAGAATCAGACTGTAATGGCGTCAGTGCGTGGACAAGAGATGTAGGTAACCAGCGCGGAACGCCGACCGTAGCGCTGCGGCGGCGGAATCGCAAAACGGTACTTACATAAAAAACATGCCTCGTACTTGCATTTTCTTGTTTCTAAACTTTATTTTTCTCTTTTCCAGCTTGTGTATCCTCAAGACCTGGACAATGTGGAAGATGCGACGGGTATATTCTAGAAGGCAAGGAGTTGGAATTTTACCAACGTAAAATAAAAGCAAAGAAAGGGAAATAAATTTTAAAACATTGTAAGAAAATAAAAATATAAAGTAGACATTTTTTGTTTATTGTATTCATTTCTAGTGAACGTGCTCTAATATTTTTTTTTCTTTTACAAGGGTATGGCATGATTAGTCTAGTCTTTCATTTCAGCATCGCGTGCCTCACAGCTGTTCGCTGCCGTCATCTAACTCCGTGCTCCCCAAACTTTTGATCACCGCGGACCACTCAACGTTTGATAATTAACGTTAATAACACAGCCCACTGAGGGGGTGAACATTGATTGTTTATATTTTAGATTGTTTTGATTTAATAATTTTAATTTAATTGTATTTAAACATGCCTTCAAAATTAAATGCAGTTACACCAGAAAATGAATATAAAGTGATTTAACATTTTAACTCACTATAACTCTAAATCAACGAGAACCCTGAGCTTGTTTCTTTGCAACGAGACGGTTCCATCTGGGGGTAATAGGAGACAATGATACCCGAAGTGTTTTGCTTATGTCCAGATTATTCCATTGTTTTGGTTGCTGTCACTGCAGAAAACCCCGCTTCACACAGATAGGTTGTCAGAAATGGCAATAGGGATTTAAGTGCTGTGGTGACAATCTCAGGGTGTTCTGCCATGGCTTTAATCCAGAACACTGGCAGAGTTGTCTCGAACGCAGTTTTAAGGCCGCCATCATTTGCAATCTCCAGCAGTTAATCTTGCACCGACATGTTAGATTCGCCTGATTTGTTGACAAATGGGTCGCGGATCCATTCCTTACCAGTTCGTGTGTCTTTTGTGGTTGGGAAGTAGCGCTCGAACTCTTAAAAGCAAAGACATGTGATCGTGCACCAACTGAGAGAATGGATGTTTAGGCTCAGTCTCGCCTAAAATCCCTGCTAATGGTTGAAACATATCAAAAATGCCTCTGTTCACGCTTTGTCCCTACAACTCCCGTTTGGCTTTACATACAGCTACTTTGTCAGCCAACTTGAAAACAGTTGTCATTTTCCCCTGAAGGCACAGATTGAGCAGGCTGAATATGTCACAGATAGGCCAGTTTTGCGACCCATACCTTTCCACTGAAATGTACTGCCAGCGGTGACTTCTTTTCTGAGAGAAATCTTTGCAATGGCTTTCGTAATTCAAATACTCTGTTTAGCGATTTTCCTCTGGATAACAATCTTATTTCTGTGCATATGTACTCTGCTTCCATCTCCTCACAAAACTGCTCAACCGGCACGAGTTAAGGGCTTGTGCTGTGATGTGGTTAATAACTTGTAACGGAGATTCACTCTCAGGTGCAACCTCCTTAATCCGAGCAATTAAACCAGACGGTCGTCTGGTCATGGCAGCAGCTCCGTCTGTGCATATGCCGACACAAAAGGACCATTTTAGTTGTCCTGATATATAACCATCCAGTGACTTGAACAGTTCTGCTCCTGTGGTGTTGGTTGGCAAAGATAGTGCACATAACAAATCCTCCTGCACATCCTCCTGATACAGATATCGCACATAAACAAGTAGTATTGCATTGTCGATATCTGTAGATTCATCAACCTGGTGTGCATACCACGGTGATATATTAATCCTCTCCAACAATTGTGTCTCAATGTCTTCGGCTATTTTCTCAATGCACCTAGTCACGGTGCTAGCCTACAAAAGCACATGTGCTATCTTTTCCACAGTAGCCTCTCCTAGAGAAGTTCACGGCAAATATCTTTAGTGGAGGGCAAGATCAATTCTTCGCTGACAGTGAATGACTTTTAAAATGGCCTTAGAAATACAGTTACCCACCAAATATGATGCTCTCAGTGCATTCTCCTTTATTGATATGGTGGCCCTCATAAATGTCTTCTGTCCTTCGTGTTCCTGTTTTTTTCTTTCAAAATACTCCAGGGGCTTGTCTTTTAATCCAGGGTGCTTGACGTTTAAGTTTCATTGCCTCATTAGAGAACTGGTCGCCGCAAACTATACAGAGTGGTTTTGGTATGTGGATAATCACCTGTCCAGATAAATCCATATTTCAAGTAGGACTCGTGGTATTGTCTGTTAAAAGTTACATGTTTCTTTGATGTTGAAGTCTCTTCTGTCTGTTCACTGGGCTTTTTCTTTTTCCCAAGGAAACTTTCTAACGACGTGCGTTTCGTACTCATTTTTGCTAATTTGTGGGTTAAATTTGAGCAAACACAATATACATGTACACCAAGCATTGTTAAACATGAGAAAGTACTGGTGAGCAGAGAGAAGTGCGATACATGCCTTCTCTTTACCAAAGCTAGAACGCCACTGCCGCTCAGCTCCAGACATCTAAAACGGCCCCAATATCATGATATTTTGCGCATGTGCGATATTGGTGTGGCTTTAAATGACGTAATATTCCTTGGGCGGCCCGGGGGTTGGGGACCACTAATCTAATTGGTCACCAATCAGATTACAGTAGATGAGAGGGGGGGAAATATCCAGGTTGTTATTTTGTGCGTTTTGTCTAGCTTTTCTTGCAAGATTTGAATCTACTACAGTATGGATTAAATTTTTAACGATGCCAACGTCCAAACAGAAGCGCACTGTACTAACAATTAGTCAAAAAATTGATATTATAAAAGGGCTTGGAAAAGGTTAAGCTAGCATCCATATCTCGAATGATTTTTGTGTCTGTAAATCAATGATTGGTGATAAGAAGGAACAATATGGTTTCCATTAGCTTTGTTACCAACAGCAGAAATCAAAACCTATTTTAAATAATAGTAGTAACACTCATGAGATGTACAGGGTACACATTAAATTCATATTTTAAAGGAATCACTTGCATTTTTGTTAATTAAAACAGGCATTCATTTTGAAAATCACCCTTTAGTATTGTCCTTGCTCGCTACTACATATTTTATGTGTTTTGTGTTATCCAGCATTTTTTATTTTCCAGCCTACTCACAGTCTCTTAAAGTACTTAATTTAAAAAAGACTGACCTTCTCAACTGCTTGTATATGCAGACATGGTACAATTCTGCAGGATTTCTGATTTTTTGGAACTGATTTCTATCATACCTGGGATCGATTTGAACCTGTAATAAAATTTGTGTTTAGACCAATGTAAATTTACAGCCACATGCACAGTAATGCCAATTCAATCAATGTGATCACTGGGATTTGTGATGCCAATTAAGATTGCAATCGAATTTTTTGATGGAATTAATAAATATGCTTTTTATTTTAAAAGTGAAAGCTTTCACTTAAATACACTTTTCAAGGAAAATCTCAAAAATATGCTTACTTCTGTCTACAAAACCCTTTATTTGTAAATTTACCTATGATGCCCCCTACATTCACCTCTCCATAATTCACCTACAATTGACCTCTCCCTGCCCATTGAATGAACACTGAATTCCTTCAGTTTTATTCTTAGCCCCTGTAATGTTGGCAGCTGTTTCAGAGAGTACACAGATAACAAGGGAATTCTGGAGAACTCACTACCTCTTTCTATTCATTTGAATCCTCTCCTGCAAGGTGTCCTGTACATTGGTCAATGGGGGAGGTAACAATGGAAGCCAGAGTTTTGATATCACAGTTCAAGGAATTTGTCTTAATCCCCCTGTACTGGTAGGATTCAGAGTTCATATCAAGCTTAGATTACTTCTCCAAGGATATGACTAATTTTTTACTCCAAAAGAAAAGTGGGATAGAGATTAAAAGTTTTATAAAGGGAGAAGCCCAGGACAATACAGATTCAACACTCCTGAGGGATAAACTACTAGAGGATATGGTCAGGGTTAACTCCTTGGGTTAACTCCTTGAATTGCAATTATCTGTGAATGGAGGGGGGGGTGAAAGAAAAAGGTGTTATCTTGATCTTTCCTCAATGAGTTTAACGTGGAGGTGTAAAATCCCCCACAATTATACAAGTATAAGAATGTATATTTTTTATAGCTATGTTGTCGAAAACCCGGGCCGTCCGACTCATCTGAAGACATAGAGCAGCAAAAGTAGGCGGCCGGGAAACTATAGCTATGTTGTGTAATATATATTTGACAACATAGCTATAAAAAAGGGTTTGAATTAAAAAAAATATATAGTTATGTTGTGTAATATATGTTTGACTGTAGCTGTAATATAAGAATAAATACGTTAAAAAGTAATTGGACATTATTTCAGCTAACATGTAATAATGAAAATAATTTCAATAAAATCAAAGCCCCCATCCTCAATTCCCTCCTATATACATATAGGAGGGAAAAATTCCATTTTTCAAGATCTATTTTAATGTTATATATGCAAAAACATTAATTTACTCAGTTTATTATATACATAAAAAATGCATTAAATAATTAAGAAAAACCAGTTTATAATTAAATCTTTTAAGAATATATCATATATAATAAAAATTATTTAAAAAAAATAGCTGCTTGTGTTATATATAATATTAAAAATTATTTTAAAAAATAGCTGCTCGGGTCTATTTATTAGACAATTTTATGATCAAATACTTCTTGTCAAGTTCCTTAAAAAGTTTGGAAAGATTATTATATTTTATTTTCAGAAAAATAGAAGTGGAAAAAGGAATCTCTTCATTCTTCAAGTTCTCTTTCAATGCTATATATGCATTTGTAGGAGCTAGAAACCATAAAATTCGACTCATTAATCGGTAATTTATTTTTAAATATATTTGAAGAATTACAATTTAAATAACACTGTCGTCTAACGTTAGTAAACGAAATATAATTTGCTACCTTACGCCGTAAGACAACCATCCGGTTAATTTGACAGTAGCCCACTGGCAATGCGCGTCCGCACTTGACGGAAACCAAATTACATCGTTTCCGCAACTGCACTTGCAGGTAGCCTAACCACTTCGGTGTAGTATATGTCATTATTATATATGTTGATGTCACTGGGCTCGAAGGGTGAGTGCAGTTCGTACGTTACTTCATATCTGGAGAAAACTTCGTCCAGCAATTGTTATTGTGCAATATTCTCCTGGTCTCGCACTTTAACAGGAACCCTAAGTGAAGTTGAAGTAAACTTATTAAAATGTGTAGACATTTTTGAACAAAAGAAACATTTTGTTTAAGACATAAGATGCTGCCATCAAATCTTATTCATGTGTAGACAATGTACATTTAACAATATGTAATAATTTTATAAATGTGTTTAAAAATATACTGCCCTTAGAACAAAAAAATTTGTGAATTACGGATTATTTAAGTTGTAAATCTTTATTGTAATGATTTAATTTCTACAAAACTGACAAAATATTATAGATGCATAGCGGGGAATTATCGGAGGGAAATTATTTTCTGGACATATTTGGGAATTTTGTTTTGTGAAGTCGCCGATCTTCAAATCCCTGTGAAATCATCTGAACATGAATTTTCCTTTCTGTTTGTCCCTCCTGCGAAACTGTCCTCCTTATGTGTGAAGTGTATTCTGATTGGCTGTTGATCAGATAACATCCATAAAGCTTAAAATTCCCACTCCCCACATGGCGATTAACGAAATCCTGATTACCGGCCAAATTGTGTGATAGCGTAGGATGGCTATTCTTAAACAATTCCACCTGTAGAGTAAATTTTCACTCGGAAGCGTGTAACTAACATATTTTCATATTCTGATTAATTTTTTAGTTATTTTCATATAAACAGCGATTCAATTTGCAATCCCAAGAGTTTGCAAATATATATTTTATGGGTTCAATCTCAAAGGGTTTTTTTTTTCTGTCACGCCAAATCGGTGATAAGCGGAGTACTGTATTGCACCTTGGCGTCTCTTTGGAAACTCTGGCAACCTTCTTTTGGGAAACTTGTACAGAACAGATGGTTTGATTCATAGTGGTAAAATCATGAAGACTAGCTAGATCCAAAAGCAGTTTATGCAACAGGTATTCTATGGCTCATAGAGGCAACATGACAATCACTCTTATGAGCCACGGAATACCTATTGTACAAATACCTGTTGCTACGTGCGACCTCTGACAGCCAACGGGACCAAATTCTGTGATGTTTTTTGAACTGGCGTAGATCCATGTTCGAATTGCTACATCACTCTATGAGCCACTGAACACCTGCACAAATAGCTGTTGCTACGTGCGACCTCCGACAGCCAGCGGAGTTGGATTCTGTGATGTTTTTTAGCGGGCGTAAATCCATGTTCGAACACAGCTATCTTCGACAGAGGACGATTGGCCGAAAAGTACCCAAATTTATTAAGTATCAATCTATAAATTTCTTCAAAGTTTCGTTTTTATGAGAAAAAAAAAATAAGTTGCGTGTTTTAAAATGTTAGAATATCGTTAAATTTGCAACAAAAATTACATGAAATGCCTTTCTATAAGCTAAAGATGCATTTTAAAAACATTGGACGCAATAAGAGAATTTGCGCCAAATTCTAGACCGTACCGGTCTAGGAAAATGCTTTTTTATGTTAATATTTTAAATGTTTTGTATAATTTTCCAAATAGTATAAACAACTCTTTTAACAATAAAATTCTTATACAGTGCCCGAAAAAAGTATAAGGACAACATATAATTGAATGAAAATATACTTTATTTTCACTTTATCAAAATGAATTTTTGATATTTCTGACCTCTAATATGAAATTATACAATAACATTTACAACACATAAAACAACAAATAAGAACCTTACAAAAGTTGACTTTATAAAGATTATCACTAAAGAAAATAAATTATTTAATATTTCTCTTAATAATCAAGAGAACAGCCTTTTTTTTTTTTCAATTATTTGAATAAGCGGAGAGGTCATCGATGCTGAAAGTTCTTTTAAAGTGTCTATGGAAATGTTCTTCCAAGATTGTTTGATGACTAACAAGCGTACGTGACATTAACTTTCCATACCAAATAATCGGATGGTTATTCAAAACACTTTGAACTGTTCGTGTGGAACATGGCAAGTCCAAGTTTCTTCTAACTTCATTTGCAGTTTTTTTTTTTTTTCTCTCAAGCTCTTCTTACAACCATTCTTTTCTCGCTGCTGTAAACCCTAGGGTCTGCCGCGTGGTCTGGGATTTTAGCCCTGTTCTCTCTTTGTCCCCCCCTTTTGTAACTTCCCCTGGTTGTTTTAATTCCATTTATTCATTTTTTTTTTTTTTTTTTTAAGTAAATTTAAAAATTTTTAAATATCCCTCCCTCTTTGGTAAACCTGTGCTGCCTTATTGCTTTGTACTTTAAATTTTCACTGTTACTTTTGCTTAAACCTGTTGTTTTTCTTATGTGTTCTTTTATGCTTTTGTGTTTTTTATATCTTTGCTTGTCTTGTTGTAACTTATTGTGTTGTGATTCAATTTTAATATGTGTTGTAATTACTTGAATCAAAAATAAAGTTCCCGGCCACACACTTAGCTACAGTAAACCTTCGGGTCTGTCGTGTGGTCTGGGTTTCCAACTTCCAACCATTCTTTTCTGTCGATGCATTAAAATTTCTGGTCTTCCAGTTCGTTTTTTCATTCCATACATTCCAGGTTCTTTTAGGAAATTATATACTACAGTTCTAGTTCTTTTTATTTTTTTTCGAAATTTTATGTCCACTCAATCTACATTCTTTAAAAGCAAGAATTTCCCCCTTTTCAAAGTCAGACAGATGAGTTCATTTTGGCATCGTACAAAAATCGTGAAGAAATGAGGCAAGTATGAATTTTGTTTAGAAACCCAGTCTTTACATTTGAAATGGTCATTTTCTGCTTTCAAATATGCAAATTTTACTATAATTTTAGATGAGAAAACAGTTGTTCTTATACTTTTTTCCAAGATCATATGGGCTTAAAATTTATAAAGTAAATTTATACGTATTTATTTTTGGATTTTACGTATTTATTTTTGGAATATACGTATTTATTTTTGGAATTTACATGGAAAAGAACTTAATTTTATCAATATTTTTACTTAAGAAATTTGCATACATTTCCGTCTAAAAGATTTCTAGATTCGGCGAGTTTTCGCTTGTCCTTATACTTTTTTCGCGCAGTGTATTTAACAGTTAACATACCCTTGCTCCGCTGTTAATCTAAAGGCATTTTCTGTTTTTTTTTAAAAAATCAGGTTCTGAGATTGTAAATTTGTTTTTATTATATTAAAATTTAATATATTTTTTAATTATAATGCATGAAAGATATTTATTTAATATTAAATTATTAAACACTTCATGCCTTAAACCTTATTTATTCTTCCGCGGAAACGGAAATTATGCTTTTATTAATCGCTAGCCTTGAAAATTCTGACCGTGGCAAACTCGCTGGCGCGACCTACCAGAAAGATGTAAGGCAACTGTTTGGACGGCCAGGAAGTGCCACCCAATTTAGACCGGAACCCAGTGGGGGGAGGCATCCACAGGGACCGTACCCTCCCTCCCCTACCACCAACCTCTCGGAAGGATTTACGGACCCACATGTTTAACGTGATCGAACTCGGGCCTACTGAGTGCAATTCCCGCGCGCTAACCACTGGGCTACTGCGTCCTCCGCGACAATCCCCATAACTTTCTTTTTATTCACCCAATTTAGACCGGGACCCAGTGGGGGAGGCATCCCAGGGACCGTACCCTCCTTCCCCTACCACCAACCTCTCGGAAGGACTTACGGACCCACATGTTTAATGTGATCGTACACCGCCTGAACACGGCGGCAGTTTAGGCAGTGGCAGGAATCGAACCCGGGCCTACCGAGTGCAATTCCCGTGCGCTAATTCAAATTTTATAATGTATGACCATATGCTAAGCTCTTAATTCCATAATGCTCATTCTATCGATCCATCATTTAAAATTATTATTTATTCATATTATTATTTATCCATATTATTATTATTTATCCATAAAATTAAAAAATCCATATCGTTCCAGCAATCCATAAATATAATAATTTCAAATACATCACCACTATACAATACATATGTTAAGCTCTTAATTAATTTAAAATCGGAAGCTCGGTCTCCATGGAAACGGAGAAAAAAACTTCTGCGGGGAGAGAACTCCTTTAGCGGATCGCCCAGAAATTTAAAATCATGACGTCTTTAAAATTGCGATCCTGCGGGCAATTTTCATTATTTCTTGACCAGATTGGACTTGTAAGAATGCCAGATATTTCAGCTTTCTAAAAATGTAAATTATTAGTCGAAATTATGAGTACTTTTTACTATGCGAGAATTTAAAAACCAAAAACCGTTTTTTATAGCCAAAAGTGACTTGTTTTAAAATCTTTAAAAAAATATTAGAATTTGTCTCCGAGATTTAAAATTTATATATTTTTACTCGCAATTGTCTGCTCTTTCCGGTGGTATGATTTGTTTTTTTCTACGACGTCTGGATTGTGGAGAAAAAAGGGCAAAAAACGGTCGAAATCGCATAAAACATTAAATAACAAAAAAAATAATTAAAATTTTAAAAATCGGTTTTCACGTTCCCCCCCCCCCCCCGGGTCTCCGATTGCCAAACTTCGTAGCTCTCCGACGCGCGGTCGCTGAACGTATAGTGTATAAGACAGACAGACAGACATTGCCTTTTATTATACAGATTGTTATGTAATAAATTCTGTATTTATTTGAACTTCAACATAGGAGTTTTGCTGTAAGCAGAAAGAACATTGACAATTTCATTCTGAAAAATAGGTATAAACCCTGCAAATGTTTTAAAACTTTTTTATAAAAATAAAATTCTGTTCAACAGCATTTGTAAACAAGAAAGATCAATCATACATAAAGCATTGATTATGAAATACAATACTACATTAATTTATTATATTTCGAAACTTAAATCTTCACCGAAAAAATTTAACTGTATTCAAATGACGTCATCGAAATATAAATCGCTTGGCTTTATAAAAGCAGCATTTCATTCATACACTTTTTTCCATTCCTGTCATTCATCACAATATGTACTACAATAATTTATTTTATTTAAAACCATGGAGGTACAAGTAATATAACTCTATGCTTAAAACTTCATCGAAAAATTCGTCTGCATCTCTATGAAAATGGTTCATTCATATCAGCTACATTGCAGACTCTAGAGCTAAATAATTTTGCGTTAAAGAAATGCAGTAATTCTTATACAATTGACAATTCCTGTCTATTTTTTTTTTCATTATTCTTTTATTCGATTCGAAATGTTTTAAAACTGACAAATGTACAAAAATGTTTATTCTCCAAGCTGTATTTCATGTTTTATTAGCAGTCAAAATTTGCCTTTCTGACTGTAGCGGGAAAACGGTCCATTTTGGCGCGCATGGAATATGACGTCACAAGGTTCAACCGCGGCTCCCGTCTTTGAGAATTGGTGCATAAGTTTGGTTATATTAGGAAAGTTTCGATAATTACCCCCAAACTAACGAATAGTTATATGTATTGTATCGCTCTAATGTGTCCGACTACTAGTTTTACATCACCAGATAAAATATTTATATCTGTGCCAAAAAATGTTTTTCGTGAAAAATTATGTGAAGCTCAGGAAGCCTGATTATAAACAAAATTCACCACTGTCATTAAAGAGTGCTCATTACGTTTGTTTTGATGATAAATCAGTGACTCTATAATTCAATTTTCAAAGCCATTTTATGAGAAGTAATGTCTTTATGATTTAATAAACTTTGAAAATCCACTCCTGGTGTCCACTACTGGTTCGGCACTCTATTTTTAGTTTTGCTATTCCGAATGAATTTAAGGCCAGATTCAAAGTGGAGTATTGACTTTGTACCCGGTTTAGTGTTGTTGTTGTTGAGACCCAGACCGTCCGACCTACCAGAAAGGTGTAAGGTAACTGTTTGGACGGCCAGGAAGAACCACCCAATTTAAATCGGAACCCAGTGGGGGAGGCATCCACAGGGACCGCACCACCAACCTTTCAGAAGGACTTACGGACACACATGTTTAACGTGATCGTACTCCGCGTAAACACGACAGTTTTGGCAGCGGAGGGAATCGAACTCAGGCCTACCAAGTGCAATTCTCGCGTGCTAACCACTGGGCTATCGCATCCCACCCTGTTTAGTGTGTGATGTTCACAATTAATTTAGTAAATATAAAAAATTCCGTGTATAAATTTTTTTTATATCTGTATATACTGCAGTGAGTAGTTGCAATTTAGTATTTTCATTAAGTGCATGTGCTTTTGAAAAGTTATAAAATATATTTTATCTAAAAAAATAAATCACAAATTTAAAACATTGCACAAAAGGAATAGGAATTAAAGGGAAAATAATTTAAAATTCCTTCACCTATTTAGAATCATAAATGATTTACTGTTTATTATAGGTTTTAAAATATAATATTACAAGAAACAATTTAAAACTGCTTTTAATTTAAAAATAAATTATTAGATATTATATTTAGAATCCTCACAAATCATATAAATATAATAATAAATATATGCATAAAAATATATATACATATAAACATAAATATTATTTTTAATTCCCAGAAAAAAGTACACCGCTCAATCTAAACTTTCAGTTTAAATTTACTGTGTAACAAACTTAACTATAAAAGGCTATTTGCACTCAGCGGTGAGTCATCCAGTCTGAAGGAGCAAAAATGGTTTTGCGTAAATAATATTTTGTAAAATAAAGATTCAATTTGATCGGTTTTTTCACTCATTCGCTTCGTTTACAGGCTTTTAAAGTGCTACAAATTACTTGCTAACTGTTTATAGTTAGCTAGCACTTTTAGTTTTTGAGATATAAGCATTACAAACTTGTAAAATGAAAAACTTTCAATCTTCTTCAACTTATCAAGACGATTACTCGAAAACTAAGTCAGTAGGGTTCAATATATTAGCTTTCTTTTTTTTTTTTCAAATATTAGGTTCAGAAACTAAATTTGCTAATACATATTTTTATCGCTTGCTATTTATATCTGTCTTTTGAAGTTTGAGTGAAAGTAGGAAAAATTAAAAAACCATTTACTCGGATGACGCTTTAAGTGCTTTCTAAAAAAGTTCAAAAGTATTAAAATTATCTCATATACTCATAATCTGGACCAAACAGTAAAAAACAATGTACATTTTTATCTATCACGTTGAGAAATTGAGAGAAATTGGCGTCGAATGTGTTTGCATTTTTCGTAATGCTCAGATTTCCACCACAGATATCTTAAACGTAAATGTAATTCACATAATAATAATAATTATTATTATTATTATTATAATAAACCTTCAAGAAAAGGGTATCAAGTTTACATCTCGAGCTTCAGCTGTCACAAAATATTTGTTATTTCTGAAAGAAAGCGCCATCACAGTAAAATCGATCTTAGGCAAATTGTCTGATTGCCCTTTAACAAAACCAGAATCCATGTTTACAATAAAATAAAATAAGGAACAAATAATTTAAACTCAAGTAGACCAAGAACAAATGGGTAAAATAATTATAAATAAATTGTGAACAAAATTAAATGCCAACTACTTGCGAATATCTCAGGAAAAACAGCACATAGTAAAATGTTGCATCACAGGTCGAACAGGCTGTGTGACGTCACAGCCAATCACGGGCCGTTTTGTGTTTGAGTAGATTTTGCGCTTTTTCATTCCCTGATATTTAAATAAATAATTATTTTAAGAGATTTTTGGATGGATATTTGAAATCAGAAAAAAATTCTATATAGATATCAATTGGTTTTAAGATCTTTTAAAAGAAATCGGAATTGCCCATTCATCATACATCCTTTGATGTTTACATTCTCCATAAGTGATAATTGGGCATCGTTGTAGAAATAATCAATGTTTGATGATCATTTAAACTCAAATATATTGTAATTGCATTGTTTCAGAATGTAGATGCACAGAATTTAAGCAAAAATAAAGCGGTTTTAGGACGGATACAACACTAAATATAAAGTAAAATGAACTTAAAAATCACAATTTTGACACAAGATAGATGGCATTGATCATTTAAACTCAAATATATTGCAATTGCGTTGTTTCAAAATATAGATGCGCAAAAATAAAGCGCTTTTAGGACGATACAGTGGCGGCTCGTGAGCGACATGTAGAGGGGAGCGCTCATCTATGTATTTATGCCTATATATATGTTAGTAATATATATATATATATATGTATATATAAAGCATATGTATATACATATACGTATTTTGGGCATAGCAACGGGAGTATTAAAAATATAAACGACGGATGTATGAAGTAAAATAACGTACCTCCCACCTGCTCGCTCGTTCATAAAAAGCCTGGACAGATGGAACGTATCTTTCCTAGTGAAAAACATTACATAGTCCTAATTTACATTAAAGTAAAATTGTAGGGGGTAGTTAAACTAAAAGTTATGCCCAGGGAGTTGACTAAAAATATGCATATTCTGGCGATACGTACTGATGGTTCAGACACTATAGCCACCCGTAAAATCAAAATCGGTGGATTAGGAGGTGAGATAGAAAATTGGGGGGGGGGGGGGGGGGGGGTAACCAAAGTAAGAGTTACGCTCGGGGATTTGCTATATTAAAGTTGCATATCCAGGTGACATGTACAAATGGTAGAGAGACTCACTATAGCGACAAGCCGAACCAAAATCGCTCAATTAGGAGCAGATGTGTAAAATTCTGGGGACTAGTTAAACTAAAAGTTATACCCAGGGGTTGACACAAAAATATGTGTATCCAAGTGAAATGTACAAATGTTGCTCAGACTATATAGTCACCAGCAGAATCAAAATCGCTCAATTAGGAATTGAAATGTAAAATTATGGGGACTAGTTAAACTAAAAGTTAAGCCCAGGGGTTGACGCAAAAAACGTATGTATATTATATCCATCAAATATGTATATCAAGTTAATACGTACATGTGGGTCAGAGACTATAGCCACCATCTGAATCAAAATCGCTTTATTAGGAGTCGAGATGGATAAGCGTGTGGGGGGGGTGCTATTTGAAGTAAAAGTTACGCTAGTAACTTATAGTATGAAGTAAAAGTTACTAGAGCCAATTTGGGGGCTACCAATATAGTCGCCAGCGGTCGGGCCAAAATTTCCAGAAAAACGACGTCAGATAAAAGGATCATATTGAAAATTTAATTTTTAAGTTTTTTAACAAATACTTAGAATTTCTTTAATTTTTAGGCATTTTTTAATGTTAAATAGCTGAAAAAGTAAGACAGCTGGGTAAGTCAACTCAAACTAAATATCCGAAACAACACATTTATGAAAGTGTCACTAAAAATAGCCTATATGTCACAGTGTGCCAAAAATTGGAAACTCGTGACGTTTAAAGAATTATTTTGAAGTCAAACATATTGAAATTCGTCACCAGCAGATCAACCAGAGCATAGAAATAAATCCCTTCCGGAAGAACAGAACAACAGACAAACTACATCAGAAATGACGAAATGCGAAACAACTTCAAAAATTAAGACAGCTGGGTGGGTCAAGCGATCCCTCAAACTGAGTGTCCTAAACAAGGCACTTTATTCACGATAGCCAGAAACCCCTAAAATATCATAACCCCCCCCCCCTTCCCATCACCACACACATACACTTAATTCTCTCATTTGTTCAAATGTTTATTTAAACTTCAAATTTATAACAAAGACGAAAATAAGAACAAACACATTCTTAAATGTAGAAAATTGAAGCCAAATTAGCGAAACTGAGCCAATTTGAGAAGTCCCTCTTCGTGTTTTTCTACTCTTCTGTTTCTTTTTGGCTGGGGGCGCGCTCAGTCCCGCGATACAATCTACTAGTAAATCTGCAATGTCTGTTTTTTTTTCACCCCAAATTTCTAATATTGCTCCTATACCATTCTTTCACTCAGGAGATGCCGACGGCAGGGACGCGGCTTTAAAAATATCCCTGTATTTTCCCCTATGTGTTGAAAATTCTGTGCAATACAGCTTTCGTGAGTCGACTTTCTCGGAAGAAAGGTGTAGTGCTGCCATCTAGTGAATTTTTTCATAACTTATTTTTAATAATCCTCGATTTAATTGAACCAAAAATTCAGATTTTTTTCAATAGAAATTGTAATAAATCTGTATATCTAAAAAAATAATTTGGGGTGTTTACTCAATGGTGTCGCACGTACTCGCGGCCCCCCCCCCCCCCCCAATGGCCGCCACTGATACAATACTAAATATAAATTAAAAAGAACTTTAAAAATCACGATTTTGACACAAGATGGATGATATAAATTATTTTCAAGTGGGTCACGTATCTCTTCATATAATAAGGGTCGAAAGCCCAGACCATCCGACTCGTCCAAAGACATAGAGCAATTTAATGGATGGCCGGCATATAATAAGGGTGTAATTATTATTTTAATTTTTATTTTAAAAACTACCGAATTCGAACATTCCTTTCATTCATCACAGTACATCATATTTTGCTAAAAAAAATTTTATATTTTTTATGGAATAATTTGAATATTTCCTAAAACTTTCGAAGCAGTTTGTGAATTTTAAATTCGTTTAAAAATGTTTGAAAAGTTAGGTCCCATAGGATTCAATGTATTTCATTTTTTCAACCCGGGTTCAGTCCAAAACTAGTTGGGTGTTATTATTCATTTATATTCCCATAGGTACCACAGACCGTCTGAACAACATACAAACATTTCATTTTGATAGAGTCATTTTTACGGCAGTTTTCGTGCTAACGGGCAGTCAGAATAAGCAAAGTCATAAACACTTTTCACCTATGTTGTAAAATGTTAATAAAAAGAGTAAAGAATAATAATAATACATAAAGTAGAAAAAAAGTTCCCTTTTTTTCTGATTTTAGCATATTTTTCATTTTCTCCCTTCTTTAGTTTATCCCCCCCCCCCTTTTTAACACTTTACTGCATAGTTGAAAAGTGTTTATGACTTTGTTTATTCTGTCTGTCGGCTTCGCAAATTGCTTCGAATGTCTTAGGAAATATTCAAATTATCTCATAAAATATATAAAAAAATTTCAGCAGAATATATTCAGTAATTTTTTAAATAAAAATTAAAATAATAATTACACCCTTTATATGAAGAGATCACGTGACCTACTTCAAAATGAAATACGACATACATCTTGTGTCAAAATCGTGATTTTTAAGTCCTTTTTAATTCATATTTAGTGTTGTATCCGTCCTAAAACCGCTTTATTTTTGCTTAAATTCTGTGCATCTACATACCGAAACAACGCAGTTTAAATGATCATCAAACTTTGATTATTTCTGCAACGAAGCTTAATTTTCACTTGTGGAGAACGTAAACACCAAAAGATGTAGAATGAATTGTATAAGAATTGCTTCATTTCTTTAACGCAAAATTATTTAGCTCATGGAGTCTGCAATATAGCTGATATGAATGAAGCATTCATTGATTTTACACAGAGAAGCAAACGATTTTGTCAATGAAGTTTTAAGCATAGAGTTAAATTACTTGTACCTCCATGGTTTTAAGTTTTTAAATAAAATAAATTATTATAGTATTGTGATGAATGAAAGGAGTGGAAAAACGAAATGCTGCTTTTATATAGAAGCCATTTATATTTCGTTGACGTCATTTGAATACAGTTCATTTCTTTTCGATGAAATTTTCATGATTCGATGAAAGAAAAGTATTGCAACGGGGTCGAAAATTCGAATTCGAGTTTTCGACGGGAGAGCACGTTTCAAGTATCCCTGATCACGAATCGAACATTTTTGAGGTGATGTCTGTGTGTGTGTGTCAGTGAGTCTGTGGAGACGATATTTCACGAACGAATTGAGCGATTCGAATGAAATTTTTACAAAAATCCCAATCCGTGAATACTGGAAGCCTATGGTTTTTAAACGCAATCGAATGTTCAGAAACCACCTAAATTTTCGAGTGAAATTTTTTAAAAATCATCAAAAAATCAAAACCTTTAATATAGTTACGCAAATAGACATTTCTTATGTAATTTTTCCTTAGAAAACGATTGACATAAACTTTAGAACGATAGCATGAACCGTTCTCGAGATACTGCACATTTTTCAAATAAATTTAACAAAAAATACCATAAATTATTAAAAAGAAATATATTAACTGTTCAGCATGCTCACTTTTCATATGTAATATCATGCGATAAATTTGGTGATATAATTTTCGTGGATCTAGCTCCTTCTATTCATGAGAAAAGATACTTTGAGTAATACTTTTGTATTTGAGTGCCAATAGTCATTTATCTGCTATAAGGATAACTAATTTCTCCTTCCATAACGATTGGCGAGATTTGGGCGGAAAGTAGCTAACTTGGCGACTTTCTTAAGTGTTGCTAAATTAACGAAAATTTCGCCAGATGTTTAAAAATGACGCTAATTCAATGAAAATGACGACTAATTGACGAAAATTCAATATCTTGAAAAGAATATTAGTATCTACTATAAGAATAAGCTATTTTTTTGCTGTAAAAGTAGTAAATTCATTGCATTATATAAGAAAAGTCATGTGCTGCCCACATCAGATTTTTTTAATATATTTTATGAGATAATTTGAATATTTCCTAAATCTTTCGAAGCAGTTTGTGAATTTTAAATTCGCTTAAAATATGTTTGAGAAATTAGGTCCCATAGAGTTCAATGTATTTCATTTTTTCAACTGGGGTTCACTCCAAAACTAATTGGGTTATATTATTAATTCATATTCCGATAGGTCCCACAGACCGTCTGAACAACATACTAAAATTTCATTTTGATAAAGTCATTTTTACGGCACTTATCGTGCTAACGGACAGACAGAATGTACAAAGTCATAAACACGTTTCAACTATATTGTAAAGTGTTTTAAAAACACTTTTCAATTATGTTGTGAAGTATTAAACAAGAAAGATCAATCATGCATAAGCATTGGTTATGAAACACTTTCCAACTGAAATGCAATTTCATTTAAAAATCTCTAAAATATGATACATTCAGTGGTGATATCTTTTACATTATCACAGTATTACAGTAATTTATTATACTTAAATATTTAAAACTGTATCGAAATATAAATCATCTGATTCTCTATGCAAAATCAATGATTATTTCATTCATATAACTTGCATTCCAGACTCCAGAGCTAAATAATTTTGTGTGAAAAAAAATTCAGCAATTCTTATGTAACCCACCTTACAATCGCTTGAGATATTTGCATTCTGCATAAGGTAAAATTAGGCTTCGTTGAAGAACTAATAAAAGTTTAGGGATCATTTAAAATCACAACTATTGTAATTGCGTAGGCACGGAATTTAGATACACAGATAATATATGTGTGTGCGTATGTATGTATTCAAAGTATTGAAATCGTGCCGAAGATCGGAACTCGAATTTTCGAAGGATCTACACGTTTTGGGACTTCCAGAACACGAAAAACTATTTTTAGGAAGACGTCTGTGTGTGTAAGGGTGTATCTGTGTGTGTTTCTGTGTGTCTGTGAGGATATTGCATCCACTCTAACTGAAAAACTAATGGACCGAATTTAATAAAATTTGGTAGGTAAGTTTTTTATGGGAAACCCTGATGTTCATTTGATTATAGTACTATTCGTAATAAAAGAATGTGCCTTCTTTGCGAAATGGCCGGCAGAAATTGCCTTTATCCACTCTAGCTAAAAACTAATGGACCAAATTTAACACAATTTGGTGTATAATATTTCAATAATCTACAAATGGTTTATATACCAAATTTAGCAAAATTTGTTATTTAAATCACTTGTAGGTTATTCTAGTACGATTCGGGAAAAAGGAGCGGGCTGTTTTTGCGAAATGGCCCGCAAAAATTGTTAAATATAAAAATAAAAGACCACGTGTGCTCAATTATATCAATTAAATTCCTATTTTATACGTAGTTTTTGACAACAAAAAGAATAAGACTAACCCCATTACACTAGAACTGGCCGTTCTTGAGATATTCTAGTTTTTTTTTTTTTTTTTTTGCGTTTTAGCTACGCCACTTTTGACAATAAGTCCATCTATCAAAAGAGAACCAAATTTAAGTTTAACGTGCAAATTCAATGTCATTTAAAATACGTATGGATGTTATTTTGTGCAGATAAACTCAAATTATTATTGAAGAAATAAAGAGAACGTGAATATGAGTCTTCAGAGAAAGACATGTGCTGTCCACATCAGAATTTTTAAAAATATTACAACAATGATTAAAGAAGTGAACGGGGATTATTTGCAGGCCATTTCGAAAAAAATGTAGGATCTATATTTAAAGATCCACCAAATTGTTGTAGAATAAAATGTTCTACAAATTTAATCTGTGTACCAAATTTTAATTCTCTAAGACGTAGGAAAGTGCATTAAAAACGCCATCAAATAAGTATATCATGAAAAGTTATATAAAAATTTTATAAAAATTTAAAAAAATTTGAAAAATTGTTATCTACCAAATTTATTTTAAAATGTGAAGCCTCTCTCATATACAGAATAATTAAATTCTTGGAAAGATATTTATTATATAATATATCTATTTTTTCTTTCTGGAGGCTATCGCAAAAGTCAGAATTTAATTGAATTCGTTTTTCTCCCTATATTAAATAATTTTTAATTAAAAAATTACCTAACATATTTTACTAAAATTTTTTTTATATATTTTATGAGATAATGTGAATATTTCCTAACAATTTCGAATCAATTTGTGAATTTTAAATGTGCTTAAATGTTTGAAAAATTAGGTCCCATGTATTTCATTTTTTCAACCCGGGTTCAATAAAAACTAATTGGGTGATATGATTTATTTATATTCCCATAGTTCCCACAGACTGTTTGAAAAGCATACTGAAATTTCATTTTGATAAAGTCATTTTTACGGTAGTTATCGTGCTAACGGACAGACAGACAGACAGAATAATTGGGTGATATGATTTATTTATATTCCCATAGTTCCCACAGACTGTTTGAAAAGCATACTAAAATTTCATTTTGATAAAGTCATTGTTACGGTAGTTATCGTGCTAACGGACAGACAGACAGACAGAATGAACAAAGTCATAAACACTTTTCAACTATGTTGTAAAGTGTTAAAAACCTCAAGATACTTTTTTCTTTTCTTTTGCTTCAAAATCAGTACTTCATTAGTGACATCAAAAGTAAACAAGAAAGATCATTCATGCATATAGCATTGATTATGAAACACTTTCCAACTTCAATGCCATTTTATTTAAACATCTCTAAAATGCGACACATTCCTCGGTAATATTTTAAAAATTATCACAATACTGCATTAATTTATTATACTTGAAACTTCATCGAAAGAAATGGACTTTATTCAAATGACGGCAGTTAAATATAAATTGCCTGGTTTAAAACATCTCTAAAATGCGATACATTCCTCGGTAATATTTTTAAAATAATCATAATACTACAATAATTTATTATATTTGAAAACTTCATGGAAAACAAATGAACTTTATTTAAATGACGTTATCGAAATATAAATCGCCTGTCTCTTTATATAAAAGCAGCATTTCATTCACAAACTTTTTTCCATTCCTTTCATTCATCACAATACCATAATAATTTATTTTATTTAAAAACTTAAAATCATGGAGGTACAAGTATTATATCGCGCCTGGTGTGGCACGATATACGGCAATGAAGACATAGTGGGAATCAAGATGGAGAGCAATCGATGCATGCGGTTTATCACAGGAATCGTAGAATATGGGAGTTCGGTGTTCAGGTGACGAGAGATGAGTGGCGTGTTGGCAGAAGAGATGAATGATGAAGCTCAAATACTTTAAATTTACCATTTTCTTTATTAGGTGAGGAATTATCATGTTTCAAATAATATACAGCAAGGAGTATTGGACATCAGAATCATTAACGATGATACTTGAAGATGCACATAGATTTATAACATATAGAGCAAAATTCGTTAAATACATCGGCGATTCCGAAAGTGGTGTGCGCTGGTTGGACATCTCGGAATAATCAATATATGATGAAAAATCTCGTGACTCTTCGAAGGTACATTAAAAAACGCGACTTAAACAATTTACTTCATTATTAATTTAATATTAAATATATTCTTTTAAGAATAACATTCTGTTTTATGTCTAGAGGCAAGAACACGTCCTAACATCGCCAACTAAAAACAAATTGACTTATTCTTAATTAAGCGTGTTTAGTGTAAATGCGCGCGCTCGTGACGACACAGAAAAGAGTTCCAATACATTTCAATATGAAATGCGAATCCGGGTAAACGTACAAAGCGCAGGAACTGTATCATAACGCCAAGGGTTATCGATACAGACGGGGAGACACCAACAAGTCGAAATAACACAATTGGCGCTTCATCAATTTGGAATAATATTTAAGAACAGATTTTAGAATCGAAACGAAATTAGAATTTGCCGAATATTAAATTTAGAAGGAATTAATTAATAAGCATATGTTATGCATTTCATAACATATCCCCGCCAGAATCGAGGATTTGTTCTGGAACAGAACAAAGGCTAACAAAAAAAAAAAATTAAAAAGGATTTGCCAAACATGCCTAAAAAGGTCTGACATAAAAAAACAACAATTTCTTGGTTAAAAAAAGTGCCACAAAAATTTCAATTAAAAAAATTTAGGATCTGGTATGCAGATAGAATTGTTAAATGCATTCAAGTAATTCTCATTTCCAAAATTAGTGTGTTTCTCAACTCAGATAATCAACGAAAACTAAGGGTAGTTGTGAAGAATCTGATTCATTCAAACTGCATTTGTGTCTCATTCATACACACATTTTCACGAAAGAAGTCCTTACATGCTAGATAAAATATGAAGGGGTTGAGTTTTTAAATTTTCCTCAATGTGTCTTAATACAAAATTAAATTTCACCTACACTACTGCATATCAGAAATCACGAGCTTAGCGCAAAAAAAATATAAATTTGGAATAACCTAACAGGGTGAGATGTCTTTTATATATAATATACTAGCAGCGATTACTCGCCGTTGCTCGGGATTTACCATGCAAAACTGTGATAAAAAATTACACCGGAACGTATAGGGCCGTGAATCTTATACATTGTTACTTTCGTTCGAATTCGAGATTTCGACGGGAGAGCACGTTTCAAGCATCCCTGATCACGAATTAAACATTTTTGAGGTAATGTCTGTGTGTATGTGTGTGTCAGTAAGTCTGTGGAGATGATATCTCACGAACGAATGGAGCGATTCGAATGAAATTTGGTACAAAAATCACAATCCGTGAATACTGGAAGTCTATTGTTTTTAAACGAAATCGAATGTTCAAAACTCTCCTAAATTTTCGAGTGAAATTTTGAAAAATCATCAAAAACTCAAAACCTTTAATAAAGTTACGCAAATAGATATTTCTTATGTAATTTTCCTTAGAAAACGATTGACATAAATTTTAAAACGCTAGCATGAACCGTTCTCGAGATATTGCCCATTTTTCAAATAAATTTAACAAAATATCCCATAAATTAAAAAAAAAATATTAACTGTTGAGAAACATGTTCACTTTTCATATGTAATATCATGCGTTAAATTTGGTGACATCATTCTCGTGGATCTAACTCGTTCCATTCATGACAAAAGTTACTTTAAGTAATACTTTTGTATTTGAACGCCAATAGTCATTTATCTGCTATCAGAATAACTTATTTTTCCGTCCACAACGCTTGGCGTGATAATAAATAAAATACTAGAACTAAATTATTTCCCCAAAGAATGGAAGGAAGCGATAATTATAGCGATCCATAAACCTGGTGAGGATGCCTCAATTCCAGCCAACTACAGACCAATCAGTTTGTTACCGACACTTAGTAAAATTACTGAGAAAATAATTCTTAAGAGACTGAATACGCACCTTAGTGAGAATGACATTATCATTCCGGAGCAGTTTGGATTTCGGCCAAAGCACTGCACCACTCATCAATTGCTGAGAGTGGTAGAGTACATTTCTTCTGGTTTTAATAATAACACACCCACAGCTGCGATTTTTCTTGACATCCAAAAAGCCTTTGATAAAGTGTGGAACTGTGGATTAGCTTACAAATTGATCACTCTAAAAGTCCCTGACGCACTTGTCAAACTTTTAATTTCATACCTAAATAACAGACACTTTTAAGTCAGAGTAAAAAATAACTTATCTACACCCAAGCTCATTAAAAGTAGTGTACCGCAAGGATCCATCCTGGGCCCGACACTCTTTAACATATATCTAAATGACATTCCCAGGACTCCAGACACGGAGCTGGCACTCTATGCAGACGACAGCGCGATACTTGCAAAACACCCTTACGTCTCAGTAATGCACAGACAGCTACAACAATACTTAGACATACTCCAAACATGGCTTGGAAAAGGGCGAATAAAATTAAACCCCAATAAATGTCATTGGATTTATTTCTCTAGAAAACGTAAACCTCCGCCTCCTCTGTACATAAACAACCATGCCCTAAAAGCGGAAAAATCTACTAAATACCTAGGTGTAACGATAGACTCCCACCTAACTTGGAAACTGCACGTAACGAACATAATCAAAAAAGCGTATATAACCATAGGAGCCTTATACCCAATGATAGGAAACGGAAATCTAAGTTATCAAAATAAACTCCTAATATATAAATCGGTCATCCGCCCGGGAATGCTGTATGCAGCACCCGTATGGGGATATGCCTGTAAAACTACCATAGACTTATTAGAGACAAGACAAAACAAAACCCTAAGGATTATAAGGAAAGCCCCCAGATACTTAAGAAACTCGGTAATTAGGAAAGACTTCAAAATAAAAACTGTTAGAGCCCAAGTTAAAAAGCTATCGCTTAAATTCTACAAAAATCTACCATCTGTCCCAAATGAACTATTATTTAATCTGTATGACTATATGGTCATCGCAAGGCTAAATCTCGTAAGAGACCCCGTTCGGTACTTAACTTTGATATTCGGTACTAGGAACGTCCCTTAATCAGTTGATATTAAATAAAACTCGCGATCTTTGCTTTTCTACAAAATGTCTTAAATCTTAAACTGCTAAAATGCTAGGTAACCCTCAGAGCTGCATCAACCCCCCAAACTGCTTAAACTCTAAATGTGCAACAAACTGCCACACTAGGAACTAGCCCATTGGTTAGCGCGCTGGAGTTGCACTCGGTAGGCCCGGGTTCGATTCCAGCCGCTGCCAAAACTGCCGCCGTGTTCACGCGGAGTACGATCACGTTAAACATGTGGGTCCGTCCGAGAGGTTGGTGGTAGGGGAAGGAGGGTACGGTCCCTGTGGATGCCTCCCCCACTTGGTTCCGGTCTAAATTGGGTGGCACTTCCTGGCCGTCCAAACGGTTACCTTACACCTTTCTGGTAGGTCGGACGGTCTGGGTCTCAACAACAACAACACTAGGAACTAGGTCAAATAATAAAAATAGTAAATCAAAAACCTCGAATCTCCAACTATGGGCCAATGAAATAATGTCACAGTATGAAGATAAAAATCACACCTAGAGATTGGAGATTAAAGGCGCTTCGCGCCTGGTGCTTGCTCTGTTCTGGTCGAAACTCTATGCCTGTATCATAACGCCACGGGTTACCAATACAGACGGGGAGACTCCAACAAGTCGAAATAACACAATTGGCACTTCATCAATTTGGAATAATATTTAAGAACAAATTTAAAAATCGAAACGAAATTAGAATTTGCCGAATATAAAATTCATAAGGAATTAATTGCTTCGAAAGATTTAGGAAATATTCAAATTATCGCATAAAATATATAAAAAAATTCGGCAAAATATATTCAGTAGTTTTATAAATAAAAATTAAAATAATAATTACACCCTTTGTATGAAGAGATCATGTGACCATTATATGAAGAGATGACGTCATCCACTTCAAAATAAAATATGACATCCATCTTATGTCAAAATCGTGACTTTTAAGTTCTTTTTAATTCATATTTAGTGTTGTATCCGTCCCAAAACCTCTTTATTTTTAATTAAATTCTGTGCATCTACATACTGAAAAAACGCAACTCCAATATATTTGAGTTTAAATGATCATCAAACTTTGATTATTTCTTACAGCGAAGCCTAATTTTCATTTATGGAGGATGTAAACACCAAAAGATATGTAGGATGAGTTGTATAAGAAATGCTGCATTTCTTTAACGCAAAATTATTTAGCTCATGGAGTCTGCAATATAGCTAATATGAATGAAACATTCATTGATTTTATACAGAGAACCAAACGATTTTTTCAATGAAGTTTTAAGCGTAAGGTTAAATTACTTGTACCTCCATGATTTTAAGATTTTAAATAAAATAAATTATTATAGTATTGAGATGAATGAAAGAAATGGAAAAAAGTTAATAAATGAAATGCTGGTTTTTTATAAAGAGCCAGGCGATTTATATTTCGATGACGTCATTTGAATAAAGTTCATTTGTTTTCGATGAAGTTTTCAAATATAATAAATTATTGTAGTATTATAATTTTAAAAATATTACCGAGGAATGTATCACATTTTAGAGATATTTAAACCAGGCAATTTATAATTCAATGCCGTCATTTGAATAAAATTCATTTTTTTTTTATGATGTTTCAAGTTTTCAAATATAATAAATTAATGTAGTATTGTGATATTTTAACAACATTACCGAGGAATGTATCGCATTTTAGAGATGTTTAAATAAAATTGCATTGAAGTTGGAAAGTGTTTCATAATTAATGCTTTATGCATAATTGATCTTTCTTGTTTACTTTTGATGTCACTAATGAAGTACGAATTTTGAAACGAAAGAAAAGAAAACAAGAAAGATCAGTCATGCATAAAGCATTGATTATGAAACACTTTCCAACTTGAATGAAATTGTATTTAAACATCCTAAAATGCGATACATTCCTCGGTAATGTTTTTAAAATTATCTCATATGATGAACTCGCCAGGACTGGCTTGGCAGGCATCCTTTGAAATGCCTGAGCAAACCCTAGAACTGCTCACAGATGAAAATATGCTACTGTTCATAGAACGCGGGGTTCGACGCGCCATATGTATGATTAGCCAGCGTAGATCTGAGGCTAATAATCGTTATTTGGAAAATTACGATTCTACTAAGCCCGATAAGCACATTATATATGTTGATGCCAATAACCTATATGGTTGGGCCAACCACTATCCTATGGTGGGTTTGAATCAGGGGCGGCAAATAGGGGGCGCGGTGGCGCCCCCAAAATAAATATAGATATTTGTATTTATAAAAAATATGTTAACAACAATTATGTACAAAAATTATGTTAACAACATTTATTTTTCTCAACATCAATTCAATTTTGTGATCCCTCTCCCCCCTTCCCCCCTGTTAACAAGCATTTTATTTATTTCATATTGTGGATTTTCATACAAATCTCGCACCCCCAAATGAAATGCTGAAATGCAGCCCCTGGTTTGAATGGATACCTGCAGAAAATTTGAATGAACCCTGGATAATGATCCTAAAGGATTATACTCAAGAGGGGTATATATTTGAAGTGGATCTGGAGTGTCCTGAATCCTTGCATGATTACCATAAAGAGTACTTACTCCTGGTCTCTGAAAGGGTGAAGATTGAACGAGAAATGCTCTCCCCATACGCTAAACGGCTGGTTCAACAGTTACATCATGGCCATTTCGTTAGTACAACGAAGTTGGTACCCAATCTACATGAGAAGAAACATTATATTATTCACTATCGCAATCTTCAATTATACCCATCATTAGGTTTAAGACTCAAGAAAATTCACAAGGCATTACAATTTAATCAGAAGCCCTGGTTAGAGTAATACATCCAATTCAATACAGAAAAGAGAAAGTTGGCGAAGACTAATTTTGAGAAGGATTTCTTCAAATTGCTTAATAACACTGTGTTTGGAAAAACGATGGAGAATCTTCGAAATCGAGTGAATGTTGAGTTAGTGAATTCTTCAAAGCGAGTCCTGAAGATGGTAGCATCGCCAGCTTATAGAGCTAGCAGGATTTTTTGTGAAGATCTTGTGGGTATCGAGCGTGTGAAGAGTTGCATTTTAATGAATCGGCCTATATACGTTGGTTTTGCTATCCTGGAGCTGTCCAAGCTACTCATGTACGAGTTCCATTATAAGCATATTAAAAGCCAATATGGTGAAAAAGCTTCACTTCTCTTTACCGATACTGATTCAGTGGCTTATGAAATCCAAACTGCTGTTATCTATGAAGATATGAGACAGTATAAGCAGCTGTATGATTTTTCTGACTACCCCAAGGACCATCCTCTCTTCAGTGCAGGCAATAAAAAACGTATTGGATACTTTAAAGATGAACTGAATTCAACCCCCATTCAAGAGTTCATAGGACTTCGACCTAAGATGTTCTCCATTCTATCATCTTCTGGAGAAAAGAAACGAGCTAAAGGTGTTTCTACGCATGTGGTTGCCCGGAAAATTATGCACAGAGATTATAGACAGTCTCTGTTGAGTGTTAAATCTACCATGGAAGAACAGATTAGAATTGATAGCAGCCATCATAAACTATTCACTGAATGCCAGAACCATGTGGCCTTGTCACCCATTAATGACAAGAGATATTTACATGAGAACGGCATTACAAGCTATGCTTACGGACATTTTTAAATAAAAAAAATAGAGATTCTCGTGGTGCATTTATGCATCGGGTGGTGGCGGGGACATCTTTTAAAAAAATTACTTTTTGTAACTAATATCATAATACTGAAATTAATGAGAACGATGTTACAAGCTATGCTTACGGGCATCTATAAAATATAAAATAAAAAATATAAAAAATATAAAATAAAAAAATATAAAATAAAAAATATAAAAAAATAGAGATTGTCGCGGTGCATTTATGCATCGGGTGGTGGCGGGGACAATCCTTTAAAAATTACTTTCTTTGTAACTAATATAATACTGAAAGCTATGCTTAAGGTCATTTTAAAATAAGAAAATAAAAAATAGAAAAATTGAGGTTGTCGCGGTGCATTTATGCATCTGGTGGCGGCGGAAGCAGCCTTTAAAAAAAATATATTCACTAAAATACCTACATAGACTATTATTGAGGAATAACAATATTCTATACGCAATCAAATTCGCCCTCTTCCCGCCATCCTTCTATTTATACCTATCTTATGGGATCGTAACTGTACCTGCTTCTGAGGTTCCCCATGTATGGCTCCTGAATACCTCCACCGTTGCTGCACTGATTTTTATGGCTTCGGAGAATTTTGGAGAGTTCCCCATGTTAAAGTATAGCTCTTTACCTCCACCCAAGTGGCGCAGAACTCTTCTTATCTATCTACTCATAGAGGTAAATTACTTGTACCTCCATGGTTTTAAGTTTTTAAATAAAATCTATTATTATAGTATTGTGTTGAATGAAAAGAATGGAACAAGGTTCATGAATAAAATGCTGCTTTTATGCAGAGAGCCAGTCGATTTCTATTTCGATGACGTCATTTGAATGAAGTTCATTTGTTTTCGATGAAGTTGTCAAATATAATAAATTATTGTAGTATTATGATAATTTTAAAAATATTACCGCGGAATGCATCTCATTTTAGCGATGTTTAAACCAGGCAATTTTTATTTCAATGCCGTCATTTGAATAAAGTTCATTTTATTCGATGAAGTTTTAAGTTTTCAAATATAATAAATTAATGTAGTATTGTGATAATTTTAAAAACATTACCGAAGAATATATCGCATTTTAGAGATGTTTAAATAAAATTGAATTGATGTTGAAATGTGTTTCATAATCAATGCTCTATGCATGATTGATCTTTCTTGTTTTCTTTTCTTTTGCTTCAAAATCAGTACTTCATTAGTGACATCAAACGTTCTTTGTTCTTTATATTTAGTATTGTATCCGTCCTAAAACCTCTTTATTTTTGCTTAATTTTTGTGCATTCTCTGTATTCTGAAACAACGCAATTAGAATATATTTGAGTTTAAATAATCATCAAACTTTGATTATTTCTACAACGAAGCTCAATTTTCACTGATGGAGGAAGTAAACACATGAAGCTGCAAGATGAGTTGTATAAGAATTGCTGAATTTCTTTAATGCAAACTTATTTAGCTCTGGAGTCTGCAATATAGCTGATATGAATGAAACATTCATTGATTTTACATAGAAGCGCAGACAATTTTATAGCAGACTTTTTCGATGATGTTTTAAGTATAGAGTTAAATTATTTTTACCTCCATGGTTTTAAGTTTTTAAGTAAAATAAATTATTGTAGTATTGCGATGAATGAAAGGAATGGAAAAAATAATGTATGAATGCTGCTTTTTCATAGAAAGCCAGGCAATTTATATTTCAATGACGTCAGTTGAATAAAGTTAATTTTTTTCGATGAAGTTAAGTTTTCAAATATAATAAATTATTGTAGTAGTGTGGTAATTTTAAACATATTACCGCTGTATATATCGCATTTCAGAGATGTTTAAATAAAATTTCATTGCAGTTGGAAAGTATTTCATAATCAATGCTTTATGCATGATTGATCTTTCTTATTTTTTACTGTAAAAGGAGTAAATTCATTGCATTGTATAGGGAAAGTTATGTGCTGACCACATCATATTTTTTTAAGATCTGTTGAATAACATTGAAAGATAAGGATTGGATATATATGAACCGATAATGCTGTATTACAGAACCAAGAATTTTCAATATTAACTAAATTTTTTAGTTGTCAATATTGTTTACTGATATTAAGGAAATTTACACCATCCTCAAGCTTTGTATATATTGATAAAATATCTAGAGGTGGCGGGAAAAAGTACATCAGCAATCAAAATTTTATATTTTAATAATCCATTTTATAAGTATAATATCTAGGCGGCCATCAATTTTGATGTCTGCCTAAATGATATTCATATTAAGAAGAATAGTAACTCGTGGACTCTTAATTTTTAAAATAGTTTTTAAAAGTGCAAGCAGAACATCAGAAATATAGACAAAAGGGAAAAGTGTTCTGACAAGCTCTAAGCCAATCCGATGTTTCCACAGCCCGCTCGAACAAAATTACAGTCGTGTACTGGTTTGACAGCTCATAAAGGTTGAGGTTGGCGAGAAAATTGATATCGCGACATTGACCAGTTGTGAAGAAAGCTTTAATCGTCAAATAGTTTTTATGCCAACCATAAAGCATGGGTGAATGACATCAGACGGAAATTTTTACATTTCCATTTTTTGAAATAAATTGGATACATTCTAAACTGCAGTAATTTCCGAGTATAAATTTTTCGAGCCCGGGGGGGGGGGGGGTAAAATAGACAAAATAAAACTATAGAATCCTCTTTGTGATTTATAATGTAATTTAATAATGAAATATAACAATGTAATTATAGAATAAACTGGTGCATTTGGACCTTCAATTGTAAATTTTTTGTTTGAACTACTTGTGGTCTCTTGATGCCCTCCGCATCTTTTGCATATCTTAAAGAAAATGAAATCCTGTAAGTGGTTTTGCGTCACCGCTATGTTGTGGCACGAATTGCTTACTTGGTTCTTTTGCGAACGGGTGCTTGGCGTACTGGATGAGGGTTCTGGTTGGGGGGGGGAGGGGGGTTGGCCTGCTGGCCCCTTGGTGTCGCGGGCCTGGGCAAGGCTATCTAAAATTGTATTCTATTGTATTCTAGGTGACCTTGGCCTGGGTCTTGGCAGGAATAAGAAGTATCTCTCTTCTAATGCCTGAGTGTTCCCCTTGAATATTCCTCGTGTGGCGGCATACTTTTCCCGGCCATACAATAAAGTGCTTATCGCCCTTTGTTGGTAAATTGTGCGGTCTGGGTCGCGCAAACTACAGTGATGTTTGAATTGTGCAATTTGAGGAAACGTTGCAAAATAGTACAAAATTTGCTTAAGTAAAGGAGAAATGCCGGTTCACCAACAGTGGAAGGATCAAAATCACCTCCCAGCCAGAATCTCGTGCCAGACAGGGGGTATTTGGGAGAAATGGAAAATATTGGAGCGTTTTCATGTTTCAGGAACTTTTGGGGGATGGCAACAGTTTGGTTTGCTTGGTCTTGTACGAGGGTATTTTGAGGAAACATTTTTTTTTCAATGAATGAGTTTTAAGGGGTGCATAAAAACTTTTGACGCGGTGGCAACACGACAGTGGTGGAATAATACAGTATGCCTTTATCGCAACATCAGCATTACATCGTGGTGATGTAGCTTAAGTTTTGCACTTTCAAAGATGAATTCAATCTTTTTCTAGGAAAACTTTGAATCCGATAGAAGCAATTTTAAGACAAGCGCTGGAAACCTCATAATTAGAATTACTCCCCTACCCACATGAAGTATTTTTAAATGCAAGTACAGTAAACCTCATATAATTAGAATATTCCCCCTCCCCCACATGAAGCATTTTTTAAACACTTGAAAACTTGCAAGATGTAAAATATTCTATCTTCGTAGGGATAAGAAAATTTTTGTTTTGTCTTACCCCATCTTGAGAGGACACATTTGAAATCCCCTTGTTTAAAGCATTTAATAGTAGACACATTTGTCCAGGACTTGTAAAATTTTACTTACTAAAACGGATCACTTCTAACGTGAAAGAGATAATGAAATGAAATAATCTTTCATACATATAAAAATATAAAAATTGGGGAACTAGGGTAATATATTAAGGATCTACTTAACATGTTTAGGTAAATAAGGTGTTTAGCAAGTTTAAAGGAGTAGAAACACGTACTTAGGAAGGCGATATAGAAAGAATCCATCGCCGCTAGTGGTGGAGAAGGGGTATTAGCAGAAATTTGAAAGAAAGGACTTCACATCTTTTGGCTACATGGAGTATATAGTATCTTTCAAAGAGAGGTATGGATACTAAGTAAATGCGATTTCTATTAAGATTTAATGGGGTTGGAAACGTATATTGAGGGAGTATGGTCGATACAGATAACCAACACCTAACTGTGAAATAGGGGAACTACCAAACTCTTTAGATTTTCAGACAAATATCAGTGGCGTAGCGTCCATTGAGGCTAAAAAGCTGAGCCTCGCCTGTTTAGAAGCTAGTTTAAAGAATTATTTAAATATACTTCTATGTATTATAATTTTTCCCATTAAAACTCACATTTTAATGTCATTTTAAATCATCCAGCCTTCGCAGTCTATAAAGAGAAGCATGGTATTAAACCAACATAACTGTTAAACTCCTCAGCTGATTAACTAACATACAAGCTAACCTTCAGAAAGGCATGGCTATTGCTTCCCTCCTTTTCAGCCGTTTGTACACAGTCAATAATTGGATGAAAGAACATTTCTCGGGCAAAGCTAATGGGTCCTCCATTTTGGATCAAATGGGATTCTATTAATTAATATTCGCAGAAAATAATCATTATTTGTAATACTTAAGAATATGAGCCATTTTTCTCGAATAAACTAGCATTTACCTAACTTTAAACAATATCAACACGGAGACATATACTAATAATGATTAATGACTACCATTAAACTTAAGTAGTTTGCAAAGTAGACTTAGCTCTTTATATCGACATCAATATGGCGAAGTATCCGTTTGCGTTTGAGAGTTTTATAAAGAATAAATCTGATTTCCATTCAAAAATCCCATACTACGCGAGAATCTCAGTTAGATAAAAGTGGTTGATAATTTTCTAGAGGATTCTTAGCATATTGTAATTATAAGATATTTTTAAGTTTTCATAGTACAGTAATTTGTAAATAATTAATATACAATGTTGTTCCAGGACATAATTGACTATAGTGATTTTCAACTAAGCTTATGTTTCAGATTTCTCACTAATTTTCAATACACTCTTTCATACATGGACGAATGTAAGACGTTTTCCGGGCAAGGGGGGGAGTAAACTTAAGAATAAAATGTACAATATCGTCTAACTTGATGATCACCTTTATTATCTTGAATATTCAAGAGGGGGAGTGTTCTCCCCTATGAGCGACTATGGTTTCATATTTAATGAAATGGTTGAAAAAGTTCAAGTAATTTAGAAATATGAAAAGATTTAAAATGTTATATTTGTAACATATTTTAAAATATCGTGCATTCCACTCACTCTTAGCATTTTTATGTAAAATTATTTTATTTTGCTGACCAAGGAAATATAACTTATTGAATAGTGCGAATTCTAATATAAATTCTAGTTATAATACGAAAATCTTATCCAAATTGAAACGCCAATCGCTCAGCCTCCTCAGTCAAAAATACGCTTCTTATAAATAGAGAACATTTAAAGCGGACACATTTTTCATTGTGGCGGGCGCATCACACCAGAGTCAGTGGCGGGTGCATCACACCAGAGTCAGTGTTGGACTCGTGAATGTTTTGTGAAATATTGATAATGGCTACCCGACGGGAATTACCGAGTTTGAACGTGGAATGATAGTTGGAGCTCGACGCATGGAGCATAGCATTTCGGAAGTTGTTGAGACTTTGAAGATTTTTCGCTCGACAGTGTCAAGGGTGCATATATTGATGCGGGGTGTCCAAGTAAGTGTAAGCGGCGCCAGGGGCAGGTAATTGTAACGTAAAACCCATACATCACTTCACTTCCCCTACAACTTTTTTCTTTCTTTACGCTATAATGCTATTACTGTTATGCTGGATATAACTTTTTAATAAAGTATCAATCAAGTAAGTGTTATATTTTAATATGTATAACAACGCAGATTTCCTTTTAACAATAATTTGACATTATTTCAAGATTGTTTTATATCAAATTCAAATATTATTTACAAAAATATCAAATTCTTATCAATCGTGTGTAAAAGTACACGCTAAAAAAGTGTATATTTTGTTAAACCTCGGAAAGGCTAGATGAACACAATGAAGTTTTCGCTGTTTATAAAATTTCAGCAAGCTTCCCAGTGTTTTTCTGGCCAAGAATTTGTAAAGATATCTATATGTAAAAATTATATTGCATATGTAACCCATGCACAAAGCACCCCATGCCTGGTAATAAATAGTTATAAAATGAAGACATACATGTAGATACTTTATATATTTTAACTAATTTTGTATGCACTTTTGGGCAAATTTTCATTCAACAAGCTTTCTATTGTAGAAGTAAATAATTTTGTTGCGATATTCATTTTCTATTATGTTAAACATTTATGTTAAACAAGACTTGGTCCAGCTTTGAAACAATCAATGAGTTGCGCATTGATTTTATTGTATAACTTTTGCACACGTCAAGGGTGTGTTTGAAAAGTTAACTGAATGGCCATCTTCGTTAATAATTGCTTATCAGTTATCAGGTCACTCACCAGAGGAAAAAACAGCATGGTTATTCTGAACTGTTCTAGACAGCATTTTAAGCACAACATGTACTCTGTGTATCATGTGACCACATAACATCGATGGAGAAAATCCTTGGTCATTCTGGTTATAACTGCACTGTGACCGAAACAAGTTTTCAAACACTTTGGCCATGACTGGTGGTCACCTGTCATTATCGTAAAAACTTCTCAAATGTTTCACGAATATTATCAGTTTTAGTTAGATTTTGTCCAGTGGTATGCAGTCCATAGAAGCAGTGCAAGCATTGCTTACCTAACACCAGTTAAAAAAATAAAAAAATTTTACTATAATATTTCAGCAGAATTTGTGAAACGGTGATTGATGATAAATTATTGGTCACCAAGTTCAAATTAATCTTTCCGATATCAACGTTGCTTTACATGCTTACAATCTCAGGGCCAGCAAAAAAGTCTAATTAGCACAAAATAAACTGATTAGGTAATCAATTTGTCAATTTCTTATTGATGTGTGATGACGCATCATCTAATAGCAAAGATACAAATTTTTACCAGGAGTAGCGACACGTCACAATTTCAAAACACTAATTATTAACAAATGACAAATCTCAAACAGATCTAAAAGTCATTTTATTATACATCATCCTACAGGCGTAAATACAGCCAAATTGCTTTCGAATATCTTCCATGTTCATCCTCGGTGGCAATACAATTAGAAACAGATGCCAACGTGCTTAAATGCAATTCAATACTGTTAAGTAAAATTTGCATATCATGAAATTGTCAGCCGCATAAAGAAGTGGATTTTAATCGAATCTGATTAAAATTATAATTTATACAAAGTTCAAAGATAAATACTTCAAAAAACAGTTTAAAATTATAAAAAGTATTTTAGAAAATAATTATAAACTAATGTAACTATCCAAAGGTGGGCCATGCAGGGAGTCGAGAACGAATCGCCAGGCATAACTTAAGACTTGAACAGGGTCAAAATTACAAATAGAAGAACGATATAAGTAAATAAAAAGGGATTCATAGTAAGATAGAAGGAAAGTAAGATAGAACGGGGGTTATTACAGCTAATCAAAAGAAACGACTTTTTTTAAAAAGGGATCGAAAATTATCTTTATTCATGAATTGGACAAGGGCAGTCGTTAATTTACTATTTTTATGTCTCTTACATGTTCGGACAAACGGATACCAACCGTGCGTTTAGTACTACCGATATAAAATTTATAGATGTTATCTAGAGAAAGAAGGGGCACAACGTACATCCCATCAAGATTTTTAAAGTTAACATTATCCTTCAATTTATCAGTTCGAATACGATTGAATAAGGTGGTAACAGCTGAATGCGCGGATTTAAATTTAAATTCGGTACAAAAATTAATAAGGGGACGAAAAATTTTAGGATGATAAGGACAACTAACTTTAAACTGTAAACGATCATTAATAGGAATAAGACTAGAAAAGGGTTGTAAAAACTTTTGGCGAATTTTAGCAAAGATATTATGAATAAACTCATAAGAGTGACCTGCATCTTGACCGAGTTTAAAAATTAAATCAATTTCATTATTGAGAGAAATAATAGTCAGTCATGATCAACTAACATTAAAAGCGCGATTGAAATATGCAATGAAGGAAGCCTTTTTACAAGATATAGGGTGAAAAGAATTAGCCGGAATGCGCTTGTTGGTAAACGTATGTTTGAGAAAAACAAAAGACTAAAAATTAGAAAAGTTATGGGAAACAATAACACCTAAAAAAGGTAAGGAACAGTTGGATTCATGCTCTACAGTAAAATTAATAGATGGATAGAAATCATTGACTAAATCAAGTAAATTGAGTAAATCATTTAAACTATGGTTCCAAATTATAAACACATATTCAATGTAACGTACCCACTAATATTATGTAAAAGTTATTTCCATCATATGGCAACATCAGTTTACATTTTTATTAAAACATTAAGAAAAAAATCATTTACAACATAGAGAAGAGTGGTTAAATAATTATAGTTACTTCGCTGTTAATTCCTTTATACGTTCACATTTTAACTAATAACCTCTAGCTGTAGTAACCTAGTAACTAATATGAAATATTACTAGAAATAAACATTTGGGGCTGGCAACTTCGTTAGAAGGGGGAGGGAATTGAATTGATACCTTTCATGTTTAAGGGTTTCTCAAATTTTTGACACAAAAAGGGAAATTCATTTAAATAGTGTTTGAAAAAACAAAGCCCCGCTTCTATTTTTTGCGCCGACTTCAGGATACCTCCGAGTCGATTATCAGCATTTCGGTGGCTTTTCAACCATAACTTTGTTTATGGTAACGGGTCAAAATAAGTAACATCTAGTCCGCTTACACTAATAAAAAGTAAATTTGACGCGTGATGTATGGTTAAAGTGCTTCTTAAATCTGTTATTATGGTGTTCATGACACTAAAACCTCCCTCGCATTCTGCAGTAGAACACGGAATTCACCGAATGAGTTTCACAAACGCCAACTTCGAGCCGGAACTCTAAAATGCAGTCAGTTTCACATAAGTCGAACCTTTTGGCTACGCGTTTTACTTACGCTTCTCCAATGTTTCCGCATGCGGGAGAATCACTGGACAGATCTTTCACCAAGGTTTCATTGCTAGCTACAAGTCTTTCTATCATGTGATCGACTAGAGCTTGCAAAAACTGGTTTTCGTTAATATTGTTCCCTTTCTTCACGTTTTAGAAATTTCCGCTTTCAATTGCAGCAGCAGCCTCAATGGTTTTCTCACCTCTTGTTTCCTTGAAGGATTTTATACTGCGTATTAAATCCTTCAAGGCTGGAGAATTTGGCATAAAATGGAGAGCTCGTAGAGCACACCATACAAAAGCGCGAGATCTTGTAAAAGCTCAGATGACTCGAGCTTCTTTTTTAACTCCAAACACTCTGGACTAGTAATTTTGCAAAATGACTATGCAATGCTTTGTAGGCTTTCCAAACAGCCTTAATTGTACGAAAACTACTTGATATCCACCTGACTCCAAATACTCGTCTAATTTTGCCGAATTGCACACAAGGTTCGACAGATATTTCATTAAATGTTCGCGTGTGTTTTGGCGACGCTGAATAAAACGAATACAGTTTATCCATAAAAGATACAAAACGATTTACACCGCCAATGTCTTTTCTAACATCTTTAACCGAAAGTTCTAAACGATGCAACAAACAGTGCCAAGTGAACAATCCAAGAATTTTTTTCCTGAAACTTAGTCACGATCCTTGCTTTTTCACTAATCATCACACTAGCTCCTTTTGTAACCATCTCGATCATATTCTTTATGACAAATTTTTCTGAGAGACCATGTTTTTCGAAGCAGCTTCATATAGCTTTCATCTTGCTTTCTGTATCTTAGCTACCGAATTCGATTAAGTCGGAAAACGTGTAAGCGAGCTCATCTGTGTTGAAAAACGAAAGCAAGTACAAAATTAATGCATTTTTATTTGACAATGTAGTTGATTCGTCAATAAGCACACTAAATTTTGTATCTGTCGTGGTTAACGACTCAAGAAGCCGCCTTTTCATTTTTTCAGCAATAACATCCATCATCCTTACACCCGTCTGTTTTGAGTGGAGAGAGATCCCAAGCCATTTCATTTTTGAAGTTTCCCAATTTTTTCATACTTGAGGTACGCCCTATTATTTTTAGCTATGCTGTATGCTGTCCTAGTGAGACGCGAACATTCTTCAGCATTCGTTTGCGACAAAACTTCAATTGTTTCTTCAATATTCTTTTTTTGGTTAATTTCTAAATTTCTGATATCATCCGTGGCTGAAAGACAACATAAAATAAAATAGTCAAACAAATCTTGAAAAGTAACCAATTGATTTAAAAAGTTGTCACGGTGAAATAAATTTTCGAGATTTGAGGCAGAAAAATACGCATACAGTATACAGGGCTAAAGAATACAAAGAGCTTGCCCACTTCTTTCTCAAGTTTGAACTTGATTTGTCTTTCACCACTTTGTCCCGAAAAACGGGGTTACTGGACTTGGTGACGTCACCACGCCAAGCTGATCCAAGGCCACCTAGAATAAGAGGCCCGGACATTGACAACTCAACCGCAGCAACGGAGGGAACGTATCTCCCGTGCGTAACACGTACGGGATCTGACACAAATGAATTTCTACAGTAATAAATAAGACTAATATGAAAACATATATCTCTAAACTAACAAGTAAATTAGAATAAACTTCAAAATGTGATTCTAAAATAAAAAATGAACTACATTGAGAACAAATATTTTTTCACTCTCTTCTGTAAACATTTATGTTAAAGTTATATTAATAGAGCTGTTTCAACCACGTGGCACTCTCTTAGTAACGAGCCTTAGCAACGCTTGCTGGTAGTCAAACAACTCATAGATAGGCCATTGCTATACACGTTGTACGTTGCTTCAAAAATATTAATTTAAACTTTAAGTAATAATTATGTCATCTAAATATTTTCAGGATATGGATGATCGAGCTAAAGCTCGATATTCTTTATTTGTCATGATATTAATAATTTTAAAATGTTTTATATTTGCGAAAATGTAATGTAATGCGAATCCAAATTGTGAGTTGGATTTTCGTATGTTTACACCTTATAAAGAGCTAAGACAATATTGGAAAGTCTTGAAAAGTATGTGTGGGGGGGGGGGCAACTGTTTAACATTTGCTTATGCCAGGGTTATTTTAAATGAAAAATGCGCATAACATTAAAAAGTCTTGAAAAGTGTATGTGTATGGGGGGCAACTGTTTAACATTTGCTTATGCCAGGGTTATTTTAAATGAAAAATACGCATAACACATTAAAAAGCCTTGAAAAGTGGGGGGGGGGGCAACTGTTTAACATTTGCTTATGCCAGGGTTATTTTAAATGAAAAATACGCAAAGTCTTGAAAAGTGTGTATGTGTGTGTGTGTGTGGGGGGTTCACTGCAAACTTTCCTGTGCTTCAGATTTTCAGTATTCCAATCTTTTCTGTTGATTCTTAAAGGCCATTCTTTGCTTCTTTTAACAGACAAGTCCTTGATTTTATTCCCTTTATTTTCAATTATTCTAGGGAATGAAAAAAATGATGCAATTAATTACGGCACAAATCGCCATTATCAAATTCAATTACTTTATCTTAAAGAAATTATGATTATATATGATATCGGCTGGATATAGTTTTAATAAAACGACTTTTTAAAAAAAAATTCACACCAAAACGTATCCCGGCGCTCTTCATAAGACGTCTTTTTGACTCATTTCCTCTAATTAATACAGCAGGGAGTCTAAAAAAAGATTTGCTGTCTCGATCAGAACGATTTCCGCATTTGAAAACACCACAAGCGGTAGGCATAATGACAAATATAAAATTTTGTAACACTATACACGCCAGTATATCTACAATTGACTAAAACGCAAAGCCTGCAATATATGACTACCAGCAACGGTTGCTAGGTGGTAGCTTGGCGATGTGACGTCAGGTGAAAAAGCTCTATATAATAAACAACTATATTAATATTTACATAATATTTAAAATATATCAAAAACAAAACTTATAAACCTTAGAAATTCAAATAATATTTTATAACTATAAATTAGGAAAGAATAATTACATATTGTTCACTATAATGGGAGAAACTGCTGACACTTACCTATGACTTTAAAATACATATTTTATTAGCTAACATATATATATATATATATACATATATATATCTCCAGATTTAGCATTTAGTTTTAAAATATAAGCAACATAAAACACAGTGAAATAGTTATGAATATAAATTTCTAAATTTAACTTTTCTATTTTGTGACAGTAACTTTTGCAACATTATTACTTTTACATTAATACTATAATTCAAAAACTCTTGATACCTACCTATTTAAATTGAACAACATTTTATACTGTAAATCTAGAATTAATGCGAAGAAACATGCCTGTTTAAAAAATCTGAAAATTCGTCATTTAAAATTCAAGCAAATTTGTGCATAATTTTCTGTCGGACTTTTGATAGGAAAATAACTTAGTAGAAATTTATTAATCATTTCAACTTTCTGACTAAATATAAAGCATTTTAATTTAGTAATGACAATCATCACAATAGTTACACCTCAGTATGCATGCTATATGCTAGCACACACCATTTATTGATTTATGTCTTCCTGAAATTTAAATCATTTTTCCTTCTTGAAATGTAAATTACCTTAACTTGTAATGACATGTAGTATATGTACAAATTTTAATTATTCATAAGTTAGGTTACCACACTAAGTAGAAAATCGTTGTCTTTCTATATATATATATATATATATATATATATATACATGCAATGAAACTATTTAAATTATTAAATCCATCAAAAAATGTAACAGTATTTCTTCAAATAAGGAAGTAAAATACAAAAACAGAGCTTTTATGAGTTGGTAAAAACATTTTATCTTACAAATCTAATTAAGTGGCATCAAATTTATATTAAAATGTATCATACTGTATATGCAGCAATAAATAGCTAGATTTGTATTTTGTCTGAAAAAAGTATATTCAAAATTAACTCAAATTTGCTGAGTATCTGAGTACCATGTATGTGTTGGATGTTGGAAACCCAGACCACACGACAGACCCGAAGGTTTACTGTAGCTAAGTGTGTGGCCGGGAACTTTATTTTTGATTCAAGTAATTACAACACATATAAAAAATGAATCACAACACAATAAGTTACAAGACAAGCAAAGATACAAAAAACACAAAAGCATAAAAGAACACATAAGAAAAACAACAGGTTTAAGCAAAAAGTAACTGTGAAAATTTTAAAGTACAAAGCAATAAGGCTGCATAGGTTTACCAAAGAGACCCTGGAGGGATATTTAAAAAACTTTAAATTTACTTTAAAAAAATAAATAAATAAATAAAAATAAAATAAATGAATAAATGGAATTAAAACAACCAGGGGAAGTTACAAAAGGGGGGGGACAAAGAGAGACCAGGGCAAAGAACAGAGGGGAATATACAAAAGGAGGGGACGAAAGAGAGAGCAGGGCGCATAAAAGAGCAAAAAAAGAGTTACATAATGCCAGCCAGGACAATAATGCTGGACAAAAATAATATAGACATTGAAGGATATTTAAGTAACAGAAATATAAATTATCTGTTAATGATACAAAAGTAAAACCTTTGTGTTTGTGGACTATCTGTATAATCCATAATTTACAATATTTATAGATGTGTACAATATTTACAGATGTATAATTTGGAAGTAATATATGAGATTATAAATATTTACAGAATTAAAGTATAAATTAACAGAAATGTATATAAATGGGGTGATTATAATTTTGTTGTTATATTACAGACAGATATGAGTGATTATGACATTGTAGATGTATATACAGACAGAGACACAATTTTGTATTGAGAATATATGTACAAAGGTATCACTTCAAAGTGTAAACATTTTACATTTCCATATGTAAGTCGCTTATTCACATTGTTTGGCAGGTTTGTATAACAAGAACAAGACTATACCGTTTTCAGGTGGTGACGAGACAGTTAACACAACGATAAAAAACAGCAAAACACAAAAATAAAAACAAAACAAAGGGGAACCCAGGAACAGCAAGGGGGTAACTACAAAAATCTGCCATCTGTCCCAAATGAACTATTATTTAATCTGCATGACTATGATCATCGCAAGGCTAAATCTCGTAAGAGACCCCGCTCGGTACTTAACTTTGATATTCGGTACTAGGAACGTCCCACCTTAATCAGTTGATATTAACGAAAACTCGCGATCTTTGGTTTTCTACAAAATGTTTAAAATCCTAAACTGCTAAAATGCTAGGTTACCCTCAGATCTGCATCAACCCCCCAAACTGCTTAAACTCTTAATGTGCAACAAACTGCCACACTAGGAGCTAGGACAAATAATAAAAACAGTAAATCAAAAACCTCGAACCTCCAACTATGGACCAATGAAATAATGTCACAGTATGAAGATAAGAACCACACCTAGAGATTGGAGATTAAAGGCACTTCGCGCCTGGTGCTCTGTTCTGGACGAAACTCTATGAAGAAGGGATTGATCACCAGAGACACGGGGATAGTAGGTATGTGTGTATGTTTTAGCTAGTACACACCATTAATATTGTGTTGAAATGTGAAATTATTTATTATTCTTGTTGAAATGTGAAGTTATTAAGTTTTTCTTGAAGCAAGTAAATAAAATACAAAAAAGAAGTGCTTTTTATGAGCATATAAAAACTTTATTACAACAAATTTATAAATCCAAGTAGCTGGAGTTAACAAAGTTACATAAAAATAAAATGTATCTGCCGCAAAAGCTAGATCCATATTTTGTCTGAAAAGTATCTGCATATCATATGTCACATTCAAACAAAAGTTACCCCCCCCCCCCCATTTATATCTACTAAATACCAACCTGATATATATTAAATGATGTACATAAAGTATGGATTATAAATAAATACTACTGATTTTACAGTAAAAGCATTTATATTAAATCCAAAAAAATTTGACATTTGCATCCCCCCCCCAATTGAGTTCTGAAAAAGAATTTTACTCTACGGATTAGGACATTTTCATTAGATACAAAAACTATTTAATCAGTTAAATATAAATGACACATTAAATACTTTGATTGTAACTTTCAAAACATCAATCAATAACTTTTGATAAAAAAATAAACGTTATTAACTTTCTCAATTTTTTTTGTTTTCAAAATATATTTGTTGCAAATCTTAATAATTATGCTTTTCAGAAAAATGAATATCGCTGTTTTGCAATATATATTTTAAGTCAGAAAGATCCAAATTACTAAAATCTTTAAAACAAAACAAGTAAATTGGGTAGTTTTTTCAGCATGGACATAATTATTTAACGAAAGCCTGACAATTCAACAATAAATACAAACATCAATATGAAAATTTAAGTCTGAATGCATTATGCAATGATCACAGATACACCCCCCCCCCACCACCACCCATGTTTTATTTTCTTAAACAATTATACAAAGGCATGTTGCGTATATTTCATTTGTAATACAGTTTCTATGTTCTATGATTTATCAAGGCCATTTCGATAATTTTATGATTTATTATGGCTATTTCAATAATTATATGATTTAGCAAGGCTGCAATTTGATTCATTAATACTTTAGATTAACTTAAAATAACATAGCATGATGTAAGGAGTAATTTGTAACAGATTTTGTCCTTCTAACGTCTAAAAAATGTACAATTCACGATCTCAACAAAAAAGGCAAATATTTACTTCACAAAAGTCTGTAATAAAATTATGCTTAAAACACAAGGTTCAGTGATGAATAACAAATCATTCAGGCAATATTAAACATGAATTAAGAGTACTTTTCTCCATCGTTGTTTCGTCATTTATGAAGCGCCTGGCATGTTGTGCCGTATCATCGATGTGTGCGTTGAGTATCTTGAAGCTTTGACATCAGTTGGCTGGATTGCAGGTGTGCAGATAGAGTCCATAGGGACCACCCACAGTGGGGGGAGCAACAGGATCTGTTTTTCCTGTTGGTCAAGAGAGCTGGAGCACAATTACGAAAAACTATCTTGCAAGGCAGAGTTAGTTTAAGTTATGGAGAAAGTTTGAAGTTTTTTGATCTGCAATTAGTGTGATTATATCAAAGGTCTTTTGCATCGGGTCTACGTCTGCTTTAATTATTTTGGTGATTTGATTTAAGAAGTTCCTGATATCATTGATATTGAAATAATCTTGTATTTCTTTAAAGAATTTAATGAATTCTAGAAAGAGGTTAGGGGTTTGATTTTTGGGCATCTGAGTGCGTGTGGACCACGTGCTCTCCAGAACTTGGTGTTCTTGTCTTGGCACGCGCCATCGCCACGTTGTCTGTAACAATTTCGAGGTTTTGTGATTCAGGGAGCTGTGAAAAGTTTTCCATGCTCAAGTTTGAATTATCTGATCTATTGGTACGAAGGTTTTGGGGTTTGGTTTTAGGTTCCTGAAACTTGTTACGGTTCCAGGGGTTTTTGGGGCAGAGCCTAAATTTGGCGGGGTGGGCCTCACCACAATTAGCACACTTTGCCGGAAGATGGTTGTAATTTTGACAATTGTAACAAATTTTTACTCTTTTTGATTTGAAGGCTTGCACTACGATTCTCATGTGGAGAATGGAGGTGAGGTTGTAAATTTTATCCCACCCCTCACCCGGCTCTAGGCAGACCAAGAAGATGGGGAAAGGTGACCTATCACGACGATTTCTAAGCTGTGAAATCCTAACAATCCTGAATCCTTCACGGGATATAGTCCCTTTAAAATAGTCTATGCTAGTGTTGGTTGGCAGCCCTTTTATCACTACTTTTTTTGGTCTTCCGTTTTTTAAACATATGGAGCTAAAAGGGATTTTATTCTGAGTCAGGTGAGTCTGTACACTCCTGTAATCCTCAACGGATCCTGGAGTGAACCTAATCACCCTCCCCATCAGCAGTCCTTCAATTTTAGTGCTTAAAGTTTTGTTTAATTCTTCTATGAGGGCTCGCCAATTACTCGAGGAGTCAACATAGAAGGAAGAAATTTTGGGATTAGGTTTTGGGTCACTATTTCCATTCTCTTCTTCCGGATTACCAAGCGGCATGAATTTATTTTTAAGTAGAGGGAAGTCCTTACTAGATGCAGCCTTTCGTGGCATGGCCTCAGCTAACTCAGCAGCCGTAATCTCGTCATTAGGCTTCCTGCGCTTATTACGCGGGAGCTCAAAATTTAGTTTGAAAGATTTCGCGATTTTGGTTTTGTATTGACTATACAAAAAATCCTCAGATAAGCTATTCCATGTTTTGATGACATAAGCCGTAGCCTGATAGGATTTCCTAACCAAGAGGTTCTCTGGGATAGGGGTATCCGCTAGCAAGATAGCATCAGAAGTTATGCTTACCGATATCTCTTTGATGAGTGCCGCCTTGTCGATGTCTTCAACTTCCTCGATGGCGATTTCGGCATCCAGGTATCTCTTGGCCCAGTCATAGATCTCACAGTTCCTGTGGATATCGAAGACTTCATTTTCAGGTGTCTCAGGGGTATATCCCACGCTTGCTTCGCATCTGGCAGCGAAGGATGTGAAGTACTCAGGAGTCTTGTGCGCCTGTCGCACCAACTTCTCAGCACGTGCTGCTCAGTCCAAGTCTTTTCTTTTTTTCTTTTCCTCCTCATCGATCTCCATGGCATCTGCCCAGCTGAGAGTCTCTTTTTGCTCGTCCTTCCTGTGCCTTTCGAAAAGATTTTTTTCCTTACTCTTGGTCTGTCTGCCTTTCACGTCCTCCTCTTTGCTTTGGGGTATCTCCTTACTGTCGTTGGCTTTCTTGTCCTTAGGCCTAGGCATCTCGGCTATCTCCTGTCGTCCCTCAGTTTGTACACTTTCCTTTAAAATCCAATTATATTCCTCTAGTTTCTCCTGTACCTCCTCCTCTGTTTTTCCAAAGCTCTTAACAAATAAATCTCTAATAAGCAGTAATTTCTCTTTTTCCGGCGGGACCAGAGGCGGAGCCCTTAGTAAGTATTATTACGGAACCCCCTTCTCATTATATGCATATTATACCCCTTCTCATTATATACTTACGATCGAACCACGTGAGAGTGACAGTACCGCAATGGAAGTCGACATTAACAGTGATGTAACGCCTACTATCGAGAAAATCCAATCTTTGAGAATGCATGTTAAGAACTTAGAACGAAGGCTTCAGGAGATGGAACAAGGGAATCAAGGCCCCACCGACCTGAATAGAGAGATGGAAGCGACTCATTTGGAAATCAAGAGGACGGCGGCAAGGACAGGCTGTGGTAACCATGTCTTAACTGCAAACCCCCCTCTGACGGCAAGATCAAGGCTCCTAAAGCCAGCGATATTTCAGAATTAGACAAGCAACCTGAAACTAATTCTGATCCTACTAACTGTAATGTGCTAAACCCTAAAACTTTAGAAAAAGCTGATAGACAAATTTCTCAAACTGCCCTTAAGGCAAGTAACCAGAACCAAAATTTAAAACCCAGCGATTCTACCATCAAGGCAAATGACTCCAGAAATAAATCTAATGACAGTAAAAGTAGAAATGGGACTTTAAGTAGGGAAGCTACCCCCGCACCTTCACGGATGAAGATGGATTCATCCACAAGGTCTCCAGATTTACTAATATTCAAATCCCTTCCAAGGATTCCGACTCAACCAATAGGATTGCGGCCGGACCCGGTAAGGACGACCCTTTGGCTACGGAGCCGAAAACTCCCCGAGTTTACCGCCTCTATACATTAATGCTTTCCAGCCCGACTGGCCTTCCATGCTTTTAAACCTGACATCAAGCCGGTCCTCGACCGGCAGTTCTTCAAAATCTGCGTGAAGAGCAAGGACGAATTCCGCAATTGTGTACTCTATATGAGAAAAACCGGCATTCAATACAAAACTTACTCTCTTAGGGAGGATCTCCCAGTAAAAGTTGTGATCAGGGGAATCCCAGTCGTAACTGACATCGACTTAATTAAAAAAGCCATGGAAGCTAAGATTTTTAAAATTATTAATATCTTTAGACTATCCAAAAGAGGGAGCAAACTACCCCTCCCTCTCTACTACTTCCAGCTAGAGTCCGGGACTAACCCGGAAGACCTTTAGAAAATTACTAGGCGCTGAAGTGAGATTGGAACTGTACACCGGACGCAAAGGCTTTGTCAGTCAGTGCCATGGTTGCAACGGTTTTTACCACAGCAGCCTGGCATGCGGACTGCCATTGTGTTGCCTCAATTGTGCAGGGGCCCATGCCGCCAAAGACTGCACTGCAGATTTTAAACTATGCTGCAACTGGCGCGGTTGCCCGAAATAACCGGGCAACTCGTCAGTGACTAAGAGTAGTAGGGCAATCCTCCTTCGTAAATGTAACTCCAGTACAAGGACCCCCCCCTCTCCCAGGATTAAACACTGGGAGCTCAGGTCGTCCTTACCGACCAGCTGTCTTAAAACCCAACGCGAATTACGCTAGCATAGTTTCTGGACAACAGGAACAAACTGCACCTGCTAGCACCGTTCCTGAACCCCGGGAACAAGTAGACTCATCCACCAAAATTACCGGACAAATTGTTGAGGTACAGTCGGTCCCATCTGTCGCCGCCCAAAATTCCAAATCTCAAGTTGATAGCACTAGTGCTATCAACTATACCGACTTTTTACTTACTCTCTTGGACATGAGGAATACTCATGACAAGGATTTACTTGTTCGTGCAGTTGAAAATGCACTTCCTGAATTGCGTAAGGCGACTACGCAGATAGACTTGGTGTGAATTATCTTCAGGAGATATCATGCCCTTGCAGGATAACCCCCACCCCCGCCCTTAGTTGACTTTCTGGCTTTGGCCATGTTTCCCTTTGGAACCGCGACCCGTTCTTCCAGATCACATTGATCTTGTATTTTTGCCAGCCCGGTCTCTTCTGGGCACTTGACTCTGTCATTTTCGGCTAACTTTTAAAATTGTATAATTTGTAACCAGTGGACCTGAAAAGGGCCTTTTTTATTCATGGCAAGACTCGCTCGTAATTTTTAATGCATAACCTCAACATTTTTGTACGTGAATTCTTAACTTAATTTTAAAATTTTTATTTGTATGTAATCTTTAACTTAACTTTAATTTTTTATTCTAGTTTTAAAAACTTAATGTTTAACCTGTATCTAAATTTGAACCTATAGTACTTCAGCATTGCTGATCTCTATACTCCTTTTCTATTGGCCGCTCACCCCTTGGCCCCGCCCTCCCCTTCTCTGCAGCCTCAGCCTGTATTACTGCCACCCCGTCACCTTCGTGAACTAAAGAACTTTAGATCTCGAAGGTGACGCTGCCATCTCAAGACGAAGACGGCTACCATCAGCCGTCTCTGACCTGTTCAAGCACCTGGCACTGCCATAGATCATAGAGTTTCGTCCAGAACAGAGCACCAGGCGCGAAGCGCCTTTAATCTCCAATCTCTAGGTGTGGTTCTTATCTTCATACTGTGACATTATTTCATTGGTCCATAGTTGGAGGTTCGAGGTTTTTGATTTACTGTTTTTATTATTTGTCCTAGCTCCTAGTGTGGCAGTTTGTTGCACATTAAGAGTTTAAGCAGTTTGGGGGGTTGATGCAGATCTGAGGGTAACCTAGCATTTTAGCAGTTTAGGATTTTAAACATTTTGTAGAAAACCAAAGATCGCGAGTTTTCGTTAATATCAACTGATTAAGGTGGGACGTTCCTAGTACCGAATATCAAAGTTAAGTACCGAGCGGGGTCTCTTACGAGATTTAGCCTTGCGATGATCATAGTCATGCAGATTAAATAATAGTTCATTTGGGACAGATGGCAGATTTTTGTAGAATTTAAGCGCTAGCTTTTTGATTTGGGCTCTAACAGTTTTTATTTTGAAGTCTTTCCTAATTACCGAGTTTCTTAAGTATCTAGGGGCTTTCCTTATAATCCTTAGGGTTTTGTTTTGTCTTGTCTCTAATAAGTCTATGGTAGTTTTACAGGCATATCCCCATACGGGTGCTGCATACAGCATTCCCGGGCAGATGACCGATTTATAAATTAGGAGTTTATTTTGATAACTTAGATTTCCGTTTCCTATCATTGGGTATAAAGCTCCTGTGGCCATATACGCTTTTTTGATTAAGTTCGTTACGTGCAGTTTCCAAGTTAGGTGGGAGTCTATCGTTACACCTAGGTATTTAGTAGATTTTTCCGCTTTTAGGGCATGGTTGTTTATGTACAGAGGAGGCGGAGGTTTACGTTTTCTTGAGAAATAAATCCAATGACATTTATTGGGATTTAATTTTATTCGCCATTTTTCCAGCCATGTTTGGAGTATGTCTAAGTGTTGTTGTAGCTGTCTGTGCATTACTGAGACGTAAGGGTGTTTTGCAAGTATCGCGCTGTCGTCTGCATAGAGTGCCAGCTCCGTGTCTGGGGTCCTGGGAATGTCATTTAGATATATGTTAAAGAGGGTCGGGCCCAGGATGGATCCTTGCGGTACACTACTTTTAATGAGCTTGGGTGTAGATAAGTTATTTTTTACTCTGACTTGAAAGTGTCTGTTATTTAGGTATGCAATTAAAAGTTTGACAAGTGCGTCAGGGACTTTTAGAGTGATCAATTTGTAAGCTAATCCACAGTGCCACACTTTATCAAAGGCTTTTTGGATGTCAAGAAAAATCGCAGCTGTGGGTGTCTTATTATTAAAACCAGAAGAAATGTACTCTACCACTCTCAGCAATTGATGAGTGGTGGAGTGTTTTGGCCGAAATCCAAACTGCTCCGGAATGATAATGTCATTCTCACTAAGGTGCGTGTTCAGTCTCTTAAGAATTATTTTCTCAGTAATTTTACTAAGTGTCGGCAACAAACTGATTGGTCTGTAGTTGGCTGGAATTGAGGCATCCTCACCAGGTTTATGGATCGCTATAATTATCGCTTCCTTCCATTCTTTGGGGAAATAATTTAGTTCTAGTATTTTATTTATTAAGATGGTCAAGTAAAATATTATATTTAAGGGTAGGTTTTTTACCGCGATATTCCTGATTTTGTCGTGCCCTGGGCTTTTACGGTTTTTAAGGTTTTTGATAATCTCTACTATTTCTTGCGGGGTGGCTGGGTTAATCTCAGCCGTGACCGGGGAGTTCCTGAAATTGTTTAGAGTTTGCCTAACCATTCTTAGGGTGTCCTGACACATTAGATCGTGGTTTGGTTCAAATTGCTTTTCGTAATGCCTAGCAAGCGCCTCTGCCTTTTCTTCGTCTGAGTACGCAATATTAGCGCCATCTATTAGTGGCGGGAGTTTAATTTGAGGTTTTCTGAGTCTTTTAGCGAAATGCCAGAGCGATACGTCTTCCGAGCTAAGGGATTCAATTAACTCTTTATACTGTTGCTGCTTTTCTGCGACAATTTTATCCCTGACTTTCCACGTGAGTCTGTTAAGCTCCCTTTTGAGGGTAGGGTCTCTATTAGCCTGCCATGTCTTACGCATTCTGTTCCTTTGCCTAAGTAATTGTTTGACATGGTGGGAAAGTGTGGGCATTTTTGGAGACTCACGATGTGTTGTGGCAGATGCAATAGCTCTCCTGATTTCTGTTGTGAGTGTGTGCGTGGCAGAGTCAATATCCGCCGTGCTCATAATGTTGGGTACTGCTAAATGCGGCTCGAAAAGTGCTCTTTTGAATGCGTTCCAGTTCACCCTCTCTTGTCCCAGAGAGGCTGGAAGGGGAGTGTTCAAATCGAATGTCACCAGTACCGGTAGATGATCCGAGTCGAATTCATCCAGGGTATCAATTGTGTGAGCGTATTCTATGTTTCTCGTTAGGACAAAGTCTATGAATGAGCCATTGGCACCTGAGAAGCAGGTTGGTCTCGACGGTGCAATGATGTCAGTGTTTGTTGTGTTTAGCAATCTATGTATCTGTGTACCGCGTGTGTTGGCTCTCCTGCTGCCCCACGCTCGGTGGTGTGCATTGAAGTCGCCCGCGAGTATTGTGTTTGGATATCGCGAGAAAAGCAGTTCCAACTGCGCAGCTACATTTATACCACTCATGTTTTTGACATATATTGAAGTTAGGATAAATGGGTTTACATTATTTATTTTAATTTTTATACTAGTATTTTCTATACCTTGAAGATTTATGTTGTTTATTTCCTCGTGGGGAATATTACTTTTAATATATATTGCTGTTCCTCCATGGGGATTTCTAGCAGTTATATTTGAGCTAAGGGTATGATAGCTATTATAGTTTGCTATATTTAGTTTTTTGTTTTCTCTAACTTTAGTTTCCTGGATTAGCAGGGCATCTACATCATTTTCATTTACGTAGCTCCTAAGTTCATTTATTCTTGGAGATATGCCGTTCGCATTCCAAAATATTATTTTAAAACTTTCTTTTTGGGACCTATTCATGGCGGGTTTGTTTCTCACTGTTTTTATTAAATTCCGCGATTAATTTAAAAGCCTCAAAGACCATTTGCATTGGATCGCTCTTTTTTGAATTAACTCAGCGAGCTGCATCAACAGATGTTTTATATCGTCTAGGTTGAACATACTGATAAATCCTCTGACGAGGTTGAGGATTTCATCCATCTTTTCATCATTGGATTTATCAGCAAGTTCAGTCTCAGCTTCCATTTCCTCAGTCTCAGCTACAATTTCCTCAGCCTCAACCGCGGTTTGATCTGTTTTGTGAGTATCCTTTTGGACCTCGGTAGTCTTTTGTTTTTTTTCAGCCGATTTGTCTAACTGCTGTGTTTGCGCGAGCTCTTCTCGGGCGCGTTTAGTTTTCTGCCATTCCTGAACCTTTTTGTCTAATCTTTGTTTTGCTTCTCTTGCCTCTTTGGCGGCTTTATCAATTGCTATCCTCTGATTTATGTCTTCATGAGCTATTCTCACTTCCTCCACAGTCATTTCTCTGGAGGTCGACGGTTTAGGGGCCTGCTCTTGCACCGATCTGGTAGGTGCTGAAGTTTGAGTTCTTTTAACCTGTGGCACAGAGTGCGAGGAGTCCTGATGGGGTGTCTGAGGGTTTAGACCGAGGGCCTTTTGCCTCCAAGGGGGTATCTGATTTTTGGGGGGAGGGGGGGCATACCCCGGTGCCTTTCCTCTGTTCCAGGGGTTCTTCGGGCATTGCCTGAAGTTCGCCGGGTGATCTCCATTGCAGTTAGCACACGTTGCCTTCTCTGTCCTTGGTCTTTGGCAGTCACGTGTGAAGTGTTCTTCAGCACACTTAAGGCACTTTGGTGGCATGCTGCAATTCTCAGAGGAATGATTGAATTGCTGGCACCGGTAGCAGATTTTGAAGCCCCGTGCTCTGAAGGCCTCTACCTTCACAGCCAAGTATCCTAATCTTGTCAGTCGGTATACCCTCTGCCAGTCTTCCGTAGGCCTAATGCTGACTAAGAAGATCGGCAGGGGCAATCTCGTTTTTGTGTTTCTCAGTTGAGAAACCCGGACTACATCTAATCCTTCGGATGTTAGAGTGATTTTTATTTCCTCAATGTTATAGTTTGTTGGTAGCCCCTTCAAAACTGCCTTTATGGGCCTTTCCGTCTTTAAGTTTAAACTGTGGAAGGGGATTTTCTTACTAGATAAATGGCGTTGTACAACCCTATAGGCGTCAGCGTCATTTGGAATCAATTTTAGCATGTCTCCTGTGAGCTTGCCAGATACTTTATTACCTGAGATTTCATTTAATTTTTTAAGGAGAGCCTGGTAATTGTCATTAAACTTGATGAAAAAACATTCCGCTTTTGGGTCTTTTTTCTCAACCACTACACTATTTTGCCTGTCACTATTTTGAACCGTTTTTGGTTTTGGTGCACTTTTGAACACTATAGGTTGCGCGACAATTTCAGCATAACTCTTAGTTTTAACATTATCATTTACATCTTTATCAATTTTTTCACTACCATCCATTAACTGCCATAGAGTGCACACTGCCATCGCATTGCTATACTACAAATCTACTCAAAGCTGACATATCTACATTCTGATGTGGGCGTAAGGGACCTTCGGTCCCATAGGAGCCCGTAACGAAGCGTCTTGGCTTGGCTTATATGCATAATATGGGTTTTATGCAGGGGTGGTGAAACATCAAACGCATGAAATCCGGTTTTAGGGGTGGGAGGAGTCTTGACTTTTTTAACGTCACAACGGGACAAGCAGAGAGGAAGATATGAGGATTCTATGGAAATTGTAGGCTTTATTTTGTCAAGTAATTCTGTTCTTTTTTAGTATTGCTTTAGTCTAAGAGCTTTGATTGAATATACAGCAATAATATATATTATTATCTTTGAAAAATTAATTGAGCTGCAATTCTTTTCAAGTAATTAATTAGTTTTCATAACAGTTATAATATTGATGGAGCAATGATGAATTATGCGGTGCTATTGTTATAGCTATACGAAGAAAAACAGAGTAGTGGATGTAAGCTTGAATAAGTTTTTAAAGCTCCAAAGTTACAAAATGAATGGCTAATTAAAAGTTAAAAGGAAAAATTACTTTTAATCGTACTACAATATGCTCAAGGCATTTTCCATTCCATGATTAATTCAGCTTTCAAAAATAAAATTCTGGTAGGAAAAAAAACGGTGATGTAGTCATCACTTTCCCTATATACATAGTATAATGCATTGGGAAATATTGTGACGGGGTTGAAAATTCAATTTCGAATTTTCGACGAAAAAGCAAGTTTCAATTATTCCTGAATTGAACTCGAATCAAAAGTTTTTGCGGTGATGTTTGCATGTGTGAGTCTGTGCGATATCTCCCGAAAGAACGGAGCGTTTCGAACGAAATTTGGTACAAATATTAAAATTAGCGAATACTGGAACCTTATTGATTTTAAACGCAATTGTATGTTTAGAACACCCACAAATTTTCAAATGAAATTTTGAAAGAATCATTTAAAAATTCGAACTTTTAATGATGTTACACAAAGGATCCTTTCCTATATAATTTTTTATTAGAAAACAAATGACATAAACTTTAAAACTCTAGCAGGAATCGTTCTCAAGATATTGCACATATTTCAAATAAATTTATCAAAAAAATCCAATAAAATTATAAAGTATAAATTATTGTGAAATTGTTCAATTTACATATGTAATAATATGCGATAAATTTGGTAACATCATTCTCGGGAATCTAGTTCGTTCCATTCGCGAGAGAAAATACTTTGAAAAATAGTTTTGGATTTTGACGTATAACAATTCAACAGCAGTCATTTATATGTAAGAAATGCTGTTCACTTCGTCTGTTTTTGACACTTGGTGATAAATTTGGCGAACTTGGTCCCAATTTGGCGAAATATCGCCATTGTCGCAAAAATGACGCCAAATTAATGGATTAATTCTTGAAATATTAATATATATAGAGTCCATTGCTTATTGCTGATGCCATCAATATTGATAATTGCCAAGTTAGAGTTGTATGAAATATAAGTGAATTGGGTATTGCGAAATAGCTGTGATCCGGAAAAATGTCAAATGTACTATCCTGTATTAAAAAACCAGTGCCGTGGAACTTATACATAATTTTTTCACTGTAAAAATGTTAAATTAATTTCATTATATAGGGCTAGTTGTGTGCTGCCACATCATACTTTTTTATTTAAATAGTTACTGGGATCTTCAGTCTAAAAGAATTCCACTATTGGTTCTGCAGAATTTTAAAGCGCCCACAAATCAATGATATACGGGAATAATACAAATTTATTGCAGTTCGTTTAGAATCTACATGAACAGTAGCAGTATCTAAATATTTTCCCAGGGAAACAATTTTCATTTTAGTATACGCTCATGTAACACATAACTCTTTTAAAAACTTGTCTTTAAAAGTTACAGTAATAATAGATGAATATATTTTATTTTACGAAACAAAACATGAATACCAAAACAGGACTAATGAATTAATTGCAGATATAAATTAAAATTATACATGTTAAAAATATAGTAACGTCACCTTTTAAAAACTAGATTCCTAAAACAGAAAGCCAATCATAAATGCAAAAAAAAAAAATCTGATGTGGGCAGCACATGACTTTCCTTATATAATGCAATGAATTTACTACTTTTACAGTAAAAAAAGATAGATTATTCTTATAGTAGATACTTGTATTCTTTCCAAGATATTGAATTTTCGTCAATTAGTCGTCATTTTCATTGATTTAGCGTCGTTTTTATCCATTTGGCGAGATTTTAGTTAATTTGGCAAGATTTAAAAAGTCGCCAAGTTGGCGACATTCCGCCAATTACGTCTCCAAAATCTCACCAAGCGTTATGGACGGAGAAATATGTTATTCTTATAACAAATAAATAACTGTTGGCGTTCAAATGCAAAAGTATTACTCAATTAGTATCTTTTCTCAGGAATGGAACGAACTAGATCCACGAGAATTATGTCACCAAATTTATCGCATGATATTACATATGGAAAGTGAACATGTTTCTCAAGAGTTAACTTTTTTTGGAGGGGGGGGGTGATAAATTTATTTGAAAAATGTGCAATATCTCGAGAACGGTTCATGCTAGGGTTCTAAAGTTTATGTCAATCGTTTTCTAATCACATAATAAATGTCTATTTGCGTAACTTTATTTAATGTTTCAATTTTTTTCAAAATATCACTCGAAAATTTAGGAGAATCTGAACATTCGATTGTGTTTAAAAACAATATGCTTTCAGTATTCATGGATAGCAATTCCTATACCAAATTTCACTCGAATCGCTTCATTTGTTCGTGAGATATCGTCTCCACAGACTCACTGACACACACACACGTACAGACATCACCTCAAAAATGTTCGATTCGTGATCAGGGATGCTTGAAACGTGCTCTCCCGTCAAAAACTCGAATTTGAATTTTAGACACCATCACAATACTTTCCTTATACATTATACTATGTATATAAGGAAAGTAATAAAACTTTTATTGTAATGCAATATATGATGGGATTCATTTTACTAATTAATCACAAATGTTCTGGCTATTAAATCGAATGCCAGAAAATTTTGTTCTCATATTAGGTGTAATTTATAAAAATACTCAAGCTTCACCAGTGATTCGTATGACAGATTAGTTACACAATTAATATTAGACAAGAGTTAAAATTAGCCGTATAATAAAACTTATAATGAGTCGATAGCCGTATAGCGTGCTTTTCAGTGGGATGATATTATTATGTTCTAATAGGATGTGAACCCTGTATATTCAAAAAGTGACAGCAGATATTTATATATTAAATACATTATTTTAGTATTAAACCCTGTACTTCATTGAAAATAAGAAATACATGTTAATATCGTTATGCTCTATTTTACAATTATTGTTCAATCAATTCCAATTACAGAGGAGGAATTTCTATTATAAGTTTTTTTTTAATAAATTATTAATTATTTTTGTTCTATCATTTCCAAATAGAGAAATCGCGTTTGTTGTATCTTAAACATGTAAGTTTATGATAATTCATTAAAAAATAGGCTAAATTTATTCATAAATTTGTTATAATATAAAATCATTTTTAAAAGTTCAATAATAATTGAAATTTGCAATCATTTGAAAAGCGCACCAGAACTCAAAAACACATAGAAACTACTGAAGAAATTCCCTTCAGTCCCGATATGACGTCACGGAGCGGGAACCAATGGCATTCTCCTGCGCTGTTTGACCTACCTTCTTTCTAAATACCTTGGGCTTTAAGGCTCCTATATATAGGCATGAAGACTAGAGAGTAATCTATCTAATCTTCATGATATAGGAGCCTTATTGGGCTTTATGCATCAGAATGTCAGTTTTACGTCACAATCGCCCGTCCCAGTACCGTCTATACTCAGTACGAACATCCAGTATCAATATATGCTGCCAAGCTCACGGGTCTAGATTATTTTATGGATAGTATAGCCACAAACAACTCAGCAACCTGTAACTTTTTTCTAAATTCGCGCCAATCGTAAATTGTGTTGGAAGTTGGTGTGGTGTGTAAACAAATTTGTTATCAATATGTGAATCATTATATGATTTTAGTTCTGTAAAATCTGAAATGATGCTTATTTTTAAAGATCTGATGTTTGTTTATCATGTAAATAGTTTTATTACGTAACGAAGGCAGTTTGATAAGAAAAATGTCTTCTGTTGATATCAAAAGAAAGTTGCCCAGTGACTCGAATTCTTCTAAAAGAGTTAATAAAAAATCAAAAGATTCTGTAAATATATCTACTAGTAATGGTGTGAAACGAACTTCGCGTTTACGTAAAACAAATGCTAAATTTGGAACTATTAACGAAGAGGTTAAATTGTTTCCTATTTTTAGTTCACCAAGTAGAAAACTGCGAGAAAGTGAGGATGCTAACAAATCTAATCAATGTGAAGATTCGTCTCAAAATATAAAAAAAGCTTCAAGAAATAAAAGAAAGTCTGGAGTTAAAGTTTCAAACACAAGATCACGCAAAAGGGAGAATGACGAATTTAAAGAACTGAAATCTATAACAGAATCCGGTGGTGAGTTATCCATCTTTGAAAACATTAAAATTGAAAAAAATTGTGATAATCATAATGATATAGAGCCTGCAACAGAAGAAAGTGTCGAGTATTTATCTTCAGAAATTCAGAAGACTGTTGATTATGATAATTCTTTATTTAAAGAATGTGTCAACATATCTCCGATTGTAAGCGATCTTCCACCATCAAATAATCATGTTACCCAGAAAAATAATTTTTTACTAACTCAAAGTGAAAATAACAGCAATGAAACAAATTTACAAAAGAAAATTATAAAAAATAAAAATCGGAGCAGCTTACCAGTTTGTACTTTAGAAACGGAAAATACACATGACTTATCCCTCAAAAGAAAATCTCTAAGAAGCACCAGGAACAAAATCGTTAATTATTCTGAAATTGATTCTCCTGAAAAATGCTCTGTTAAACGAAAGCTTAAAACAAGTGTATCTATCAAATCTAATGAGCCTAGTAATATAAAAATTGCAAACTCTGCCTCAATTCTTAATTCAGAAGATCTGTTAATCGATTGTTCCAATGATAATAGTTCTGCAAAATCCAAGAATGAAATAAAGGATAAAAATGTGAATGAAAAATTAAAATTCTTTTCAATTTTTACTAAGAAAAGTTTATTATGCCCAGACGAATCTAAAGTAATATGTCTTTTAGGAAAAAGAAAAGCAGTTAGTGATTTAGTAAATGTTGTTGATCTGACAGATATTGATTCACCAAAAGAAAACAAACCTAGAAGGAAAAGAGCAAAAAATGATAAAGACTCCATGTATTCTGAAGTAAATTCAGCTGCAACATCAGACAATGTAACATTTGTTACTAATTTGAGAGAAAACCATAAGACATTATCTTCTACAATAAATAAAATTAGAAATTGTAAAATAAACGACATAGAAACTGTAGAACTTACTACAGCAAGTTCTGATGATTCTGATATTAATATCCTTCAAGAATCTGTTATTTCGGGTTCAGTTTGCATTAAAAAGACCAGTGATAAATTCAGTCTTCAAGAAAATAAAAATATACTAGAAAGTACTGACTTAAAGTTTACACTTAATAAAAAAGCAGTTCAGTCACTTTCTAACACTTTGTGTTTTCCTCTTTTCTCACATTTAAATTCATGTGATACCTCTTGTAGTTTGTCAAGTAAGTTTAAGATATATGATGATGTCTCAGATGAAATAATTCCTACACCAGCTTGGAATAGCGTCATGGGTTTGATTGATTTTGAATCCATGCAAATGTTAAAATCAAATAACGATTCTGAACTAAAAAAAGAACGAAAACAAAATGATTTAATATCCATTTCATCAGATGTAATTGTCGAAGAGAATAATGTGCTGTGGACTGATTTACAGCAAAAATTTTTACTGAAGGAAAAGAATAATGAAGTTACTGTCAATGAAATCAAATCTTGGCTTCTTCAGTGGAAAAATAAATCTTGTAAGAATGGGACAAATGACGGTGATAGCAGCTCAGAAAATTATTCTTCTGGTAGTGATTCCGATGATGATTTTATTTACAATGGTATAATTATAAGTGGAATTCCTGGTAGTGGAAAAACTAGTTTAGTATTTTCTCTTGCTAAAGAACTTGGGTTTACTGTTTTAGAAGTAAATGCTTCATCATGTCGAAATGGACGAAGTATATCACATCAGTTAAAAGAAGCTTTGGAATCATATCATATGGAAAGTATCAAAGTGGAGAATTCAATAAATAATCACACCCCGGGAGTGAAGAAAGGAAGTAAAAGTATGGAATTAAATGCAGAGGCAAATCAATCTAAAATTAATCAAGCAAAAGATAGAAAATGTTTCTTTCAAATAGGAAACAGGGATTCAAAAACAAATGTTAAATCCTCGAAGAAGAAGACAAGCATTGCTAATATTTTCCAAGCCAACAATGCTGAGCAAAAACAGAATTCAAAGCTTATCACTAGGTCAAAAACTGTTAAAAAAAGAAGTAAAATTCAAGTGGGAACTGAATCTAAAAATACTGAAATAAATTCTGAAATAGCATCTAAAGCTGATAAAAATGCTTGTAAAATCTCCAGTTTGACCATTATTTTGTTTGATGATGTTGATATAGTATTTGAAGAGGATGAAGGTTTTTGGAGTACTGTGAAGGGATTTCTAAGGATTTCTAAAAAACCTGTAATATTTACTGTTGGTCGTAATCTATCTATTGTGAAATCTATTTTAAACTCTGGCATTAGAGTTTTTAATATGGCACCCACTTCAAAAGATGCTGCTGTAGAGAAACTTAAAAATTTTTGTGAAAAATATTCAAGGGACACCAGTGTTGATTTAGAATTATTGACTTCACATAATGCTAGTGATTTTAGAAGAAACATCTTAAATGCACAATTTTGGACCCAACGACCAAAGTGGATAAATGAATTGCTTATAAATAAAAATGCTGAAATTAGCTATAACCCTCTGCATAATTCTAAATTAATCCATATAAATAGCTTTATAACAGGTGATTTGAGCTTTTCAAATGATCATATTAAAAAATTGCTTTTTGATAGTTTGCCGCATAATTTTGAAAATGCTATTTTCCAGTATCAGAGTTTGGGTTATGATATATTACACAGCAATTTATTCTACATTTTAAATATTTTACAAACTGGAGAATATAAAAAATTATGGCATACTTTAACGATGATGTCTCAGAAACATGGTAGTCGAAGCAATAAACAATTTTCTGATTCTCAAATGTGGCAAGAAGCTTGTGAACTTTTTGAGCAAAAGAAAAAGGCACTAAAAAGTGGCAGTTGTTCCAAGGAACTGCATCTATTTGCAGATACATTTGATGATTTTAGTTATGCTGATTCATTGAAAGGTTTGTTCTGTAATAAATTCCAATGGATTTCATCATCCCAACGAGTTAAAATGTGGACTTCTGGACTACCTATATGCTCTAATCTGAATTCATGGGTGTGTGATGATGTTTTGCACATAATTTCTTTGATACTAATTTATAAACTCAGAAAACTTCAAAAGGAAGCATCTCTTAATTATTCTATTATTAATGACATTCAATTAGTTCTTGAATATCCATTTTTGCATTTTGACCAATCGTTTCCTTACAAGACAGAAGAGAAATTGAAGTATGTTGCTGCTGCTGTGCCTCCTTCATATCATTTGAATAAAACAGCTCTCACTTTAGACTATTTGAGTACTATTAAAATAATGTGTCAGGATGAGGAATATAGGCAAGTTAGTAGCGGAAAAAGATGTGGGCGATTTCTACATTACTTTGATTCAATTTCATTTTTGATTGATAAAAGAGACATTTTAAATTCATGAATTTTGAATATATTTAAAAAAAATATATATATATAATTATCATTTAAATAAATCTTTAATTTTTTTTAAATACTTTTCTGGGAAATGTAAAATTATTTTTTGATTAAAGTGTCATGTAAAATATGTTAAAGTTAATCTATCAATAGAAGATAAAGAATATATCTATATAAAACGTAAATCAGTGGTAGCTCATGCATCTGTTTTAGGAGAGAGAGCAACAAATTCAAATGTTTAGAATTTAACTTGAATTTGAGTTATTATTGAACATTAAAAATGAAAGTGGTATAAATAGACATTCAGGTGTGATTCTAATAATTTTGCATTTTTGGGATCTCACAAGTATAAATCAATTAGCCACTACTGTAGATACAATTTCTGGTATAGTCCATATCAATTCAGGCAGGGGAGGGGGGTTACCTTCATAGTCTCAGATGTTTTTGAATTTAGCATATGTTAAAATTCAGGAAAAAAAAAAAAAGCTTTTTTTTTTTTGTTTTGTTCAAAAAAATTCCTGGCCCGAGATACAAGCCGCCAAAGATGGCGTCTTGGATACCATTTCTCACTTGCAATTTTTGGCAATGTTTTAAAGTGCTCTATCTCTGGAACGGTTTAAGATATTTTGTTGCGTTTTTTTTTTCATTTGAAAGATAATATCTTTCTGATTAAAATGATATGCTCCATTTGGAAATATGTGTCCAAGTTCTCTTGCTGTAGCCTTCTGAATTTTTTTTTTTAAAATACCAATCCCAAAAATTTTAATTTTTTGACTGTTGATCTGTAAAGTACTACATTCCCTGAAAAGGAGAACTTATACTTTTGAGTTTAACAGGTTTTATAAACAATGTTCATGTTTTAGCTTCCGTGGCTAATTTCTTTATGCATTTTTTTTTAAATTTATTTTTCTCCAAAACACCTTTTTGAGAAGGAGAACATGCTACTTTGGTTCTGGAATTTTACATAATTTTGGTTTTTTTAAGAAATCCATTTTCGGACAAACGTGTACAATGTGATAGAATAAAAGTGATAAATTAAACAAAGTTTGGATTGGTGAAATGTTTTTATTCTTCTGGATTTTTTTTTTATATAGAACCTTCCAAATCATTAAAGGTCTTTTGACACAATGTGGAAGCTTCCAGATAATTGCAGAATGTAACAGAATAATCTGGAACCATCCAGATAATTCCAAAATGTAACAGAATTTTCTGGAACAATCTGGAAGCTTCCAGAATGTAACAGAACCTTCTAGAACGATCAGGAAGCTTCCAGAATGTAACAGAACCTTCTAGAACGATCAGGAAGCTTCCAGAATGTAACAGAACCTTGTAGAACAATCTGGAACCATCCAGTTAATTCCAGAATATAACAGAACCTTCTAAAATAATTTGGAACCATCCAGATAATTCTGTGGGTTTAGTCTAGCTTCTAAAAGAGAGGACACATGAATTCACAGTTTAGTTGTCAACAGTTGTCCAGAGATTGCAAGTTTTCCAAAATAAAGTCTTACGTTGTATTGTTAAAACTCCTAGGTATGTCCAAAACGAAGTAATTCACCATGACCTCAAAGTCTCTGGCATTGCAGAGCAGGTTCGTAATTTCACTCAAAATTTCTACAAGAAAAACTGGCAGACCCTGCATGAGAGATGTTGACCGCCGTGACCTCGTTTTCCTATTGCAGGAAACGTAGGGCAAGGTATCTTCTTGGATCCCAGCGAACTAAGTGGAAGAAAGTGACGTTTATCATTCCCCAGGATAGAGTCTCCTAGAGTTTTTCATTCTTCATTTTTTGCCTTTAGTTGAAGTATTTCTTCAACGTTTTCCCCTCTCATCTGGTGACGATAGATGGCACTGCTAAGTTTCATCTCACCCGATGCTGATTCTCTCCTTTTGATCTCCCTTAGTTTCAATAGATGGCGCCACTGATATTCACTTTGGTGAACAAAGGTGGTTCTACCTATGGATTCTGAGCCGGCCAATCGCCTTTCAGGCAGCTTGCATTTGCACACACTCATGACGCCAGCCCAGTATATGTACTTGTTTTTCGTTGCTGACTTTTAACTTTGTTGACTTTGTTTTTTGTACTTGCTGAAATTAATTTCTGCATGTAACTTAACTTTTTTCTTGTGACTCGCTCTTGTCCTTTCTTGCCCTTCCTTCCCTCTCTTTTACAGCCGAGACAGGCATCCATCTTACCAAGACAATTATGGACCATGCAACCAATTTCATCTGATCAAATCATCATGTCCACAGGAGTGGAGCGACATTACAGACCATTCATATTGCTATTTTTACACCTCAATGGTCTGATAATAATACTATTTTCGATGTGGGGATGAGTGTCAGTAGCACAGGAACCCCAGAAATATGCTTCTTGATCTTGGTTAGTTGTCAACAGGCAAACAAAGAGTTCACCAAATTTGTGGTCCAACAGAACTTAAGTAAGCTTTTGTCTTGTGAGAATTCTGCTGATTGAGTTGTATGGCGTTTTGTGGAAAGGACTGAGTTTGAAATGTCTTCTGACTGGGGCCACAGGAGAGTGAAGTGTGCTGACTATTTGCATATCCATAAAAGAGTGATATATAAGACTAGTAAAAAAACAGACTTTCTTCATGTTGGGAATAAGAGTGCTCATTTCAAGACTGTTTCAAAGTCACGATGTTTCCAATGATGACTTTGTTCTAAATGCTTTGACAGAATATCAGAAATGACACTAACTGAACAAGAAGTCTCCTATGGTGTAGATGATGCAGATCTTGTATCTGGGAATATCAAAGGAAGATACTGATGCAGTTGAACAAAATTTTAGTTCATTGAATTGCTAATTTTAGTTCTAAGCATTTTTAGTTCTAAGTATGTGGTAACGGAAACTGGTTTAATGTATGGCAAAATTTTCAATTGTTTATAAAATCTGTTAAACTCAAAAGTGGAAGTTCTCCTTTTCAGGAAATGTAGTACTCTATGGTACTGATCAACAGTCAAAAAATCAAAATTTTTGGGATTGGCATTTTTGAAAAAAAAAATTATTTTTGATTTAAAAAAAAAAACCAGAAGGCTACAGCAAGAAAACTTGGACACATATTTCCAAATGGAGACTATCAGTTTAATCAGAAAAATATTATATTTCAAATAAAAAACTGCAACAAAATATCTTGAACCGTTCCAGAGATAGAGCATTTTAAAATTTTGCCGAAAATCACAAGTGAGAAATCATGCCATCTTTGGCGGTTTGTATCTCGGGCCAGGAATTTTTTTGAATAAAACAAAAAAATACAGGTTTCTTATTTTTTCCTAAATTTTAACATATGTTAAATTCAAAAGCATCTGAGACTATAAAGATAAGATTTTTTCTTTGCTTTCCTGAATTGATATGGACTTAGCTTTCTGCTCTTTGAGTCAAGTTGACAGAAGGTCCTTTTTATTAAGAATTATTAAAATTAAAAATGTAAATATTAAACATTATTTCAAACTATGTATGTAACAATTTGTGATTCCAATCAATATATTATAGAGTTTGTATGCACTTAAAAGTCATTAAATTTAGTGCTTTGAAATTTGGGCCTTTTTAAAGTACTTAAACTATACATTTTGTTGTGTGTGACCCAGACCGTCTGACTTGTCAACAAGGACATGAGCATCTATTTGGACGGCCGGATTTTGTTGTGTGTAATATTTTTAATTTTTTCTTTCTCATTTTGGTTTTTATGAAATTTTATCTGCAGAAAAATTATGTAATTAAATTGTAATCTTTAATTTGGTTAAAAGTTCTAGCAGAAAACTGCTGCTTGATCAACGATTGTTGGGCACCATATTTACAATGAGAGATGGGTGCTTAATAAACTTGGTGAAAACCTACATGGGTGCTTTCGGCAGCCATATCTTTCCATCGTAATTTGATCACATGATACAGCATTTCTGTGTGAAGAAAAGAGTCTGAAGTTGTAAGTTGCATCTGAATTGAAATAAGTATGAGATATTAGAGAAAGTTGAGTTACATATGGTAAGTGTTTCATTTCAATTTGGCTCTTATTCCTCATACTGAATATAAGACTGTGCTCTTCAAACTTTTATGATTATGGCTTACTATGAGACTACACATGGTAGCTGCAGCCCACTTTGATATTACATATGATAGCCATGGTCCACAATGATATTACATATGATATGGTAGCCATAGCCAGAGTTGGGCAAAAAACATTAAAAATGTATTTTTAATACAAAATAATAAGGTTTTTCGAGCATAAAATACAAATCACTTTTCAAATTAAAAAAATTCCAAATGCAAAATGTATGTATGTTCAAAACACATTTAAAAAGTTCAACATTACTGCTTATTAGACTGAATTGAATTTTTAATGCAGAGCAATATTTATCTATACATTTTATTAGAAATAAACAAGTCTTATATTTGTTAAATATTAACATTGGCAATTAAAAGGGACTGGAATGTATTGTTGATGCTTGTTTCATTCATGCCAGGTTAAATAATATATCTTATAATATTATAGTCTTTATTATGTTAAGATCTTAAAAAAAGTTCATTAAAAAATTGATTTTACCATCTTTTGCTGCAATTTATAAATTAATTTAGCAACACAAAATGATTACTATAACAATCTAAGCAAAAAAGAAATATTTTATAAAACATATGCTAATCAATAATTAAAATATCATTTTTTATAGTTTGCCTGGAGACCTTGAAATGTTTAGTAAAGTTACGGAACAGTTACTTGTCTAACATATATATATATATATATATATATATATATATATATATATATATGTTCCACAGTGATAAATTACAAAATAGCCATGTGAAATCATACTAATTAATAATTAAAAAATAATTTTTCACACTATGTTTTGCCTGAATATATTTTGTAAATACATCTGAAAAGTAAAATATGTAAGCAGTGTATAATAAATGTATATAAAGCAGTAGAGTTCTTCATAAATCATAACTCATACTTTTGAATAAACTATTTTAAGTGCATTTATTGCTTATTTCTATTTATTAATAATTACTGTTAATAAAAAAAAGACAAATATTTTTGTTTTATATCTGCCTTACTAGTTACAAATAAGTATTGTGTATATATTTTTGTAAACATTTTTTATTAATGTAGGTTTTAATAAAATTGTAAATAAATGAAAAGACAAGTTACATTTAATTGTTTTATGATACATTCACATTTTTATGTAATGTAATTAAGATACATATTTAAATTGGTTTGGCTATTGTTTGATTTTTTTTTTTTATTTATTTTTTTTTATTTTTTTTTTTTTTTTTTTTTTATTTGGCAGCCCTATGAGTATTTGGCGAAAGTGCTGGTAATGTTTATTACTGCCAACCATTGAGCTGCTAACTGAATTCCTTGACACTACGGAAATTCTCAGCTTAAATAAAATTTCTCTTCTCAATTAAAATTCTTGCTGCCTAACCAAGTTAAGCTTTCAAAATGTTTAATTGTTTTATTAATAGTTCATTTCAGAACCTTAATAATTGCTTTAACATTTTCATTATCATTACTATACACTTTAAAATATTTTCCATCAAATATGACATACTGTGCACCATCATAATCCATTATTTCCTTTAATACATTTTCATCATGACCAGAAGTATCAACCATCTTTTCTCGTGTCTCAGCAATTTAATTGCATTACATCTTATTAATTTACTTAAAAAAAAATTGCAATGTGTAGCAGAGCTTCAGATTGCTTAAGTTTCTGTTTTCACAAAGAATGTAATTTCAAGCACCCTTCTATTTTTACATACATAGCCATCTACCAAACAGCATTATATAATTTCAGTAGGAACGTAAAATTTATAACAAACTGTTTTTATCAGGGGCCACTGTAGATGCTAAATACAGGGGTCGTACTTGTCCTGAAATTCCTGAAAAAAATATTTGTATCCTGAAATGTTTTTATTTTTTACGTGCCATCCTAAAATTCCTGAAATTTTACATTTACGTATCTCAAAAGCAGATATGCAAATTACTATGGATTCTCCGTAGTTTCTACAGGTAAAATCCTCATCTCATACTACGGATTGCGTAATTTGCGTAATTTTCTACGTAAAATTGACTTCTGGCTAGATCAACAATGTAAATTTACAGACGCATGCACGATAATGCGGCCATAAAGTAACGGGGATTTATGGCCGCATGTAATGTAAATTAAGATCACGATTTCTTGTTTTATGTAAATAATAAACATGCGTCTACAAATGCAGCATAAATCGCTAAAAATGTTATGGTTATTAATTTCGCATAAATAGCGCATTTGCGCAATTCAGTCTGTTGTGAATTGTCGCGAGTACTTTGTATCTTTTTCCATCCATCTCAATCTTCTAAATACTGCATATTAAATTGACTAAACTAACTTATTTTCATATTTTGATTAATTATTAAGGTTAATTTTTTAACTGTCCCTGTGGATGCCTCCCCCACTGGGTTCCGGTCTAAATTGGGTGGCACTTCCCGGCCGTCCAAACAGTTACCTTACACCTTTCTGGTAGGTCGGACGGTCTGGGTCTCAACAACAACACAAACAGTACGATTGCGTAATTCAGTTTTTCTCGTGAATTGCTGAGTTGTTATTGCCCATTAGTATCTCTCCATCCATCTCCATCTGCATAATATTGCATATTAGAATAACTGAGCTAGTATATTTTCATATTCTACTTAATTATTGCCGTTAATTTTTAAAATTACTTTTTCATAAACAGTGCGATTGCGCAATTCAGTTAGTTCTTGTCAATTGCCAAGAAGAGTACATTAGTGCCTTTTTCCATCCATCTTTTAAATGTTGCACATATGCTAATATATTAGATTGACTAAACTAGCCTATTTTCATATTCTGGTTAATTATTAAGATTATTTTTTTTTAATTATATTTGCATAATACAAATTTTTCTATTTTGAGAGAGAGAGAGAAATAGGTATGAATCTTGTTAAGGGATATTTTCCATAAGTGGTATTAAAGCAGTGATGTAGGTGCAAATAAAAATACAACTATTTGGGCAGGGATATAATTCATTGCTATATATATTTTTTTATTATAGATCAATATTTGTTATTCTCCTTAGCGAAAACTTGTGTTTTACAAACATAAATGTTTGTTTTCATCCTAAAGTAATTTTTACTGGATAAAAACTTTATATATTAACTTGTTGCTTTAAAAGATTGCTTAGCTTATAAATCTAGTTTTCCTTACCATCCTAAGATCTTCCGTCCCTTTATTCAATTCTGCCATGAATTTGGTCTCAAGCCTGCTCACTCTAATATTACCACTTTATTTAATCGTATTTGTTCTGATAAACTTGGGGATATTGATAACTTTAATGCCTCTTTTAACGCTTATTTTAATTGCGCATTTAATGTTTGTTCTATCCCTGCTTTGACTGATGGAATTAATTTTATTTTTAATCTTGGCCATGAGGCTGCTTATTCTTTTGAGTTTATACATAAGATTTTCGCCCATGTTCGCTGTAAATTTACTTGAATTGATACTAAACTTGTTGCTTTAAAAGATCGTTTAGCTTATAAATCTAGTTTTCCTTACCATTCTAAGATCTTCTGTCCTTTTATTCAAATGTCATAAATTTGGTTTCAAGCCTGCTCACTCTAATATTACCACTTTATTTAACCGTATTCGTTCTGATAAACTTGGAGATATTGATACTTTAAAAACTATGCTGAGGTGTATGTGGTTCCTCTGTTGTTTCCCGATGGTGACTATAAGTTTTATATTGGCAGTACCAAACGCAATGTTGCCATCCGTTTAGCAGAGCATGCTCATGATGGTAAAAAAGTGGTAAACTTTCTACAGCTTTTGCTCAATATGTAGTTAATGATAATTTCCTATCCTCTTTTGATAAAACTTTCCTTTTAATGCATTGTAATAACCCACGTAATATTCTCCTTTATGAATCCCTTTTTATTTATATCTACCGTGCGTCGATTTGTAATTTTGATCCCGTTTAAATTTTAAGTTATGTTTAGCAACTCATTCTCGACTCTATGCAATTCAAGTTTCCTCATAGTTATCTTTGATGTCATTCTTATAAAGATCAAGCTTAACTGTCCTTTTGAATTTGCATTTTTCCTGTAATAAAATAATATTTTACATTTGTACTTTTCTCGTGATATACTTACATTTTGAATCCGTTTAAAATATATTTTGTATTTTCTGTGTATATTTCTTGGATAATAGTCTGTTCATTTACTAATTTTATATTTATTTATGCAAATTTGCTATATTACTGCTCTATATACACTGGCAGAAAATAAAATCCCAACACCAAGAAGGAGTTGTGCTAGATAAATGAAATTTGGGAGGCTCGTTTGCACATATAAAATATGACTCCTATTCAAATTTTGAGCTAGACGAATAAGAGTGCCGCCACTATGATCATGCAAATTACGTTTGCTTTAAATACTCTGTGTAAACTTTGTGAGTGTTATTTATCTTCCAGACTGTGCATTGTGAGCTGGGTTTGAGTCAAGAATCAATGCCTTTAAGGAGACGAAGAAGGCAGTATCAGCAGCTTAGTGAGTTTGAACGAGGCCGTATAATAGGACTACAAGAAGGTGGATTTTCTTTCCGCGATATTGCAGAAAGACTTGGCAGGGATGTATCCACTGTCAGGGCCCTCGCTAGGGGGGGGGGGACAGGGGGAGTCTCCCCCCCGAATGTCGAGAAATACCTGTACAGTTGGCAAAATCAAGATCTAAGTTGGAAGACTTAGTACATTTTAGATAAAATGATGGATGATATTATATCATGATATACATACACTCCAGAGATCCATATAAATGGAATATGGATAAAAAAAGGTTTTACTGTACGTATTTAACTTATTTTACATAGACACATATTCATCTTTGCTTCAGGCAAGATCACCTTTCCACAGCATCTTTCAAGTTGATTTCGTTTCCCAAGTCTGCTTCTCACTTCAAAAGCATCAAGCTGTTAAGCCTCATGTCTATCATTGTTGTTCTCAAGGAACCTTTCACAATCTTTAGCTGACTGAAGGCTCTTTCATTTGTGCTGACTCCGTAGTCGGCTGTTATAGTCAATTGGCACATTTTGAAAGCCAGCTTTAATGCATTTTTGAATTAAACCATGACGTTCTTCAATGTTTCCATTGATAGTATATGTCTCTCCTTGCATATGTTAAAGAAGACTTCTAACTCACTTTGTAGAACATGAATATCAGGCCTAGTAGCTGGAGGGAACATCATGACAGCCTCTTCAATTGCTTCGATTGTCAGATTATCCTTGTTCAAGGGAAATTTGAAAATTGAATGTAGTGGAGAAATAGTTGTCTTCATAGCAACCACGCTGTCTTTAAGGCCTCTACATAGTGTATCAAGGACAGCATTGAACTCTTTTCTATAGAATTGTTTTAGGTCTATGTTTACTGCATTTTCAGCATACTCTTCAATCCTTCTCGGTCTCATTCGTCTTCTATGGTGAAGTTAAAAGTCATGTTCAGGATCAACTTTAATGTTTCTAGCAAATGTTTCCGCACTTGTGATCAAGTTGTCCATTTCTGTGGTGTTAACATTAATCTCCTCCAAAATTATTACTGTGTTTCCAACAACTGTAATACAATCAATCAAATTCAGATCAGGGCTTTCCAAAGTTTCTGTCAAAATCTTCATCTTATACATAATGTTTTTCATAAAAAACAAGCTAACAATGGAATCAAATGATTTCATCTTTTTGCATAACCCGTGCGCTTTTGTTTTTGTAGCACAGTCTAATTCCTGTTGTGTGAAAATTTCTTCTAATACAGATAGGCTAGGTTCAAATGATGTGTTTACAGCTTTTATAGTTTCTGCTGTGGCTGTGCACCTAGTCCTAGACATATTTCTCAAAAGAAGGGCATTCTTCACTTCTTTGATCTTATTCCTCAACTGTCTGAAACATTTAGTACTTGAATTAAAGAAAACATACAATGCTTCAAGTGTGTCGAATAAGTCTCTAATAATAATGCTGATACTGCAGATATGTTCTATGGCTGTGTTCGTCCTGTGATCTTGGCATGGAATGTGTGCTATATGATGCCCTATGATTTCTGAGAGTTTCTTTTGTGCTCCATTAAACTGTCCTGACATTGAACTTGCAAAATCATATGACTGAAAAGCCAATGAGAAAGTGTCAATTTCTTTCTTAAAGTCTCATTTGCTTTGCCATTCCTATACCTGTTTTTTCAGCACATTCAGAAACATCTAGCAAGCATTCTCTTGGTTTGCAGTAAGTGCTTGGTTGTAATTCACGTGGTACAGCCGTAATTCTCTTTCACCAAACCACGTTTTCAAGATGTGGTTATATCTTGAGATCAGCGATATTGTATTTGTACAAAATTACCATCATTTGGTCCTGATCCTTGAAATGCTATCCCTTGACGTCTTAGGGTCCTGCATGTGTCGAGCAAGATTCTCACTACTTCTCTGTTCTGAAACTACTCTTTTATTTTCTATCAGAGCTAATCTCTTAGTTTGATCAAGAAGAACATCAATGTGCCACTCCTTTATTAAAAAGTCACAATAGTTGTAAAGTGCTGATCTGTGTGCAATAGATGAAAAGTGAGTTTGTAACTTTCCCAGCTTTTGCTTTCTGGCACTCCTCATTTTCCCCCAATTTCTTGCTCCAATCTTCGACCATGCATCTTCACTCTTCTCTTGACCTACTCTATGAGGAAACCGAAAGCACACAAAGCAGTATGCACAATCTTTAATTGTACTGTATTCTAAGTACTGAAATTCTTTATAACAATGGGAATTGAACCTGTCTTTACTATCACTTGGAAAGAATGCCAAAATTGGTTGATGAGGCCCTAATTTGATCAAATAGTTTTTCTGATTATCTGTCAATCCTGAGGGTGTAAGACCAGGATCATGCTGACTAAAGGATCACTGAAACCTGATTTCTCTTCAACAACAATATTTCCAACAGCTTTGTTTTTTAAAAATATTTCACTATCTTCCAAAATTTGTTCAGTTTTTTTTTTATGAGCAGGATACGTTTACTAATTCAATGATAGGTAGCTTTTCGTTTATAATTTCTTGTTTTGTGTATTTTTGGAACATTTCATTTGCATCTGAACATTTATCTATTAAAAACTTGACCTGACCCATGATTTTTGTCCACGACGGAGTTGAATCTTCACTTGAAGAAAGAATTATATTTGTTGCATCTTCTTGAAAAGATATGTGGGAAGTGATTTCTGTTTCATTGGTTAGAATTACCCTTGAAGATTTTTCATATGATGGGCCTGCTTGATTGATATCTATTATGTCTTCATTTTTCTCATGTTCCAGATTTTCTGTTCTGAGGGATGTATGGGTATATCGATATATCGATGAATGAAATATCGATATAAAATGTGTTATCGGTGCAAAAGGAAAAAAAAAACTCCCTAGACTTTACTTAAGTTGGTAAAAATCATTACTTGACTTGGCAATTTTATCGGCTCCCCCCCCCCCAATGATAAGTTTTAGCGAGGGCCCTGTCCACTGCGTTTGATTGTTGGCAGCATTGGTCACGGGAAGGCACTGTCTCAAGAAGACCGGTGTCCGGCCGCACACAGGCCACTACTGAGAGGGAAGACCGCTGTATTCGTCTTATGGCTGTGGCGGATCGTACTGCATCTGCAGCAGCAATTAGAGCTTCTGTTGGCCCCAGAATGACACAGCGAACTGTAAGAAATCGATTACTTGAGGGACAGCTCGGAGCCAGGTGGCCTGTAGTGTTCATACCACTAACTCCGAATTACTGCCATCTGCAACATCAGTGGTGTCAAGCTAGAGCTCATTGGAGGGCATAGTGGAGATCTCTGTTGTATTCTCAGATGAGAGCCGTTTCTGTCTTGGTGCCTGTGATGGTCCTATGTTGGTAAGGAGGAGGCCAAGTGAGCACTTGGAAAAAAGCTGTCTGCAGCGTAGACACACTGGACCTGCACCAGGAGTTATGGTCTGGGGTAGTCATTTCCTATGACAGCAAGAGCACTCTCATCGTTATTCCAAGCACCTTGACAGCAAATTTGTACATCAGACTTGTGATTGAACCAATTGTGCTGCCATTCATGAGCAGTATTCAAGATGGTGTTTTCCCCCGCCCAACAGGATCACGCTCGTCTTCATACCGCTACTGTCACCCAACATGCTGTACAGAGTATCCACATGTTGCCTTGGCCTGTGAGATTACCAGATCTTTCTCTCATCGAGCACGTATGGGACATTATTGGAAGACAAATCCAGCGTCATCCACAACCAGCATTAACTGTTGCTGATTTGACTGACCAAGTGCAACAGACATGTAATTCCATTCCACAAAATGACATACGGCATCTGTACGACACAATGCATGCACGTTTGCATTCAAAATCGTGGCGACTACAGCGGTTATTAATGTACCACCATTTCACATTTGAAATGGCTCTTCTCACTCATACGTTAACCTGTGACCTTGAAACTTTAATCAAATAAATATGTTACCTGCACAATTGCTTTACCTAAATTTCATTCCTCTAAACCATAGGTTCTCAACCTTTTTTTGCCCACCACCCACTTTGAGAATATTTTTTTTCCTAATGCCTCCCCAATTTTTTTTACTTGCGAATCTGAAACAGCTATTGCCACGATTATATTTAAACGTGTAATATTATATACTATAGTCGTAAGATAGGATATGGCCCTATCCTATTTCTGAGTTTAAAGAAGACTGTTTCAATGAGAACAATTAAAACACATACTTAATTATATTGAAAAGTATTTTTATTAACATTCAACAGACATTGAATTTATAACTTATCTAATGAGAAGGTTGAATTTGATGCATTTTAAGCAGTTTATTAATATCAGGCTCGATTTTACTTAAAAACAACCGTAAGTCGCCGCGTTCAGTAACATGGAGCCGATTTCTCTTTTTAGTTACCAACGTTGCTACAGCACTAAATCCACGTTCAGCTAAATAGGAAGATAGGAATGCTATCAGAAATCGTTGAACAATCGACCATAATCCTGGGTACAGTTGCAAAATCGGTTTCTGCAGCCAAAATTCTTGTTAGCCATTCTTGAATTTAATTTTTAATTCCTCATTTGTCGGCAGTTCTATTAGTTCTTCTTCTAACTGGGATAATTCTGCTGTGTTGACATTTGAAAAAGGATCCAAAACCCCGTCTGGTATGTCCATGTTTAAAATGTCCTGGAATCGTTCCTTGAAATCACTGTGGAGGTTTTCCAAGTGTTGACAGTGAACAAGCAAGTCGTCGTGCTTGAATAATACTGCTGATAAATTTGGGAAGTTATTGAATTCGCGTCTGCCGATATTTCTTTTGTTTAATAACAGTTTGGACACGAAAGCAGCAACGCTATTTTTTGTCTTAATCAAGTTTAAGTCGTCGCCTTGAAGTTGGAGATTGACATCATTAAACAATTTATACAGGTCTGTCAAGTACGCAATATCGTTCTTTGATGAGATAAGGTTGTCGCGCAGTTCCGTGTCTTTGTTTCCTAGGAACTCTATCACAGACCCAAACAGATTGTAAAATCGAGTCAAACAAGTACCTTTTGACAGCCAGCGCACCTCTGTGTGAAGCAGCAATCGGTTGAAATCTTCATCATTGGCAATGCAAAGCTGACTAAATAATCTGTCATTCAACGAGTTACTTCTGATTTTATTAACTGCTCTGATAACATATTGCAGTGATGTATGGAGGCGTTCACTCAAATTTTTCACAACCAAATGCTGGCGATGAATTACACAATGCACAGTAAGCACGTTGGGAACTTTATTTTCTAAGCACGCTATGAAGCCTTTGTGACGCCCTGTCATAGCCGGTGCGCCATCCGTAGCAACTGACAAAATATTATTAAAAGGAATTTCCTTTTCGTCACAAAACTTTTCCAGTGTATTAAATATGGTTTCTCTTTTTGTATCCGTTTCCAAATTCGTAGCAAACAATAGTTCTTGACATATTTTCTCATCTTTGATAAACCTCACGCATGAGAATAACAATGCTTCATTGGTTGGTAAAGTGGACTCATCCAGCTAAATTGAAAATTGACAAGTCTGCAGATGATTGCACAATGGTTCTTCAATGTTTTCAGCCATCTCATCAATTCGTCTTTGCACAGAACTATTGCTCAAAGGAATTTTTCGGATAATATCTGCAGCTGGTTTATGGAGCACAGTGGTAATTACTTCATTTACTGCTGGTAAAATTAAATCTTCCTCAATAGTATGTGGTTTACATGTTTTAGCAATCAACAATGAGATATTGTAAGGAGCTCGAAGTCCGTCATCGTCTTGCTTAGAAGCTGATGAAAAAAGTTTTGATACAGTTGGCTGAATTTCGTACTTCTTTTTCATGTCTTGAAAATAGGTCACATTTTTATCTTTCTTATCCGGGTGTATTTTATTAAAATGATCTTAAAGCCTAGAAGGCTTCATTGCTTCATTTGAAAATGTTTTTTGACAAATAAGGCACATTGGCGATGATGGATTTGTGGGATTTTCAATAAATCCGTACTTAATATAATCCACACTATACTGCCGCCTCTTCTTTTTTGCTTCCGACATGGTTTTTACTTTACAGATACATGAGTAGTATTAGTGTACTTTTAAAACCCTGTCATCAATTGCGCGCGATAATGCTAATGAAAATGAAATGAACAAGCACTGCCTTTATATAGGTTGGAGACATATAACACGCATCGACAGGAATAAGATAAACATGCAGTGACTCGTTTATAACACCCGGCGCCGAAGTAAAGTGCGGGGGCAAGGGTGATGCGGGAGCAGAATGCGGGTTAGAACAAGCACAGATAATACAGTCAATTCTTGCAGGATTGTAAAAATCACGTTATTTAACAAAAACTTGTTATAACTGAATTGCTACAAGCATATTTTTTGCTATTTTTTATTAACAGGCTTTAGTTAACTTTACCTGTATTTATATATGAGATATTTCACGTGAAATTGGAAGATTTGAAAATTTTTAATTCAAATCTAAAATTAAAAATTTTTATATCATCCAATTTAATGTAGATCTGAATGTAATGGAATCTTTTAAGTTCAATTTTCATCCACTTCCTGAACTACCGAAATATGTGAATTTTCGCACATGTAATAAAAATGATTAAAATACATACAATAACAAAAATTAACCAATATTAAAGTTTACTTTATATATATAATATTTGTTACTTTAATCAGTACGTGATTAGTGTGTTTTTTTTAAACTACCCACCGCCCCTCCGTACCATCTCAACGCCCCCTAATTTTCTCTGGGTCTTCTACTGCCCCCCTGAAAGTCTCGAACGCCCACAAGGGGGCGTTATCGACCACGTTGAGAACCTATGCTCTAAACTAATTTCTTCTTGGTGTTGGGATTTTATTTTCCGCCAGTGTATGAATGATCCATATTTACTGTCCATGTAGCCACTGATGAAGAGCGTATTAACGCTTGAAAGTTCTCTGGCATTTTTAATACTTTGTACGTCTTATAAGAAGTTTTAATAAAAGACCTTCTGTCTAAATGTTGTGTCCTTAATCTTATTTAACTTTATATATTTTTTGTTTTATATTTTTTTTTTCCTGAAATTTTGCAAAATTGATGTCCTGAATTTTCATATTCTACCAGTACTACCCCTGTAAATATCCCATTTATTAGCATCTTTATTGACATTTTTGAGTATTTTCAAAATACAAAATACTCTGAAAATGTATTTTTGATACATTACTGAAATACTGTAGTTTTTTCAGTTTAAAATACAAAATACAAATGTATTTTGAATATGTATTTCTAATACAAGTATACTTTTGATACTGCCCAACTCTGGCTGTGCCCACTGTGATATTACTGAGAAAGAATACAAAAAAGTTTTAGTAGCCTATCTACCCTAAGTATTGCCACTTTCGATACAATAATACGTTAGTCACAAACATTTTTTAAATTAACATAGATTTCTTGTTACACCAAATATCTAGACAATTTTTCTGAATTACAATAGTTGTATTTCAATACTAGAACAAATGAATAAGCGTTGTCCAGGTTCTAATTAAACGTCTACTACTTATTATTAATAATTAAATAAGTATCCACTACTTGAATAATATATTTCAACGCAATTTAAAATATCTTCAATCCAGAAATTGTACGCTCTCTGCAAGGGCAAAAATAAAATAAAAATGAGGTGGAAGGTATGGCTTAAACTCTTAGGCTGACAAGTACAGTGAAATCCACCAGTAGAAACATTGAATTGTTGGTACATGCATGCATTTCATGGAAGATGCTTTACGATAACTTTCTGACTGATGGTGTCAATTTGGAAACTCTGTGATAATATTTTCAGTTGCTAAGAAACCGATTTGTGTGAAAATGCTAAAACATGAAATAACTAAAAAACTAATTTAAAATTAAAAAAAATGTCAAGGTACACCTTCCCAGATCATGAAATACCTGTGTACCAAATTTAATGGATGAACGATGCTTAGATTTCCCGCTACAGACATCTTCCTTTATTATATAAAATACAAATCTAGTAAATAATACCTATTTACAAATAATTAAAAAAGTGTCTGCAACACACTGTTATAGGGCAGATGTCACTTCATTGTTAAGATGAAGTATAGTGCTTAACTTGACAGAGATATGTTGTGGAAGATACATGATAGTTATGGAATCCCACACAAAATTATTAACATTATTTGAGAGCTATATCGAAACAGCAGTTGCTGTGTTGAAGTAAATGGAAAACTGAAAGAGCCCTTCCAAATTAAATCAGGTGTAAAGCAAGGATGTGTGATGTCAGGTTTATTATTTAATATAGTTGTTGACTAGATCATGAAAAACACCATCAAAGGCAAGAAAAGAGGCATTAAGTGGAAATTTACATCAGTTTTAGAAGATTTGGATTTTGCAGATGACATTGTTCTTTTGGCATCTAGATTTTGTGATCTATAACATAAAACTAATGGCCTTAACAAGTTTGCTAAAACTATTGGTTTACAAATCAATAAAAGTAAAACAAAAGTCTTAAGAATTAATGAAAAAACTTCTGAAAATGTAAATTTAGATGATGAATCAATTGAAGATGTAAATAGCTTCACTTACCTTGGTGTACTGGTGAATAAGGAGGGTGGAACAGATGAAGAAATCAAAATAAGAATTGTAAAAGCTCAGAATTGTTTTAAAAAACTAAATAAAATATGGAGAACTACTAACCTTAATTTAAAAACCAAAATCAACTTTTTTAATTCTTAGTGAAAAGCTTTTTACTATATGGAGCCAAAACATGGAAATTAACAAGGGGCCAATGGAATAAGTTAAATGTCTGAGGAAAATTTTGGGAGTATTTTGGTCTTATGTTATTACTAACACTGAACTCTACAAGAGTATTAGACAGGCAGCAATTGAGATGGAAATAAAAAAAACGTAGATGAAAATGGACTGGACTTGTCTTAAGAATGCCGCAGCATAACATCCTTGCTGTGGCACTTACTTGGACGCCTGAAGGAAAAAGATCTCGGGGTTGACCCAAGCTAACTTGGAGGAGACCGGTGGAGCAGGAGAGAAATTTGATGGGATGGGCGAGCTGGTCAGAAGCAAGGACTGCGGCACAAGATTGAAGGCCTTATGTGCCACTAGGCACGATGAGTTATGATGATTATGATGATAATGCTTCATAATTTACAGGGTTTCCATAGTCCTTAAAAGGTCTTATTTTTCATTTTTAAGGGCCATTATTATTCATCAAAGGTCCATGAAGTACTAATTTTTCACAAAGGTACTTATTTTAGCAGTATAAGTGATTTTTTCTCATGAAAAATTAGCGATTTGGGCGCCTGAAGGAAAAAGATCTCGGGGTTGACCCAAGCTAACTTGGAGGAGACCGGTGGAGCAGGAGAGAAATTTGATGGGATGAGCGAGCTGGTCAGAAGCAAGGACTGCGGCACAAGATTGAAGGCCTTATGTGCCACTAGGTTATGATGATGATGAGTTATGATGATGATGATGATAATGCTTTATAATTTACAGGGTTTCCATAGTCCTTAAAAGGTCTTTATTTTTCATTTTTAAGGGCCATTATTATTCATCAAAGGTCCATGAAGTACTAATTTTTCACAAAGGTACTTATTTTAGCAGTATAAGTGATTTTTTTTCATGAAAAATTAGCGATTTTAGAAAAAATCAGCATTTTTTCCCTTTAGAAAAATAGCAATTTCAGAAAAATCGCTGATTTAAAATGAGTGCAATCGTTAAATAAAGTGAATTGTTGCAAACTATTGGTTTGTCATGTTCTCAGATTCAATAGTATTTTCTTCTGTAATTTTTATTTTGCAATAATTTGTTAAACATTTTAATAGAAAACACTATGAAAATTTAGTTGACTGTATATTTTTTATTGTGTAAAATGTTGCATGAACCTCATTGAATCGCTTATAAATGCATTTTGGGTCCCTAAAAAGTCTATTTTTTGTTATTTGTAGAATAGAAGCCTTGTTTTAGAGTGCTCAAAAATCCTTAATGACTTAAAATGATAAATGAACATTGCACTATAAGTGGGTTTTACATGCAAACTGGCAGCCGTAATTACTTCTATAAATTCCATTTGTAGAAGTGCATGCTTGGAAAAAATTAACTCACTAATTGTGAAACTACCTGTATTTGAATATGTTAAAATTTTGAAATTGAAATATAAAAAATGTTTAAAAATAAAACACATTGATAGTTTTTGCAATATTTGTCTGTAGAATTTATTCAATATTTAATAATTTAGATATATTTGTTATTTATGGCTGAATATCTGATAATTGTTAATTTTAGTGTCCTTTGAGTTTTAAAAAAATAATAAATAAGATAAAAATTTTTTTTGCAGTATTTGTTTGTTCTACACGTTTCTATAATATTAAAAGTAGTTTTGACTGCAAATTTATCATTTCTGTCACTGTTCCTTAGTCATGAGTTGAGTCTTCATTTTCCAATTATTAATAAAATTATAAATAATGGAAGTAAATTAGTGATGCTTACGAAATTATGATTTTAGCGTGTAGAAAACTCCTTATTTATAAAATTTTTATCGATATTACTTATACAGATTTGTCCTTTTCATCAGTGGCGGCTCGTGAGCGACATGTAGAGGGGGGCGCTCATCTATGTATTTATGCCTATATATATGTTAGTAATATATATATATATATATATATATATATATATATATATATATATTATTTATATATATATTATATATATATATAAAGCATATGTATATACATATACGTATTTTGGGCATAGCAACGGGAGTATTAAAAATATAAACGACGGATGTATTAAGTAAAATAACGTACCTCCCACCTGCTCGCTCGTTCATAAAAATCCTGGACACATGGAACGTATTTTTCCTAGTGAAAAACATTACATAGTCCTAATTTACATTAAAGTAAAATTGTAGGGGCTAGTTAAACTAAAAGTTATGCCCAGGGAGTTGACTAAAAAATATGCATATTCTGGCGATACGTACTGATGGTTCAGGCAACTATAGCCACCCGTAAAATCAAAATCGGTGGATTAGGAGGCGAGATAGAAAATTGGGGGGGGGGGGTAACCAAAGTAAGAGTTACGCTCGGAGATTTGCCATATTAAAGTTGCATATCCAGGTGACATGTACAAATGGTAGAGAAACTCACTACAGCGATAAGCCGAATCAAAATCGCTCAATTAGAAGCAGATATGTAAAATTCTGGGGACTAGTTAAACTAAAAGTTATACCCAGGGGTTGACACAAAAAAATATGTGTATCCAATTGAAATGTAAAAATGTTGCTCAGACTATATAGTCACCAGCAGAATCAAAATCGCTCAATTGGAAATTGAAATGTAAAATTATGGGGACTAGTTAAACTAAAAGTTAAGCCCAGGGGTTGACGCAAAAAACGTATGTATATTATATACATCAAATATGTATATCAAGTTAATATGTACATGTGGGTCAGAGACTATAGCCACCATCTGAATCAAAATCGCTTTATTAGGAGTCGAGATGGATAAGTGTGTGTGTGTGTGTGTGTGTGTGTGTGGGGGGGGGTGCTATTTGAAGTAAAAGTTACGCTCAAAGATTTATCACTATAAAGATGCAGATCCAGGTGACATGTGCTAATGGTGCAGAGACTATAGCCATCAGTAAAATCAAAATCGCTCAATTAAGAGGCGAGATGGGAAATTGGAGGGGGGGGGGGGGCGTAACTGAAGTAAAAGTTAATCTCAGGGATTTCTCACAAAGATGCATATCCAGGTGACATGTGCAAATGGTGCAGAGGCTATAGCCACTAGCAGAACCAAAATCTCTCAGTTAGGAAACGAGATGTAAAATTGAGGGAGCTAAACTAAAAGTTACGTCCAGGGGCTTGGCACAAAATATATATTCAGGTGACACGTACAGATGGTGCAGAGACTATAACCATGATTAGAATCAAATTCGCTGAATTAGAAGGCGAGATAAGGAATTTGGGGGCTACTTCAATTTAAATATAAGCCTAGGGCCAATATTATAAGTCTAGAGCCAATTTGGGGGCTACCAATATAGTCGCCAGCGGTCGGGCCAAAATTTCCAGAAAAACGACGTCAGATAAAAGGATCATGTTGAAAATTTAATTTTTAAGGTTTTTTAACAAATACTTAGAATTTCTTTAATTTTTAGGCATTTTTTAATGTTAAATAGCTGAAAAAGTAAGACAGCTGGGTAAGTCAACTTAAACTAAATGTCCGAAACAACATATTTACGAAAGTGTCACTAAAAATAGCCTATATGTCACAGTGTGCCAAAAATTGGAAACTCGTGACGTTTAAAGAATTATTTTGAAGTCCAACATATTGAAATTCGTCACCAGCAGATCAACCAGAGCATAGAAATAAATCCCTTCCGGAAGAACAGAACAACAGACAAACTACATCAGAAATGACGAAATGCGAAACAACTTCAGTAATTAAGACAGCTGGGTGGGACAAACGATCCCTCAAACTGAGTGTCCTAAACAAGACACTTTATTCACAATGGCCAGAAACCCCTAAAATATCATAACCCCCCCCTTCCCATCACCACACACGTACACTTAATTCTCTCATTTGTTCTTTATTTAAACTTCCAAATTTATAACAAAGACGAGAATGAGAACAAACACATTCTTAAATGTAGAAAATTGAAGCCAAAATAGCGAAACTGAGCCAATTTGAGAAGTCCCTCTTCATGTTTTTCTACTCTTCTGTTTCTCTTTGGCTGGAGGCGCGCTCAGTCCCGCGACACAATCTACTAGTAAATCTGCAATGTCTGGGTTTTTTTCACGCCAAATTTCTAATATTGCTCCTATACCATTCTTTCACTCAGGAAATGCCGACGGTAGGGAGGCGGATCCTTAAAAATATCCCTGTATTTTCCCCTATGTGTTGAAAATTCTGTGCAATATAGCTTTCGTGAGTCGACTTTCTCCGATGAAAGGTGTAGTGCTGCCATCTAGTGGCATTTTCATAACTTATTTTTAATAATTCTCGATTTAATTGAACCAAAAATTCAGATTTTTTCAATAGAAATTGTAATAAATCTGTATAACTAAAAAAATGATTTGGGGTGTTTACTCAATGGTGTCGCGCGTACTCGCGGCCTCCCCAATGGCCGCCACTGCTTTTCATCCACCATATGGTGAGAGCAGTGATTATTTAAATCAGTTGAAAAACACAAGAGTTTTGCACCACATCTGTTTAAAAGTTTAGGAGTTTTGTTATTAACAGATAAATGAAAACACAATTTTATTACTCATTTTGTATGAGTATACTTATTATGTTATTCCTGATATGCATTTAATTAACATTAATATGAATAAAAATTTTATAATAATGTATCTCCCTAAAGACGAGACATAGTGTATACTTTGTTTTTCAATGTTAGTTTCAATTTGTGGTATTCCAAACAAAGATTTTTAGAAACTATAAAGTAGAAAAAACATTTTTTTAACCTGAAAATTATCAGATAATCAGCTTTATAATTTTTTTTTATTCAAGCTTGAATTTTTGTACTGAAAATGTATATTTGTAAATGCATGAAACAGCCAATCCAATTGTTTATTTTAGGAAAAATTTTTATGCTCAGAAATTACATTTTTTATATAAGATAGTGAAGCCACTTGTAATTTCATGAAAATAAGTCATAGAATATATCTTTATGGTACATTTTCTGCAATATATGGACATCTATGTTACATTTTTATAAGGAAGGGATATTAATAAGGGTATTCTATAATGAATAAATTCATATAAGATGTAAGTTTTTGCAACTGAACCTGCCTTCGACAACCAGTCTGGTCACTTCTTGAAAATGCTCTTAACTTGAAATAACTCTTAAATGTCTTCAATAGCCCACTTCTGAAATATACACCCATACACTATGAGGACAGATCACGGCTAACAATAGACACCTAAGTAGCTCAAATAGACAACCTATATGTCAGTTGCTTCCATTCTATAAACACCTAGATTTACGATCTTGCACAAAAATACCTCCCAAGGCTGTTTACATTTAGGAAGTGCAATTGTATTATAAAAACCTGGCTAGTTTAATGAGTTTTTTAGATTAATAAGCTCACCACTGATTTTCATCAGTATTTTATGGTAATTAAATAGGCTTTGTTCAAAAATTTAAAAAAGATGATAAAAATTCACAAAATTAAAAAACCTGCTTAACCTTTCCTTTCAAAATAGATCTGCTGTTTAGAATACCAATCATGCAAAAAATACATTTAAATATCCTTTTTTGACAGGTCTGATTGATTTAAAACACCCTGTTAATTCAGAATCTATTTAAGATTAATTTCTTATTTTAACACTGCTGACCGGTCACTAGTATACTCGTGTTTTCATGCCCATACAGTTTATTGAAGCTTATTTAGATGTTTTCATTTTATATTTAACTGCGGAAAAATAGCCAGCTGAACGGAATAGTTTTGGCTTGAAATAGCCAGTCAGCAATGTGTTAAATAGGTTTTTACTGAAATTTTCAAAATGATGTCAAAAATTTATAAAATAAGATGCAAATAAATTCATTCACTTTCAGAAGCAAATCTGTTTTAATTGTTGTAGTAAACATTTGGCAGAAAAAACGGAAAATCATATTGTTTCCTTGCAGAAAAAAATCGAATTGGAAGACTTTTTGTGGCAAATATTTTTAGAATCACTGTCTTCCTTAGAGATTTATTCAGCTATATTGAAATTTTTTAAATCAAATTATTTAAGTAGTAGGGGAGAGTGGGGTAATTTAAGAGTTAAAACACATACTCATAAAGAAGCATCCCATTAATGCACCATTCAAATTTGAAGTTATGCTTTGAGAAGCAACAGGGAATTTATACTTTGAGGTGCTAATAAGAATTTATACTGATTATTGAGTTTAGTTTTTAAAATTAAGAAAGACTATCTACTAATTTTACAGAAAGAAAATATTTGAGAGAAGTTTGGAAATTCTGTTGGATTTTCAGTCATTCTGCTATGGTATGTTATGTTCATCAAAGAAGATATCTTGGTAACACTGTGTATCATTCTTTTGAAAGACAAGAAATCCAAAAAACCAAGTAAGAATTTGTATGATGTATAAGCAAAAGAAACAGGGTTCGAACGGTCCTTAAAAACTCTTTAAATTTACACTTAGTTTTTAAGAATAGCCTGAGAGCCATTGCTGCTTTTAACTTTTTCTCTGGTTGTTGATCCCCTTGGTTTTTGCTTGCTCCTCCCCGGTGGTGCCGCCTTCCCTTTTATTTTGGTTTGCTGTGTTGTTTTTAATTACTGCTTTGTTTGTTTGCTGTTTTGTTTAGTTGTGTTTTTTCTGGTGTTGTCGCCGGATCTCTTCCCGGCCGTCCAATTAGATACTCAAGTCCTCTGGATGAGTCGGACGGTCTGGGTCTTCACACTCACACACTTAGTTTTTAAGGGTCCTTAAAACTCCTTAAAATTTTTGCTGTTCCAATTCCGAAATGGAAAAGGAAAGCGGATAAACAACTGACTGTTCAAAATTGGCTCTGTGTATCAAAATAGAGATTACGATTGATTTTTTTTTTTTTATTTCTTTTGCCCCCAAATTGGAACTTCATTAGTGGAATCAAAAGTAGGAAATAAAAAAAAAGCAGAACACCCTTTCCATTTCTCCTGGAAAAAAATAAAAATAAAGTAGAAAAAGATTGGAAGATTGTTGATTAGTGTAGTGCACATACCTTTCTACCTGATAAATTACTACTTAAGTTTTGCTTTCTTTACAAGGCAAAATTTTGCTTAATTATTCTTTGTTTGGTGTGAATTTGGGATAAAATGTTCGGAAAATTTGAACTGTTAAAGAATTTTTGCTCTGAAACCAATATTTCCAAATAGAATTATCAAAACTAGATTCCATAACGTTCCTCATTAGCCAGATGATACTTTCACCAAGTGTTTACTTTGAGCCACTAAAGTCAAAACTGTGAAGGGAGCCAGTGTCTTTGGTTAGTGATATCTGCTAAGAAATAAGGGGATTAAAGGGGTCAAGCATCTTAATGAGATTGAAATATATAAATATTTTTTGAATATGTTTATTTTAAAACATTTGCCTGATATCATTTAAATTATAATATACGACTTTCAATTCCTATTTTTTTTTCTAAGCATGTTAGAATCGATAAAAAATAGATTCAAAAGCTAGTCTAACTTTAAAAATAAGTATTTGTTTCACAAAAAATCTGATGTGGGGAGTTCATGACTTTCTCTCCAAACACTAATATTTAAGACTTTAAGGCTCTTGCATATGTGCACTATATGCCTAAGTTACCCCAATACTTTTTTACTACAGGAAATAATTTTACATATAAATGGTGGGATTGCGTAATTTATTTTGTATCATGATGCATTACTGAGAATACACAAGCATCTTTTTCAATCCTTTAATTATTGCACAACAGGCAGACTAAACTTGCTTATTTTCATATTTTGGTCAATTTTAGAGAAATATTGTGCATAATTGACCAAATAGAGTTAATAGTATTGGAAGTAAGATGATTCTTATAGGTAACATTCTCATGCAGTGCTTCGAATCTCAAGTATTTTTTTAATATTTCAGGTTTTCAAATGATTATTATGCAGAGTATATTTCAAAACTAGCCATTTCACCTGCTCTTCATCCATTCTTAATAGCTAGTGGCCACTAAATGTGGTATCTGCATACTTCAGAATATCAAAAACTGTTTCAATTTTAAACAGCAACAACAAAAAAATTGTGCGCACATTTTGAGAGCCGAAATGATGCAAGTATTTAAAAAAATCCCTTTGTATTATCACATCTAATTAGAATTTTTGATTTTCTTCATTGATCTGGAAGCTAAGACAGATTGAATAAGACTAAAATCAAGATTCTCGCTCGAGTGAAAGTGCTTGATCATTTTGAAAAGTTGTTTTGAATTGTTTAATTATTCCTTTGTATCATCACCCATAATTAAGTTTTTGAAACATTAGATTTTCTGTTGACCTAGAAGATGAAACCAAAATAAAGATTCCAACTGGAGTGGAAAGGCTCGATAATTAGGTAAAGAGGTTTTGAGTTTTTCTGTTATTGTTTTGCACCACCACTCTTAATTCAGAAATTTAGATTTATCTTAATTATCTTATTAATTAGTCTTAAAGCTGAGACGGATTTGAATGACATCAAAACCAATATTCTAGCTCTACTGGAAGTGTTTGATAATTTTGATACATCATCCACTTACTCAGTCATTCAGTTCAGTGCATATTTAGATATATTTTTTTATTGATAACATGTTAGACAATAAATAAAAATGTAAAAATTAATTAATAAAAATTTTGTGAGCATTTGTTTATTCTACTGTAGGATTTATATATATATATATATATATATATATAAATTTGTGTTTATATATGTAAAAAAGTGAATTTCTATTGCTACAAATCATTCGAATTGTGCATTGGTCTGCGATCAAACTAAGACTAAACTTAGATTTACCTGCTACAGAATGGGTACGAATTTTAGTTTTACCTGATACCTTTTAGTTATTGATAAATAGCACTTGATTGTATATTGGAATTATTTAAAGAAATTTGCAATTGAACTTATTGAAAGAAATTTGCAATTCTATATTGCATTAACCTTTTCAGTAATATTAAAATATAAAGGTTTACATTTAGAATATGCTCAATTAGCTTTGATATGTCACAAGACTTGCTTTGGTTTTGAAATAATCCAGTCCAAGGTCCCTTAAAACCCCAAAATCTAAAATATTTGCCGTTCCAATTTCGAAATGTAAAAGTCACCCAGCAAATGATGATGGACTGTCCGAAATCATGACAGTGAGGATATTATCAATATTACTATTCTTTTGGGTTATTTTTTAATTACTTTTGCACCCAAATCCGAACTTCATTAACATGATCAAAAGTTAAAAATGACTGGAAGATTATTGATTAGTGCATTCCCCTTTCTACCCACTAAATTACTTTCTTTTCTTTACTAAGTTAAAATTTTGCTCAATTATACTTTGTCAAGTTAAGGTAAAAAATTCTCAAAATTTGAACTTTGAAGAATTTTTGCTCTAAAATCAATATATCTAAATATAATTATTCGGACTAGGGAGCATCTTAATGAGATTGAAATATATAAATATTTTTCAACAGGTTATCTCTTTTTATCCAGTTTAATTTCTAAGCATGTCAGAACCAATAAAAAATTGATTCAAAAATAGATCTAACTTTAAAGATAAGTATGTGTTTAACAAAAAATATGATGTGGGCAGTTCATGATTTCTCTGCAAATACAATTTTTTTCTTCAAGGCTTCAGCTTATGCACACTATATGCATAAATTATCCCAGTATTTTTAAAGTGATTAATTTTAAATATTACCTTCAGGTTGTTTTTATAGTGCTCTAGTATAAATGAATATTTTACTAAATGAAATAATTTTTACATAAATAGTGATTGATTCATTTTGCATCACTGAGGGTCCACAAGTATTTTTTTCCATCCTTTGATGGAATAATATTGCACAGTAGGCAGACTAAACTTGTTTATTTTCATATTTTGGTTAATTTTAAAAGTACCATAATTAACTAAATATCATGAGAATTAATTATGATGGAAGTAAGATGATTCTTATAGTTAACGTTCTCATGTAGTGCTTTGAATCTAAAGATTTTTTTTAATATTTCAGGTTTTCAAATGTTTATGTTGAAGTTTATTTTAAAATATATTTTTTTAATTGAGAACATGTTAAACAATAAATAAAAAGGTAAAAAATGTTAAACAATAAATAAAAAGTTAATAAAATTTTTGTAAGCGTTTTTTCTTATGCAGCATTATTATATATGTAAATTTATGACAAAATAGACTTTGAATGAATTTGCACTGCTATAAATGATTCGAATTGGGCATTGATCTGCTATAAAACCGATACTAATATATAGCACTTATCACAATATAAAATAAAACTAAAATTAAATATTTTTAAAGTGCATACGAACGAGTATTGAATTTGATCTGCATGTGGTTGCAAGCTAAAGTTCATAGTCACAAAACCCATCAATAGGAGGCATAATCACTAGAAATCATGTTTTAAGCTAGTGGACTGGTTTTGCTCACCTTGAACTGCATAATCTAAGTTATGGAAACACCTCATATTTATACTTTTTGAATACAAACCATGTCTTGTGTACATCAAGAATTGATGTCAGATGCATGGTATGACTAACTTTAGTTACTTGAGGTGGCATGCAAACCTTTTCTTGTTACAACTACAGCAACAGTTTGGTGTTGATGAGCTCTAATAAGAGCAAAACCAATCCACTTATGCTAGTTGTTGGGGGGGTTAATATCTAAAGTTATGAGAATGCTTCCTATTGACAAGTTTTTAGACTAATATGTTACTCAATGTTCACCATCATCGAAGCTATTGAAAATATATTTATTGTATTAAAGTGATTAGCCATAGTGGGTTTTAGAAATCAAAAGTTTACGAGCCAAATTGAAAATTATTAGCGAATGGCTGTTATAAAGTTTAATCTATAAAAAATTGTAAATATATTTGAGAAACTGATAAAAAACATAGAACAGCACAGAAGTTGTTACTAACACTTAGTTTTCAACCTCTTGAAGAATGCCAACTTGTAAAATTTCAGAATACCAATACGAGTACTGGCTGTTTTACTGCTTCTTAAGAGTGGTAAAACCAAGCTAAGGATAGTAAAAGTAAATCTATCAAAACTCAATATTGAATTTTCAATATTGTTATAATATTCTCTTTAATCTACAATAAAAATACTTTATTTTTGATACCCGCAATCAACTTTTTATGCTATTATTAAAGTCTTTTTTTGCAAATTTAAATAGAAACCAGTTTGAGTGCATTTTTATATTATCTCTTTAGTATATAGTCACGCCCCACTGATTTAGTATCCACGTTATACCACAGCTCGAAAGAATATTGGAATATTAAAGAAAAACATTTCCTACTGGGAGAGAAAGTGCATTGTAAATGTACACTTTATATTATTATTTTATTTAATGTTGGTAATGATGTCCTTATGAGGTTCAATTAATCGATTTAACTTTACCATATGTTGAATGAATATCATGGTATATACCGGGTTGTCAGAATTAAAACACCCCTACTCTGAGTTTTCTATACATCGAACTACTCAGTGTAAAGGCTCCAAAATTGTTGAACCTACTATTCAAGACATGGGGAAAGGGATTACATGAAAAAAAAAAAATTAGTTCCAGAAACACAGATAAGTGGCGCTGTACAACAGAAAATATGCTGAAAAGACACAAAATAATCACAAAAAAACAAACACATGCGATTTGGAATTTTTCCTTTTTAATTTCTTTTGCTGATATGAAAAAAAAAGATGAAAAAGTGAAGAAACTTAAACTGTCATTGTAACTGCAATTTCCCACTGTTAGCACAAAAATTTGCATAAACCCTTGGTTTGCAGCTACTATGTTCTGGGCATAAAAGGGGATAAAACTGGGAAATTTTCATTCTTATCAGCGATGGCTGTCACACTGCCAGAACGTGCTTTGCTTGTGAAGCTGTTTTATGAAAACAAAGGACATGCTGCACTTCGAGAGTTTCGTCGACTTAAGAATTTGCGCAAAGGACCATTACTTCCACAAGCTCTCAGGAGAATGATCACTCGATTTGAGAAAACTGGACATCTTGGAGTTCAGCCGGGTCGAGGATGCAAATCAACTCGTTCAGATGTCGTTGACGATGTTGCCATCGCTCTTGTTGAACAATCAATGGATAACGTTATAGGCCAGGGGTCGGCAACCTGCGGCTCACGAGCCGCATGCGGCTCTTTTGATGTAAAGTTGCGGCTCTCCAATTCTATACGAAACAATTAATAATTTATTATCAAAACCCGTAAAAAATAAGAAAATATTTTTTTAAGTACCTAATTTCTCAATAGCTTCTATTTTCATAATCGTTAATTACAAATCGCTACGCTTAACATGAACGTAATGAGATAAATTTGAACTATTGTTTTGTTCTTAGAGATGAGACTCCGTGACCATGTTTATCTTTCAGCCATTTGCATTCCATTTCCGTCTCACCCAAACAGCCACCGTCTAGAGTCTAGATGTGTTATCAGTCAGTCATCCTCGGATAGCGCGGTCGACGTTACGTTGCATGTGTGTTAATTTAATCGCTTGTGGTTTTTGCGTGTCTATTCGCTTGTTGTTTCAAGAAGAATACGATTTAGAAGCGAATTATCTTCTCAAAGGTATGTACGCGTATAATATAATAAAATCAGTAACAGAATTGGATTACATATCTGAGGATCGTGTTAACGAAGTAATAATGGTAAATAAATTGCTTGCCGTTTTAGATAGCTAAGTAAAATTTTATAAAATCATTTTTTCAGCTCCGCCGCCAGCATGGCATCTGGTAAAAAAAGAGAAGAACTGAAGAAGAAAACCGAGAATTCAATCAGGATTGCACGGAGTCGTTTGCATTCATATGCAACACAGATGGCCTTCTGACTTGTCTCATTTGCCACGAAAAACTCGCACACAATAAGAAGTCAAATTTGGAGAGCCACTTCACTACAAAACATACCCAGTTTGCTGGTAAATATACAACCGGTGACGCACGAAAAAAAGCTGTTGAAGAGCTCCAAAAAACAACAACACTCAAGTTCCATGCTAAGTAACTGGGCGCAATCTTTCAATAATGTAAATCTGGCAAGCTTTGCAGTATCATTAGAAATTGTAAAAAGAGGAAAACCATTCACAGATGGTGAGTACGTCAAAGATTGTTTTATACGTGCATCTGAACAACTGTTTCGTGATTTTAAAAACAAAGCAGAAATCATGAAAAAAAATCAAAGATTTGCCATTATCTGCTAAAACAGTACAAGATAGAACTGCTAAAATGTCTTCAAGTCCAACACATATGCAAGTGGAAGACATTCGACTGGCTTCTGCCTTATCACTTGCTATAGGTGAGTCTTGCGACATAAAAAACACGGCACAAGTTACCCTTTTCGTCAGGTATATGTCGTCCCAAGGTCCAAAAGAAGAACTGCTAGGATTACTACCGTTCTTAGGGCAAACTCGTGGAGAAGATATAGCAAATGCTGTTCAAAAATGCCTGGAAGACAATGGAATCGATATAAATAAAATCGTTTCTATAGCAACTGATGGAGCCAAAAGTATGACAGGAATACATAGAGGGGTAACATCAATTCTTCAGAAAAAAATAAACCACGAAATTCTAACGTTTCACTGCATAATTCATCAAGAAGCGCTTTGTGCCCAAACATTTCCGGCCGAAATAGTTGAAGTCATGAACTTGGTAATTAAGATTATTAACAGCATCTTGGCAAAAGCACTCTACCATCGCCAGTTTAAAGATTTCCTTGAAGAAATAGATAGTCAGTTTTCTGACCTACGTCTGCACAATAAAGTGCGATGGCTTTCCAGAGGTAACGTATTGCAACGTTTTGCTTTGTGCTTGAGTGAAATAAAAACATTCCTCAATGAAAAAAGTATTGACCATTCCGAATTGGAAGAAGACAAACGGCTGCAAAAATTCAACTTCATGGTAGATACCACAATGAAACTAAATGAACTAAATCTAAAACTGCAAGGAAAGGGCAACCCAGCCTACGCCTTGCTTGAAGAAGTAGTTTGTTTCGAAAAAAAAAAATTACTTCTTTTTGTTGAAGACATGGAGAGCGGTAAATTATTTCATTTTAAAAATATGAAGCAATATTGCGATGAGACCAATGCAACTATTGACACGAATTACTTCAGCATAGCTTTAAAAAACACGGATGGATTCGCTGAGAGATTCGAGCAATTCAAAACAAACAAAAGTACTCTCTCGTTCATAGTAAATCCTCTCAACACAAATACAAATGATATCAACATCGAGCAATTTGGAATTGACGCTGGATCGCCTCCAAATGCAATTGCTAGATTTGAAAACCAAAGACTTGCGGAGTGGTGAGTTCACAGAATTCAAGAGCCAGTCGGAGGTCCAGAAATGCATGCACATCGCACAGCACAAGTGGAAATAAATTCTAAAAGAAATTCCATGAGTTGAGGACTTATATTCGGCGCATGGAATAGTCTTCCAGAATGCTACAGTGAGGTGAAGAAGTTGGCATATGGAGTGCTGACGATCTTCGGGTCGACATATTCGTGCGAGCAAGCACTCTCTTGCATGAATATAATAAAAAGTAAAGTTAGAAGTCAATTAACAAATAAAAATCTAGAGTCGTGCTTGAAACTTAAAACAACAAGTTATAAGCCAGATTTAATCAAACTTTCAAAGGCATGCAAAGCCAATGCTCCCATTGATGCAACTATCTATATTTAAGGTTTTATATGAATAAATATTATTCTGTATTTAAAGCAGTTTATTTTAAATCAAAAATCAAATATATATAAGCAAATACTATAATATTGAAACGAAAATTTTTAGTGGCTCTTTAAAAACTGGGACATTTTGCAAATTGTAACTTTTGGCTCTTCCGTTTCAATAGGTTGCCGACCCCTGTTATAGGCTGTAGTAGTGCACGTGGAGTAGTGTTGCACCGAATATTCGGTTGGTATTCGGTATACTGCCTATTCGGCAGTCAAACCGAATATTCAGTTCGGCCGAATACTTTAATATTCGGCCTAACCGAATAGTAAAACAAAATTAAAATATTCGACAACTGGTAAAGCACATTTTTTATACAATGAATGAAAGTTATAGTATCATAGTACAAAATTAATTCAAATTTTTACTTACCAATATTATCACATTTAAAATAATTTTAATGTAAAAGAAAACACTCTGATATTAAAATTTTTTTCTCAATTTTTCTTAAATCTTATCACAACTTAACCTCACTAACTCATTTAAATATGAAACAGTAACCAGAAAATAAAACTCTTAATATTACGTGTTCAAAAATATAATGGTTAATTTTTTATAAAATATGCAGCTAAAAAAAAATCAATTATCATTTCACCAATATTAAAAAAAGGTGAAGGTGATTAATATATAAAACAAACACTTGGATGAATATTCAATTTTGCAGTATTTTAATTTCGATAGAGATAGATAAGATACTGAAGGTGCCATGGGTGTTCCTTTGTATCCATTAAAATGTGTCAAATAAGATAACCAAAGAATTTCTCTGTGTGTGGCCCCATTGCAGTCAAACCTTCTAATTTCTTTCATGATTTCTGAAGAGAAGATTGTTGAGTCTTTTGTCACAGGGTGGGTATACCTGTCTGTAACTGTTTAGTTATCTATCAGTATCTACTCTGTTGTAGTTCGCAAGTCCAGGTGTGACAACAACTTAAAAAAGAATGGCTGGACATTCTGGCAAAGTATCCTTTGCACTTTAAAAAGAAAAATGATTTGGCAATGTTTGAATTTGACTGCTCAGTTTCAATTTTGATAAAATTATTTATCAGTTACAGTACAGAAGAGACTAAGATAGCAAAAATTCACTTGAATAAATTGTAATTCTAATTTGTAATGATATTTTAAGCAACTTTGGTTTGTATGTAAGGTAAATGCAAGATTCTCTATAACATAATATGAAGCCATATGATTATCACATATTAGAAATTAACTATCAATTATCAATTTATGCAGATAAACATAAACCAAATTAGGTAGCCATTTACTATTTTACTATATTAACTTGCTTTTGGAATGATTTATTTTATTTTTTATTTATTTTAAATTAATAATTATACTTAATGTAAATGCAAATAAATTTAAGATGTTAAATGTAAATGCATTTAAAAAAGACACAAAATAGAAACATTTTCTATTTTAAATTGGCATAAAATAGAAATATTACCTTTAAAAAATTTAACCGAATATTCGGTATTCGGCCGAATATTCGGTTAGAATTTTAACCGAATATTCGGTATTCGTTATTCGGCAAAAAATGGTATTCGGTGCAACCCTAACGTGGAGTGTCACGACACTTGGGTGTTCCCTACAGTACAGTGCGGAACGTACTGAGAAACATAGTGCATTTTTTTCCCGAACAAAATTAGTCACAATCACCACTTGCTGACCATCGACAGGGAGAAGTGACTGACCTTTGTATTGACATTTCTGGCTAGAGTTGAAGTGGATGCATCGTGGCCATGGCAGATTCTATGGAGCGATGAAGCGCATTTCCATTTAAGTGGAACAGTCAACACCCATAACTCGCATTTGGGACACGGAAAAACCCTCATACCTTCCAAGAGATTCCACTTCACTCACTGAAAGTTACAGTCTGGTGTGGATTCACAGCCACATTCATTTTTGGACCTTTCGTTTTCGAAGAGGCTACTCCCAATGGCCCTGTGACATGCACCGTGACGGCCAGGAGGTACAAAAATATGCTCGAAAATTTTGTTGTACCCCAACTGCAACAGCACCAATTTCTTGATTCAATTACCTTTATGCAAGATGGAGCACCTCCACACATTGGACTCTGTATAGCAGTTTCTTCGGCAACATTTTACTAATGGTAGAGTAATTAGTCGTGCGTTTTCGACAACCTGGCCTTCTCATTCTCCAGATCTTAATCCCTGTGATTTTTGGCTGTGGGGATACTTAAAAAGTCTTGTTTATCGAGGACGTGTGATAACCTTGGCAGATTTGAAAGACAGTATCACTCTGCATGTGAGAAGCATCTCAATCGACCAATTACAATCCGCAGTTGAACAAGCTGTCCACAGACTGCAGATTTTACATCTTGAAGAAGGGAATCATATTGAGCAGCATTCCCTGCATCGATAAGGTCCTTGTGATATGAATGTTTGGTACGTTCGAATAAAATGTCTTACAAATGTGTATTTTGTGTCTTTTCAGCATATTTTCTGTTGTACAGTGCCACCTATCGGTGTTTCTGGAACTAATTTTTTTTTTCGCGTAATCCCTTTCCCCCATGTCTTGAATAGTAGGTTCAACAATTTTAGAGCCTTTACACGGAGTAGTTCGATCTATAGAGAGCTCAGAGTAGGGGTTTTTTAATTCTGACCACCCTGTATAATGTTAGGTATTATCCATGGTTTAATGGAATTGCGGTAAGTCTTGGATTATATTATCTGCTAATACAGGGTACTACTATAAAATGCTTAAGCTACTTTATAGTTATTTGCCTATGTAATCCTTACATTTTAAGAATAAGCCAAAATTAACAATATTCAACAAATCTTTAATATTACAATATATACAATTTTTTCGAGTTTTAAAATTTTTTTTAGCCACATAGTTGAATAAAATATAGTAAAGTAAAAATATATACATATCTATAATACATAAAACATTTAAAAAATGTAAATAGCATAAAATATTGCATACAAGGTTTCACACTCATTTTTCACTATAAAATTAAAAATTTTTTTTAAACCACACTTGCATGTTCCCAAGTTACAAGCCTGGTTATCAAACCATAAGGGGGAACATAAGCAATTGAACACGATGGATTCAAAGGAAATATTCTTTGTATAACAAAATAAAATTCCTTATATTTGATTCATATTTTAAAAATCACAAATAAATTAAAATGCAAGTTCTTATGGACTCAATGCGAAAATTAAGTACTTTTAAAGACTCAATTTGAATTTATAAAATTAAGGAGTTTTAAGAACTTTGGAAACGCTGTATACAATGAGACAATCACATGCAAGTAAAATATAAGAGTTGCTATTTTAACCAAGGAGAAAAAAAAAACCCAGAGAATTCCCAATTTCCAGAAAGGTTTTTAACATTTCCCAGATAAGACTTAAATTTTACTATATTATTTTTAATACCATTGACAAAATAATGCTAATTATATGCAAAATTTTGATCGGAATGATATAGAATTAATTACTAGTTATAAAATAATAGAATAATCTTTCATTGAGTATTCCCAAGTTTTAAATCTCTTGAAATTTCCTGAGTTTTTCAGTTAGCATAGCAACCCTCTATAAAGCACTATCTTACAACTTTTCATTTTTATTGTTTTCATTTTATAATCTTCTTAAATTCTTTTTACTTTGTTTACTAGAAATGAACGTTTTGGGTTGGGTCGGTACATAACACGTATGGTTTTTAAGAACTGGACCTAAACAATCAGAGCAAAATCTGTATGAGCAACGACTACATACGTAATTCTTTCCACTCTGGCACTTTGATGCATAGCAACATGAAGGGCATTTCAGAAGTTTGGAATGCCCACTCTCCATTTCCTGAAAAGGAAAAAAATATGCTTTTAGATACTGATTATATTGAAAAAAGTAATGCATATTTTAAGGTTCATAAAATATCTTGTATAATTTAAAGCCCTTTAACACCAGAACTACCAACATTTTACATATACCTAATTCTACACAATCCGTTAATTCGATGGGTTAAAGAAAAATGCCTTATTCACCATAAGATATAGATATATTATATGCATACGTACATATAGGCAGCAATACATGGCAAAATTTTAATTCTCTTTGGAAGAAACACCACATTTCTTGTAAATTGATTGAATCTCGAATGTGCATTTTCTACAAAGATATTTCTCGCACCCAAAACAAATGGACTTGGATCGATGAGGTGCTAGGATGAAAAAATAAAAATACGCTGTACAATCAACTTAAAATAATTTATAAAAGCAATGTTCAGCTAATGTAACAGACACTTATTATCATATGAAGACATGCATACCACTCACTTACGTGAGTGGTATGCAATTTAATGTAAGTAATGCAATTTAATGTAGTAATGAAGATTTTTAACTAAAAACTCACAATATTACTCATGGAACTTATTCGTTTTATATTTCCACATTGTTTACTAAAATGCACTGAAAAACTGAGGGAATAATCACAGAGTACTATAGTTGGATAGATTATCAGGTTGTGTATTGTGCTGTTATGTGTTGGCTCGTACAGTTTCTCAGGACTATGAAATGTTATATTTCCGAAAAAACTAATTGGATGTGAATATGATTCTTTTTTATTAATTTATGTACATGAATTATTCCGTCATTTTGATGGGTTGTGGTACATCTAGGTATATTATATATCATCAAATCTGAATGTACACAAAGACTCATATCTATATAAATAAAAGTTATCATGAATTCATGCAAAGATTTTTTAGTATTTTAGTGATTTTAAAACAAAACATCTGAATTCCGTCAAATTGACAGATCTGGTAGTTCTAGTGTTAAGAAACAAAGCTACATATTCTTGCTCTTCTAAATAATTATTATATATCTGTAATCTATATGAAATTAAAAATCTGTTCTATAAACAAATGCACAATTTTTGATGGATTTTCTTCTTCTTTCAAATTTGGTATGGTTATTTTCTACTTCACTGCAGGCAACCATGTTCAAGTTTCTAGGATTAGGGGTTGTGGAGATATTAGTAAAAAACCCAAAGAAATAGTATTGTACAGATGAGTTTTTCTGAAACTTTATTTGAAGAAAATTATATGCTGCTTATAAAATTAAATAAAATGCATTTGTACGATAGACGAGTTTCATTCAATTTATCCAAATGTTATTAAATAATAAGGAAATGTATTTAAAAATAAATTTTATAAATTAACTATTATAATTTTAATTAGGTTATATCAGCTACAGACTTGGGATATGAGATTATGAGAGTTATTGATATTTTCCAATTTTTTAAGTTGTTTCATTTTGGCAAAGATTCTTTAAATTCATATATTTTCTATTTGTTTAATAGATTGTTGCAACAGGATATAAATGTAAGTATACCATTTTTGTAATGTTAACCAAATTTCATATCTTTGGTAAATTTATTTAAAATGGGACCAGGATGCTTTATTCTTCAGTTCTGCATGTGCAGACAATTTTGTATAGTGAGAAACAGATTCTTTTCTTTCTTTTTAAAGCAATTAAATATTTTAATAGATTTTTTGAAGAGCAATATATTTTAGAATACTATTACAATTTATATATTTTTAAAATCATAAACAATGGCGTATCTGCTAGTTAGTTTATAACGCAAAAGAAGATTTTCCAGCACACTTAGAACATGTTGTTGTTGTTGAGACCCAGACCGTCCGACCTACCAGAAAGGTATAAGGTAACTGTTTGGATGGTCGGGAAGTGCCACCCAATTTAGACCGGAACCCAGTGGGGGAGGCATCCACAGGGACCGTACCCTCCTTCCCCTATCACCAACCTCTCTGAAGGACTTACGGACCCACATGTTTAACGTGATCGTACTCCGCATGAACACTGTGCAAATCCAGTACTAACCACGCCCGATGCTGCCTGACTTCGGTGATCTAACAAGAACCGGTGTTTTCAGCACGGTACGGCCATTGGCGGCGGACACTTAGAACATGTGAATAAACTGAAGGATTTTTAAAGGCATTGTACTGACAAGTGAAAAATGTTTGCAATAACTGGTTTTAAGTCTTTCTAACCCAACTACAGTACTGTGATGTAATTAGTTGTAATTAAAGAAATATTGTCAATAACTTGTGCTATTTTTTTATCAAACTATTAGTCATTTGTTGTGTTAAAAGTTGCTAGTAATGAATCAAAATTTGTTATTAAAACCCAGTAGTCAATGGCTACTAAGCTATAGAATTACTGGATGTTAAGATCATCATATGACTGCATAAAGTTTTGTAAAAGATCCCTTCTTTTATGCATCGTTATGTTCCAGAGCCATGCACCTATTCCAATCAATATTGTTAATTATTAAACAACCGTTTAACTAAATAGCTATGCTAACCTTTAACAAAAAACATTTACGACATGTACACCCATATTGAAATGCACCTATTCCATAAACCGCAAAACTCACTATATTTTCAGTTAAGGATATTAAATAATTTCTATATAATGACAGGAATTATCAAAGAAAGTGAAAAAGAGCCAGGAGCTCTGCAATGAAAGTGCTAAAAAGGGCTCCAAGTATTAAAAATGTAGGATTAAATAGCCAGTATTTGATATCTCTTAATTTTTGGTGTCTCTCCTTAAGTAGATATACCATTGTAACTCAGTAAGGTAAATATTTCAAACATTTCAGAATAAAGTTGTTTTAAGAATTCTTTATTTTTCTAATTGATTTGTGCACAAAAAATCTTCTTAAGTTAAAATTTTACTGAATGAATGTTGAAACATTTTACTAGTTTCAAAACTTAGCATGTGCTGTAATAAAATAATAGAAATATTTCTATCATGCATATATATATACCATGAAATTCAGTTATAGAATATATTTCATTGTATTTTAATGTTCTTAAATGTGCTAAACCAAATTATTCTGACACACAAACATATATACTAATAGTATACCCATTACTCATAAGGCGTTCATACTATAAAAAAACAAATTCAAAATCATGTGCAAATTCCTATAGTATACTAAATGACATTGTTAATCAAAATATTCTATTAAAATATTGAATTTAATGCTCCTAAAAAAAAGTTTAAGAATCTTTGTTCTCGCTATACAAAATTATCTTCACATGGAGTTCTGAAGAATAAAACATCATGGTCCCATTTGTAAACACATTTACAAAAAATATGAAATTTAATCAATATATGCAAAATTAAAGCACTAACATTGTATGGGACTCATACTACTTATATTCGCGAATATTAGATGATATACAAGTATATTAGTAGAAGATTACACTTACTATAACATAGATGATGTAATAAATTGAAAATTCAAAAATCTTTGCCAAATAAAACAGATGACATAATAAATTGAAAATATCAATAACCCCATAAATATTACCTGTACTACAACACACGAGTTTCTAAAATCTTTGACAAATTAACAATGATCCAGGAAAATATCATGAATGTTTGAACCTGAAGACTGTAATTGATATAATGCAGTTAAAAATGCAATATCGATGAAATTTTTTTGATATACATATCTTTATTACTTAAATCAGAAAAGATTTAATAAAAATCATCTGCCGCACAAACACATTGGATTTAAATCCATTGATAAGTGACATAATTTTCTTCAAATAAATTGGTGCATAATGCTATCTCTATGGAAGGTTTAATTGTGCATTTTTAATTAATATCTAAACAACCCATGGTTTTTGAAACTCAAACAATGGACTCAATTTTAAGTGGGGCTATTCCAAGTCTATCCCAATAATTTTAACCAATTCGGTACAGCCGTTCTCCAGTGATGAGATATATAAACACAGACAAGTTTTCAATTTTATTTATATAGATTATTGTGGACTTAGCAGTGAAACAGGTAAGCTCTATAAGAACTGATTTATTACATGGCACTATCTGAATAAATTTTATACAGGATTTTACATCTGTCTCCATCTTGTATTGAGTCTCAGAGCAGACTGTCTTCACATTACACTTACACACACATTACACTCCGGCCGTCCAAATAGTTGCTCAAGTCCATTGGATGAGTCGGACGGTCTGGGTTTTCAAAACACATTACACTTACTTCGGAGAGAGGAATATTGCTGACGGCATAAGAAATATGCCGTCCTTCCTTGCCATGTACTACAAAAATGTGATGGGGATGCAGTTACAGATGGGAAAGTTTATCTTAAAAACATCTTTTAGTATCGTATAATTATGATTATAGGCTATTCAAGGCTGAGAGATGAAAGAAATTTTAATGAGGAAATTTACGTTGTGGTTTTGATTTATGGCCAAATATGCTGTTGTAGATGAAAAGGAGTATGTATATTCTCTGGTAATATTAATGGCATGGGATAGAATTTAATTACAATAAGTGTGTTGGGGGAAAGAGATGAGATGGGATAGGAATTTGGAATAAAAATTATAAAAGGAAAAGGTACGTTACTGGGGACGCTTAAAATTTCTGTTTATATATATATATATGTATATATATATATGGCTTTTTTTCAAGCCAGTCAGTATGAGCAGATACTTATACCACTTAATGTAGGCTGCATACCTGTAAACAACTCGAATATCAAACTACAGCTGTTATGTGAAAATGTACTGTTTCATTGTTGAAAAGCATAGCAGCTGTGATCATTAGCATAGATGGCTGAGTAAAAGAAAGTATTACTTTCTTGTACGTTTAATGAGATTGCAGTTTTCCATGATTTACTCCCAATTTTTCATTATATTTAAAAAGATAATGGCAAAGAACTATTACTTCATAGGTGTACTCTGGTTAGTTATATATGTTAATATTAAATTTTAATATAAAGGCTGTCATCTATTTAAATTATTTTAAAATTACACACAAAGAAACTTACTTTAATAAATGAATCAAATTTAGTTCTGGAGGGTCTAGATTTTGTAGGATATATAGTTCTATTATCATCATTGGATAAATCAGAGAAAGCCATTTTGTGCTCTCTTGCTGGACCACATCGCATTCCTAATCGATTTTCCTATAAAAATAATAATACATTAAAAAAACAACAATTATATTTGCATTTCATAAAACGATTTTATAAAAGGATAGTTTATGATGGAATCTAATTCTGTTTAAAATAAACTAGAATTAAGATAATTAAGTAGTTTGATATATAAATACAAGCAACCACGAAAAATAGGTTTAAGGTAAAACAAATTTTATTCCAAACGTCTTTCCATATTAAGTTGATAATACTTACAAATCATCATCAGCTATTAAAAGCTAGTTTTATTTAAAAAGGTTTCAGAGATTAATAACACTGAAAATTAATTGGGATAGAATTGACAGTGACCATCTGAAATTAAAGCACTTCATTAACAACACTGTAAATTAACTGGAGTATGGCTCAATTCGACCTTTGTCACACCAGAATACATATTTTAGCAGCTTTTTTTTTTTTTTTTGTAAAATTTAACAGAAAACATTTGAAACATTAGTATTGTGGGTCCAAATGATTACAATTTATAGCGTGATACCCTTATATTTAAAGGACGCTATAAATTTTTTTGATTGATACCATACTTGACAATGTACTTCTCTGGAGGAGGGGGGGGGGATAACTTGTCTCCAAGGGGCTATCGATGTCAAGAATAAATTTTTTTTTTCAAGGCTATTTTTCACAACAATGATTAAAACTATTAAGTCTCATGATCATTGGGCTACAAATAACCCCTTTTATGTATGATTATGTCAAATTTTGTTCTTTGCTACCATGTTAGAAAATATAAAATTTCGAATAAATTTTGAATTTTTGCTCGAATTTAAAAGAATTCTATTTAGTTCTATATTTTTCAATCACAAAGCTGGATATAAAGTTTCATGAAAATCCATTTTGTTATTGTGTGTCACAAGGAATCAACTACAGACATACAGATGGACATAATTCCAAAAATAGTCAAACCATGTTCAGGAGGTCTTAAAATATATTGGCATCAAAATCGCCAATTTGAAACTTTTCGTGAAAACAATACTTTTCTATACTATATTACATAGTTCGAGCAAGTAAAAATTGATTTAATGTATCAAAATGTTTTGGAAACAAAAAACAGCCTCCTTCTTCAGGATATAAAGACAGAGTAACCACATCACAATGACAAGAAAGTGTTTCCCAATAAATCAACAAAAACAAGAAGTCCTTTTTCAAATCTATATACTGAAATATGCTGTCTTGCTTTTGCTGGTGTGGCTTGCTCTTATTATCTTGAAGACGGAGGCTGTTTTTTGTATCCAAAATCAGTTGATACTTTAAATCAACTTTTTATGCTGTTATTAACAAAGTATTTTAATTTCAGATTATTTTAGATAACAATTTGGGCAAATGTTTCAGTTAACTAGGGTAGAAGTACCAGTAATAATTGACTATGTTCAAGAGAAACATTCAAAATAACATTCAGATCAGTTATTTTTTCAGAGAGTGGTATCCAATCTAACTGTTCTCTTTTGAAGAAATTGTTTTTGCTATAAATACTTGAAGCTCTTTCAACGTTTGTTATGAAATGAAATAATTGTATTTAAAAATAAAACAAACTGATAATTCTGTTAAATAATAAAATGTCATTATTAAAGAAACACGAAGGAAAAAAAGGTTTGGGTACTGTGCAAGGTCATCAAATTACTGCTTACTTAAATAGGTAAGCCTAAACAGCATAGTAAAATCCACATTTCCCCAGGCTTTTGCAATTTTCTCAGTTTTTATAAAATAATGGATTTTAGAAATGGAACTGAATTAAATTTCCCTTGTTATATCATGTTTATCCAGAGACAAATAAAATATAAGTCTAACAGAGTAAAATTTTTGAATAACTATGTAAAATGTAATTCACAAATCCTAGCTAATTTCATTTTTTAATTTTTCAACTTTCTTGGATTTGAACTTATTAAATCTTTCTAACAATTCCAGGTAGGGTAATAAGCAAGGGTAAGAATAAAGCAAAAATAGTGCAGTACCACTTACCAAAAAAAAAGTTAAAAGTATGATAGGGGGAAAAAATGAAACTATTAAAAAATAAATTATTGAAGAAAATTTGATACCTTACAAGGTCCTGTTAAAAATAATTTTCTTTCTTTTACAAATTTATTTCTTCTTAAATTTGCTTCCTTATTATTCAGTATTGCTTCATTCCACTCTTTGCTTACACAGCTTGCTTTACAAAGGTCTTCAGTAGATAATTGTGACAAAATATATGATATAATTGATTCACAATTAATTATTTTCAATTCATGAATAAAATCAATTTTTTGTTGCTTAAAAGTTTGTTTTTTAAGATATGACCCATTTGAATCTTTATTTGAATGCGTTGTTACAGCAACAGGTGCACATTTAAAAGATTCATACTTTTTAGAGTTCAATATAAGTGAATTTAGTTCATACTCTGGAAATAATTCATATTCAATACTTTGATTTCCAAGATTGCAAGAAGGTGAACTCTCTCTATACCTAGAAAAATTATAATCATCTTTAAAACTAGAGGAATCTTGAAAAGTGTGCAGTTTTAATCCATGCAAATCATTTTGATTATTCTGGTCCAATTCTGCAAGTTCATTTGATCCAGTATATGATAATTCACTAGCTAAATTTATAGAATCAAGAACATTTGATTCTTGAGAGACCACACCAGAATCATAATCTAAGTTAGGTTTGTTCGACAAAGTTTTAAAAGTGAAAAATTCTTTTATAGGTGAACAAGTATTTAAGACTTTTGCATTTGAAGAATAAAAATTATTTCTTTGACCACTTCCAAAATAACCACCATCTTCTATTGACTGCACTGGAGTACTACTCAGTGGAAAACCTAAAAATACAAATGCATAAGCTTTACATTTATTCAAATAATCATTAAAATTACTACAATAAAGCAAAATATATAAAAACTTCGTAAAGTAAATACAAAAATAAAACTGGTCTACTAGTTTTAAAGGCACATAACAACCTTCTTCAGGATTGACAAGAAACACAACCTCACTTACTCAAAGTTAAGTCATGTTGCTGACTTAACTTGAGTAAACGAGGTTGCACTTTCTTTCGAAGAAGGTTGTTATTTGCCTTTGAAACAAGTAGACCAGTTTATTTTTGCAGTTAATGTTGTATTTACAAAGTTTTCATTTATTGTTCACTCTTTTTTTGAATTATGTATAAAAATATTTTTTATATCAGATCAGATTTAACCAGAACATTAGTGTACAGAAATATAAGTAAATTGAATACTTATAATGTACCAATATATTAAATTTTAATGTTTCATTATGAACAGTATAAATGTTAGAATTGAGAAAAAAAATCACTGGGCTCCCTGATTTTTTAAGGCAAATTTTAGAAAAATTTTTAATCTTAAAAAACACAGATCACTAACTGAAACTACTTTGAAACCTATATATATGGCGACCACTTGGGACATTATATATTGCAAAAATGGTATTTTACTCATAGTTGCTGAATACAGATATAATGCTGTGATGAAACTATGTGAAACAATCTGCTTAATATTATTGCATCCATTTGTAACTTATTTAAATTAATAAAGAATATCTATCTACCAAAGCTTAAATAACTTCCTTGTAGAAAGCAATTATAAGTCAATCAGGTGTACTACTATTATTTCGAGAGTGATATAAGTCTCATTTTTTAGGTAAAAATAGAACTGTTAGAACAGTATGTGCTCTTAACAAAAGTTGAGAGCAAACTGCGATGAGCAATTAAAAAGAGCTAGGACACACACAGTGATAAATGTACAAACAGGTGGTATCAAAATTGAAAAACACACAAACATATCATCACAGGACAATAAAGGGTCTCTCTCCAACCCACGAAGACAAGGGAGCCGATACTTAGAATGAAATCTTAAGCATTAATATGAGATTTAAAAAACATAGAAAAAATATATGAACCATTAAATTATGGGTAAAAGAGTTTAGAGGGAGGAAAAATAGTCAATCCTTTGTAGGGTTGCACCGAATATTCGGTTGGTATTCGGTATACTGCCTATTCGGCAGTCAAACCGAATATTCGGTTCGGCCGAACCGAATAGTAAAAAAAATTTAAAATATTAGACAATTGGTAAAGCACATTTTTTCAAACAATGAATGAAAGTTATAGTATCATAGTACAAAATTAATTCAAATTGTTACTTACCAATATTATCGCATTTAAAATAATTTTAATGGAAAAGAAAACACTCTGATATTAAATTTTGTTGTTTTTTCAATTTTTCTTAAAACTTATCACACTTGGACCTTAACCTTACTAACTCGTTTAAATATAAAACAGTAACCAGAAAATAAAACTCATAATATTACGTGTTCAAAAATATAACGGTTAATTTTTTATAAGATATGCAGCTAAAAAAATCAATTATCATTTCACCAATATTAAAAAATCACTTGGATCAATATTCAATTTTGCAATATTTTATTTTCTTTAGTTTTTCACCATATGAAATATTGTTTAAAAACATAAACTAATTATTCTTTGTAATCAAAGTTTAATAGAGGTAAGTTATGGTACAGAAACATTAGGCTTTCTGCATTTTCAGGTTGCAGCCTATTACGTTTTGGTTCATAAACATTCCCTGCTTCTGAAAATAAACATTCACCATCAATGCTGCTAGCTGGTGCAGCCAAGTATTTTCTTGATATCTTTGCAAGTGTGGGGTTGGAATGCTGATTTTCTTGCCACCACATCAATGACTGGTGTTCCTTGGTATCAAGGGTAATGATAGGTGAACATTCAATTCATAAGAATTATTTATCTGTTTAAATGAACTGTAATGTTTGTTTGAAGTTGTTTCTGAGGATTTAACAATTTCACTAAAGCACTGCCAAAAGAAATTATGCACATTTTGTGAAAATGAATTATCCTTCTCTTTTGGTGTAATTTCTGTATCACTTGTCCTCAACGTCAACTCATTATTAGTTTCCTGCATTTTTTGTTTGAGAGCAAGCAGATATTTCCTCTTCAACTTCATCTTCATTAGTGAAAAATGCCGTTTTGAAACGTGGGTCTAGCAGAGTTGATAAAAAAAAGAATGCACTTTAAAAAGAAACCGTTGCACTTTAAAAAGAAAAATGATTTGGCAATGTTTGAATTTGACTGCTGAGTTTCAATTTTGTTAACATTATCAGTTACATTACAGAAGAGACTAAGATAGCAAACATTCATTTGAATAAATTGTAATTCTAATTTGTAATGATATTTTAAGCAACTTGGGTTTGTATTTGTATGTAAGGTGTAAATGCAAGATTCTCTATAACATAACATGAAGCCATGATTACCACATATCAGAAATTAACTATCAATTATCAATTTATGCTGATAAACATAAACCAAATTAAGTACTATATTAATTTGCTTTTGGAATGATTTATTTTGTTTTTTATTTATTTTAAATTAATGATTATACTTAATGTAAATGCAAATGAATATAGGATGTTAAAAGTAAATGCATTTAAAAAAGGCACAAAATAGAAACATTTTCTATTTTAAATTGGCATAAAATAGAAATATTACCTTTAAAAAAATTTAATCGAATATTCGGCATTCGGCCGAATATTCGGTTAGAATTTTAACCGAATATTCGGTATTCGGCAAAAGATGGTATTCGGTGCAACCCTAATCCTTTGTAAAGGAAGAAAGGTAGAAAATTACAGGGGGAATGAAGCAGTAATTAAGAAGAAAATAAGTAAAGGAAGTAACCAGTTTTGAGTTACTTTTATCAACATCAAAGAAGTTGTGCAAGTTCATGTCAACAGTTAATTTTTAGTATAATATCTATTTAACCTTATTTAACAATTTGTTAGCATACTGAATCTTGTTGAAGCACAATGATTTTCTTTCCCACTTGTTAGCAAAATGACTCGCTGCACGACTATGTAGATAATATTTTACTTTCAATACTACTTGCTACTTATAAATTTGCACATAGGTTTGCATACTGTAATACAGTAGACCCATATAATGGTTCTTACCAAGGTTCTATAACCAAGAGGAAAAAGCCTTCATATAGCTGCAGTGTGTGTGTGGGAGAATTTTAAATTACATTGCTTAAAAAAAAAATTGAGTTATAGAAATAAGTGAGTTATATAACATTGATTATATAAATGATCAAACTGTCAGCACCAATGATGGGGCTCATGCAATGCACATCGTACAGCATTTAAAACGACCAGTGTTCTCACTCATGGGCAATTTGGATTTCTGCTTTAATACTGCAAGTTGTGCACAAAGATGCTTTGAGATGCATGCATTAACAATTGTCGGATTTAGAGAGAGATTGTACCATAAGGGTAGCTGGTTGGTCCAACAGACATATCAGTCACCATCTTGGGTCAGAGTGATATGGGTAACATTGGATCAGAGAAGGCACATATAACCATCGCAAAAGCTCAAAATGCCCCAGGTAGATAACTGCTCGAGAGGATCGTGCAGTCAGGAGAGGAGCCACACCTACACCAATAGCGTTGCTATTAGTCACTCAAAGGCATTTGCCATATATGCATCTTGTTTCAAGGGATATTATTCAGAGACGACTGGCAGAAGGTGGGTGTAGGTGTCAACATTTATTAAGGCACTTACAACTGACAGTCTGGGGAGGAGCCATCTTGTGGGGCAGCCAATCTCCTCCAGTTGGGCTGAAAGACAATCTGATGTCTTGTTTGTAAGTTGACAATATTCTGCCTATACTGTCAAGCTACCCAGATTCCATTTACCAACAAGATAATGCTCGACTATATATTGCATGACTTTCTCAATAATGTCTTCGAGAATTTAATACCTTCCCATGGCTATCCAGGTCCCCAGACCTATCAGCAATACAACACGTCTGGGGTATGCTGGGACACCAATTGCAGCCTTTTCAGAATACCACTGAATTAGCCTATCAGTTACAACATTTGTGGCAGAATGTTCCATAGAGCAACATAAGTAATTTAATTAACTTTACGCCGCACTGAATATTGGCTTGTTTAGTTGCCAAGGGAGGATTTACCACTCACTAAAATGTCATCTTGTCATCATGTTTTAATAAAACTTTTTTTTGTTCTTAAATTTTAATCATTTGTATATCTTCTCAAGCAATACATACTACATGCAGAGTTTCACGGCTGTAACTCAATTTCTTATGGCTGCATATATTTATTTGCAATAGAGTATATCAGGGAAGATTCAAAAGAATCACAACAAAACTCATTACATTATTTTCTGAAAATTATACAAGCAAAAATTCACAGAAATATTTATATTTTTTTTTATAAAGCAATATTAATTAACATACATTTATAATTTCTATCTTCTCATTTTTGGTAGTTATAAAATTTCTAAAATTTACTTCTGGTGTTTTTCTAATTTTAAGTTTCTATGTCAGTTTTCCCCATATTCCTTTTCTTAAAATGTTTTATAAATTTACAGATTTTTTAAATTTATTTTCTGAATATTTTGAATATTTAGTTACTACTTACTTTTGGGGGCAATTTTAAATAAATTTTTTCCCATTACAATTTCATCAAAATTTTTTACCAAAATAACAGATTATTTCCACTGTTGCTTGTCCCCCCCTCTTCATTTTTAAGGTTTCTCTTATCAATCTTTTATTTATTTACTTTTTCAAACTGAAGGACCGTTAGCAATAATTTATTGTCTTTTTTTATAGTTAGAGGCCAACCACTAATTTTCTTTAAATTTGAGATCTAATACCAATAATTAGCAATTTTTTTTAATTAATTCAAATTAAAAAATTTGTTTCAATTTTTTAGTCACTATTTTGCAATTTTTCCATCATTGTGATATTTCGGTTATTAGGGGTCAGCCAAAAAATTTAGGAACTTTATGTATTGTCATTATATTATTACCATATATACAATTTTCATACTCAATTTGTAATATTTTCTAGATAAGGAAAAGACAAATTTTAGCATGGCTTCATTTGTATTTAATAACCGTACTAAAATACACAAAAAATTAATAAACAGGTAATACAAACATCACTGAGCTATATGTACTCAGTAACTAGTTACTTTTTGTTCAGTCTATTAATGATATACATGCTTTGGAAGATTTAAAACTATTGGATTTCGTGCTCTGATAGGTTTAGTAAGTTTTTAGAAAATAAGATAAATGGTTATAACAAAGTGGAAAAGGTTAGCGCAATAACGAGATTCCTAAGTACCCAGGATTTATTCAGCCGTAACAAAGTATAAGTAGTGAGGACATAAAGGTAGTAATAAAATTGGCTACTTTGATATTAAATCGAGCTCAACAACGTTTCATACTAGTATATTGATGCTTACCTACCTTTTCTGTTTAGTCATTTTCTTTGAACACATATTTACAATTTATAAAAATGGATAATTAAGAAATAGGAGAAAAAATAATAAGTTTATAAACACACTTAAGTGCTTTTAATTTAATACTCAAGTACTGAAAATTGATTATATACAAGTAAAATAAAACCGAGCATTATATACAAATGTACTTGAAAGCAAATTACAATTAGTAAGCTACTGAACATGAAACTTTTGAAAAGTTTACAGGCTACATCAAGACTGAACAGTTCTTGGGCACAAATTAGCTCAGAATTTACTCATGGTATTTAGCATTTTCAACTAGGACTAGGACACAATCATTACAAAGCTTTTGATTCCTTATAAATATGAACATCAGTAATTGAGATCCCATTACAAACTTCATACCAGAGACTTTATACTACTTCCAATTCCAAAACAATAAAGCATGTATTAAAAGAAGCAAGTAAAAAAATAGCATGTGTTAATGTTAGCATACTTTATATTAAATTTCTTTTTATAGTGTTTTAGTATATTTGTCAAATGATACAAATGGTGCTATATGCAATAAGGTTGTGAAAACTATCTTGTCAATGTCATGGCATACAAGATTGGTAAAAATAATTTGTTCGGTTCTGGCCTACATTTTGAAACACAGAATAAAATTTAATATAATTTTCTCCCAAATAACAGATTTGACAGGTATAGCTGAAAGTTTGGGATTTTTTTATATTTATCCATTATTACACATCAAAAACTTTTAAACATAACTAACTTTTCATACTGGCAAATGAAATGCTAACAAGGAAATAACTTTTCAATAAGACAAAATGGGAGTCATTCTTCAAAAAATCAGGTATAAGCCCTTTAATGTGCAAAGTTAAGTGACCTTTCCATCATTGTCATCTACATTTTATTATGCAATAAATTGATATCAAAAGTATTACATGTATGGAACACTTTTCAGTACAATATGAATAAAATATATTACGCAGTGAAAATCTCAAATATACCTTTAATAGAGAATTTCGAAGCCATAATTTAGCAAGCCTGTTCGTGATTTATTCTTAAAATTCCATGTAACAACTTCATTAAATACCTCCAATAAAAAATAGTTTGAAATTTCCCACCGGAATGGTGTAGCACTTTTAGCCAATGAGAATTGACCGATGAAAAAAAAAAGAAATGTGATGCCATCTGTGCGATCACAAAAAAAAGGCATATTAAAATCTACATTAAAATAAATAATATATAGTTTATTTGTAATAAATAACACTAAACAATCAAAATAAATTTTAAAATAATTCATTCCACTACGCTTTGTTTATTTTTTTTGGACATGCTGTAGGTAGCGAATAAAAAATTATTACCGTCTAAAATTCTAAATTTTAACCGTCACTCCATTGCAATGTTTTGTTGATTTTTTGCAAGCAAAGTGTAGCACATGTTTACGTGATCTTCAGATATATTAAATAATTATGGCTGGTGCTGGAAAAAAAATAAAAAAAGCCAATAGAAAGGCAACTAAAGGAATAAAAAAAGCATGGAAGAAAGGACAAAGCTCCAGTTATAATCCGGCGTTTAATAAATATCGGCTTGAAGCAAAGAAGAGAGCCGTGTTCGGTAACCGAGGTACGACATAAATATTGATTGATAATATCAGCGTATAGTATTGTTTTATTCTTTATATATACTTTATTATTCTTTATCTATTTTATAGGTGAGGGAGGCTTAACGGAAGCTAAGTTGGCCCAACATAACAAATTATCATCTGAAAAACAGTGTGATGACGACGTTGATGCTATGAGTATCGGTGGTGACACTGCTATTTCAGCATTTACGAATTGTACATTACCAACTTTTAACAGGTATGTTTATATATATATTTTTTTTCTTACAGTGCACACCGGGAAATAAGTTAGGAGTTTTTCAATTTTGGATTTTCTTGCAGTGGAATTATATCTTTCTGCTTTGGTCACTTAAGCAGAAATTTAATAAAACAGCAAACAAGAACAACTGTTTTGAAGATACGTGGTTGGATCCCCATTATCCGTTCTTTAAAGATCAGCTAACCCAAAAATGAAAAGATTCATCCAATATTCACAAATGTATTAAAGAACAATTGGGCTGGGTTACAAGATAATATTGAAGAAAAGAAAAAAGACGAAACAATAATAGAAAAATTACAAACTTTTAGAATATATTCTTCTTCACATTATAATGTTCAGTTTTTGAAATTGATATTTAATCAATCTGATAATGGCATTAAGACATTTCGGATTATCAAAACCTATAAAAAATATTTGTAGCCTTAGCAATTTACAATGTGATTTTCTAATAGTCAAAATTTATTCAACTTCCTTATAAGGTGAAATATTTATATGATTGGTTCTTTTCTTACAGTTTGTAGTTATAAATGCCTCCTTGCTGTTAAAATATCCAAAAGCATTTCTCAATGTTAAATGATTCTTAAAGGAATTTAAGTCAGTTCTCACCACAGTCAGTCTATATAATTATAAATCCAATCCAATCATCTCACATGTTTGTAAGAAAACTGTTATAATTTTGCTGTCAAAAAGAAGTAGAATACAGATCGAATTTGTATAATTTCAGTTTCAATCAAACATTTTCAGAGGGTGAGGGGTGAAGGAAGGGAAATTTATGTATTCAGGTCTGATTCTTGGTTTGTGGCCACCCAAAAGCAGATAGCTATTTTAATGCCTTCATAAATTTTTATATTAATTACTTTTGCAAATTATACTCACAATGAAATGCAGGTGAAGTATAACAAAAGAAACACCACTTTTGAATAAAAAATGGCTAAAATATATGTATGTCAAAAAATCATCCATTTGATAAACTACATAAATCTACAGTTATAAAATGCGCTGCTTCTGAAGTTTGAAATCATACTCTTTGCGCAACAATTAGCATCGGTGGACAAATTTTGATTTTGTTAGAGCATATCTGATAACCTGAACCAAATAAACATTAGCTGAACTTGCAGCTAAGAAATTTGATATGTTTTATAATTTTTGTAATACTTTGAGGTGACTAACGAAGCAAGTGGAATTATTTGTCAGACATCACATTTATAACAGATTGAGCTTATAATCAAGTTCAGTTATTTAATCCAATTATTTTTGCTTCCTAGCAAGAGGAAGCAGTTATGTCTATACGGGTTACTGCACTGGTCGTAGTACTAAGCTTAAACTGCTCCCATCAGTAAGTTCTGTAACTATGACTATGGACCTAGTCTTAGAGCCAGGGCTTGGATTACCTACAGTAGATAGGGCCCAGTATCTACTTGTATTTGGGACTCATAGGCATTCTACACTATAGTTGGGACTATAGTGGATTTGGGACTCATAGGCATTCTGCACTAGTGGCACACATAGGCATTCTGCACTATAAATAATAAACAAAAAACATGCAAGAAAGTTTTCTACTTTTGTTGGAAGAAGCTTGAAATATTTTGAATGTTAAACTTGTTTATAAAATGATAAGAAATAAAATATCATCATGGTCTTACTTTCAGTATCTGATATCATATGCTCATAAAGCTTCAGAGTTCTGCTCTTTTATATAAATTTTTACCATCTATAGTAAATAAGTGCTTAAAGGAAATGGTATAATGGAAATCTGGATCATACAACATTAATTTTTAACTTGCCAACCTGTTCACAGAGATGCCGATTACTATTGATTCTCCGTAGTTTCTATGGGAAGCATCATACTATAAATTACTGAATCTGAATAATTTTCTATGGGAAAATTGTCTTCTGTGAAGGCCAATGTAAATTTACGCCCACATGCATGGTAATGCCAATTAAATCAACGTGGCAAACTGACAATGGGGTTTTACAGCCGTGTGAGCATTAATACCAATCAAATTAACACGATAACGGAGATTTATGGCCATTTGCACGGTAATGCGAATCAAATCACCGTAACAATAGGAATTTACCTCAACATGGAATCTAAAAGATTGCTTTTTTCATGGAAATAATAAATGTACTTCTTAAAAACTTATTAAATTTGGTATAAATCACTGAATGGTTAATTTTATAATTATTTTTGCATAAACAGTGCAATTGCACAATTCAGTTTATGTTCTCGTGAATCGCCGAGAGTCGATTAGTATCTTTTTCCATCTATCTCCATCTTCTAAATATTGAATATTAGATTGACTAAACTAGCTTATTTTTATATTCTGATTAATTATAAAGGTTAATTTTTTAATTATTTTTGCATAAACAGCACAATTCACTTAATGTTCCTGTGAATCGCCTAGAGTGTACTAGTATCTTTTACTCCATCCCATCTTCTAAATATTGCATATTAGATAAACTAAACTAGCTTTTTTCATAGTTTAGTTATTATTTAGGGTTGAGTTTTTAATTATTTTCGCATATGCTCACTTGATTCGCTGAGCGTCCATTAGTATATTTTTCCATCCATCTTCTAAATGTTGCATATTAGATTGACTAGACTAGCTTATTTTTATATTCTGGTTACTTACTAAAGTTAAATTGTTAATTAATTTTGCATAATACATATTTTCCTATTTTGAAAAATGGATAAATAAAATATGTATTATGCAAAATTAATGTATTATGTATTTGCAACCGTTTGGAGAGATATTTTCGAAAAAGTGGTATTAAAACAATGATTTAAGCAAATAAAAAGCAACCATTATAGCAAGGATATATTAAAATTGATATATTCACATCTATAAATACATTGCTATATTTTATTTTTTATTAAAGATTAATATTTATTATTATCATTAGTGAAAACTTGTGTTTTACCAAACGGAAATGTTTGTTTTCAATATAAAGTATTTTTAACTGGATAAAAACTTAATATAAATATATATATATATATTAATGCATAATTATATATATGCTTAAATAATTTTATGTAGGTATATGCATTTTTTTATTATGTGAGCATATATATTTCATTTCTTAACTTGACTACTGAAAAAGTCTAAAAACTACTGATATTTTCTTTCTTCACTACTGAAAAAGTCTTAAAACTACTGATATTTTCTTTCTTCACTACTGAAATCTTAGCTGAGTGTTATCATTATAATGATTGAAGCTGTTAAGTTTTGTGATCAATGAGTCATAAAAAATCCCTTTTATGCGTGAGTAGGCAAACTTTTATCTTATACTGCCATAAAATATGTTGTTGAGACCCAGACCATCCGACCTATTAGAAAAGTGTAAGGTAACCGTTTGGACGGCCGGGAAGTACCACCCAATGAGGAATTTGCACACGTGGGGAAAATGCTCAATTTTATATTTTCCTGGTAATTTTAGGCTTACGATTTTCAAATATGTCACATTAAATGTCAAAATGTTTTTGAATAAATTAAAAATCAAAGTTTAAATAAGCGAAAAATGATGCGGTGTCATGTGATCTTGAAACACTACGTTATTGACTCTGACGTCACTATGCATGAAGTATCAGTGTTTACGTTTTAAAAACAACGCTAGATCAATTTGCTTCTTCGCATTCATAGTTTAGAAATCATTTTTTGAACCATAAATTTTATAATCTTTTTTAATTTTACCGTATATTTTAATTGTATAACCCATCCATTTCATTTTGCTTAAGATGTCAATTTTTCCGGGATTTGTCAAAGGACAATCCGATAATCTTCCTAAAATTGACGCTATATGTATGTTTTCGTTTTTGGGAAAGAATCCCAATTTTATTGGAGCAAAAATGCTAGAAGTTAAAACTAAGAGGTATGTATGCAGGGCCGGTTCATGGATATTTTCCTGTGTGGGCAAAATTGTTTGGGGTCGCCCTTCACACACACACACATATATATATATATATATATATATAATATGAAAATTCAATGATAGAATAGAATTATATATAAATTGAGCTACAGCCACGAAACTGAGAATGCAAATTTCGTTTTAAGAGTTATGCAAATGATCAAACTGCCAAAGTCAATGACGTTATAGGGCTCATGCAACGCGCATGAGAACGACGTATCATGCAGCATTTAAAACAACCGAGCTTCTTACGGACAATTGGAACTGGATTTTCTGCTTTAATTCTGAAAATTGTGTACAAAGATGCCTTTGAGACGTACTCGACAGCACTACGAACAATTGTCTGATTTTGAGAGAAGTTGCATCATTGACCCAAGGGAACTGGTTGGTCCAACAGACGTATCAGTCGCCATCTTGGTCGGAGCGATTTGGTATTTGCTCGGTGATGAAAACAATGGATCAGAGAAGACCTATGTACCCGCAGCAGAGTCTCAGAACGCCCCAGACAGGCAACTAACTGCTCGAGAGGATCGTGCAGTCAGGAGAGCAGCCCCGTCTACTACAATGGCGTCACTATTAGCCAATCGAAAGCATTTGGCATCCCCATGCATCCTGTCTCAATATATATCATTCGAAGACGAGTGGGTGAAGGTGGGATTAAGTGTCGACGTCCATTAACACGTCTACCACTTACCCCTCAACATAGGCAGGGCCGCCTGGATTGGTATTTAACTCGGTTGGCCTAGACAGTGTCCGATTAGAGGCATGTTTAGAGACGAATCCCGCGTCCCTCTCAGTACTGATGACTTCTGCATAAGTGTGTGAATAAGATCTGGACTTTTTTCATAATTATACGAGAAAGCTATTAAGAGCAAAGCATCTTAGATAGGCAAGAGCAGGAGGGGACTAATCCCCCTTAGAAACAGGATCACCATCACCTTACGAAAATTATTTAATTTCAATGACCTATCAAATGTTATTCTCATCTAAGTTTATAGCTCTAATTAGCGGTTTAGAAAATGTAATGCTTTACATTTATTTCTACATACATATACATATATAATACAGCAATAATTTATAATACATAACTGAATTTTCGACTTTATTTGTAATTTCCCTGCACACAAATAATATATAGGAAAAATATTGATGGGGTCGAAAACTGGAATTTTCGACAGATTAATATACGTTTTGGGCATCCTTTAACCCGAATCAATTATTTTTAAAGGGATGTCTGTGCGTATGTGAGTATAATGTTAGAATGAATGGAATGAAGCGAATAAAATTTATGATTTTAAAGGGCAAAGAACACTCGAAAGGTCGCAAATTTTCAAACTTCTTTTAAATCATGAAAAAAACGACATCCAAAAATATTGAAGAAACAATCATGTTATATGTAAGTTTTCAGTAGAAATCAAATGGAACTTACTTTAGACAACATGAACCGTTCTCGTGCTATTACACGTTTTTCGAATATATGGATAAAAAATGATGCATAAAATTAATAAAAAAGTATACGATATATCTATTAGCGACATTCTCGTATATATAGTGCATTTCATTCACGAGGAAAGACAGGTCAATTTTGTTTTGTTCAATAATGCTATAAATTTCTGTTTACGTTAATTAATACACTGCTAATATGATTGTGAAATAAATTCTAGGACGTGGATATAAGCGTTTTTTTTTTGTTTTTTTTTACGTGAATAACATCTATGTTTGGGGTTTCTGTGTAGAGAAAACGAAGCGATACGAAACGTTTAAACTCTTTGGGCGCTAATAATAATAATGATTTCAATATTTAGAACATTTTTCTAGAAAACTAAAAAGTATCTGTCCGAGCGAGTGGGTTTTTTTTATTCTTGTTTTCATTTTAAACTATAAAATATAGATATAAATAGTAAACGACAAAAATACGTACTAGGAAATTTAGCATAAAAATCTATATTTGTTATTATGAAAAGCTTTTATAGTTCTCGAGTAAGCAATCTCCTTGCCAAATTGAAGAAGACTGGAAATTTTCTAATTTTCAAATTTGTTACATCTCAAAAATTAAAAGATCTAGACTTGAACAATAAGCATGAATTTGAAGCTCTTTGAAATCCCTACAAGTGTATATAATTGGATCGAACTTACTTTTTTTTTTTTTTTGAGAGGTGAAGGGGGGGGGGGGGGAGGAAAAACTTAAACTTTGAAATTTAAAAAAAAATGTTTTTCCATGTTTCAGACTTTCACTCGAAATATCACCAAAAGTATAAAAGATCGATATAATTAGTAAGCGACAAAAATATGTATGAGGAAATTTAGTTTCTACATTTATATGTATATTCAAAAAACCTTTTATAGTTTCCAAGTAATCGTCTTTTGAAAGTTTGAAAGAAGTTTGAAAATTTGATGTTTTTCAAGTTTGTAATGCTTATATCTTAAAAAGTGGAAGTGATAGCTATAAACAATAAGCATGAATTTATTGCTCTTTAAAACTCCTACAATTGTATATAATTGGATTTTAGGTCACTTTTCTGATGTTTGAAGTTTGAAGTATAGTGGTTATAATTTCGATATTTTAACATATCGAAATTATAACCACTATACTTCAAAATTCAAGTTTTCCAATAGGTGGAAAAGCTGTAATATTTGAAAAGCCACGATTGTTGCAACTCATTTTGGTTACTTACTCTTTTGTGAAATATTGGTATACAACCACAAGATATTTTGTTTTGTTTTAAAAATAATTTAGGAAGTTAGATGAACATGGGGATTCTAAAGATGTTTAATGATTGGCGAGGTTTGATCAGAATAGGTGGAAATATACGTACTCAAGTACGTATTTATGTGCCGCAAGTTTATAGATAAGCTAGAATATAAAATCTCGTCAGTAAGTTTAATTTTTATACCGCAAATCAAGTTAGTAAAATAATCGAATATATTAAAGTGGAGTCCATGGTTGGAGTTTTCAGAAGAAATTGGGGCGAAAACTAAAAGAGCTAGCTATCTATAAATAGTTAGCTAGTAATTTATATTGCTTTGCAAGCCTGTAAACGAAACAAATAAATCTGAAGAAATCGAATAAACTTATTGAACTTTACTGGAGTTTTATCTTACCAGTATATTATTCACGTAAAGCAATTTCAGCTCCATTGGATTTGAGCCACCGCCCATTATATTTTTCTGAATTTATCAGGAGTCAGAAGTAACTTACTGCACTGTATGTAGTGCCATGAAAGTTACCCTCACCATTATTTTTTCTAATAAAAATTTGAATTTGTAATTACATAAATCTTATGAATTATTTGTACATTTTACAGTGATACATTATAAACAAATCAAACAAATGATCTCATGAACAAATTAGTAAAAGGGAGAGATAAAGGAAAAGCATTTCAATCTCTAAAAAGCAAATATATAATATAACAGGACAATTCAGAATTTTACAGGTTATTATCAGTAATTTATTTAAATAGCTAATATTTAAATATTAGATTAAAAACACAAAAACATTTTAATTTATTGCGTTTCTGATTTTGCAGATAAAAACTTGAAATCCTATTTCGAAGCTGTTTGTTATTGTCCATTGTAGCCCCTCTAAAATCTGATTCAAATTCTGTAGGGACATAGATACAGAATAATGGAATACTAGCCAAATTACAAGAAAGTTTTACGTCTTGATGAATTTAACAGTTATTTTTATCAATGGAACGAATTACTCAGCGTTGACTCGGACGTAAATAAACCCCCGCTACTTAAATAATACATTTACAGATAACACTACTCAATTTTCTTTAAATCTCAAACCGACGACAAATTACCAGTACGCTATCCGCAAAGTAAAAAGAAAATACAGGCTCTCCGTAATGCAAAAAATAAATGAATGAAAGATTAATAACTTGTAGGAGATGAACGTGGCATTAGATCGTTACGGTAGCTGTTAAATTGTATGGGTAGCTGTTAGATCATATCGATGACTGGAGGTTCTGTAACTGTTAAATCGCGAATATAGCTGCTAGATCATATCGGTAGCTAGAGATTAACTGATTTTAGAATTTAAAAATTTCTTAAAAAATCTAATTTAAATTTTTAAAAAGGCCTTCGAGATGCATTAGTTCAGGCGATGCGACTGTGTGAAAAAATTCAGTGCGGTAGATATCGCGCGGTACTGTGGACAGACAAACAGACAGATTCTTCTTTTTATTATAGATTCACTGGGGGTGAAGACGATAGAAATGTAATGTTTAAAATGTCCCTGAGTTTGTGACAAGTGAATGAAAATAAATAAAAAAATATTAGAAGATACAAAACCTAATCCAAAGTCACGAAAAATACTTAGAATAGAAAAGGGGGATAACAATTAGGAAGGAAAGGGGGAGGGGAGTAAAAATAAAAAAAATATTCTATTTTTCTGCCAAAAGATAAAATGCATCACAAAACTAAGAGGGGGGGGGGGGATCATATTTGCAATTATTGAGGACAAGGCGGTAAAAAACTCAATATTTTTTTAGTAATTTTGTAAAAGATAATAAACGAAAACATATGGAAAGAATTTAGAGATACATTGGCCCAACAGAAACACAGGGAAATACCCAAATGCTTTTAAATAAATTCAAAAACAGGGGGGAGGGGGGGGGAGAGATTAAAAAATGTGAATTTCGAGTGGGGTAATAAAGAATTTCCATTCGTTGGGAAAGAAGAGGGCCAATATTTCATTTTATTCTGGGTTTTGAAAAAAAAATGGACAAAGCAATACCGCATATCATACAATAAAACTTTATATAAGAATAACACGAATGTTTTAAGTTGACTAAAACATGGGGATAGGGGTAATGAATTGTTTGAGTAGAAATAAAAAAAATCACAATATCATAATGTATATTACAAATTTTAAGATTGTATACTTAACATTTTACCTAAAAGTGTATTACACTATAATTATAACTAAAAGTGTAATTACGCAAAATTAAAATAATATTTACAGATTATTGAACGTATATCTAGACAGAAATTTGTATGCATGAGCAAAAGAATCTGTCAAATTCACAGACTGGGTCTGTAGAATAAATTTATTAATTTATAAAACAGCTCTAACAATTTAGAAACAACTTTTCCACTTTTATGCAAATATTCATAAAGGAATATTTTGCTTCGCAAAAACCTTTTATACCATTTTTTTTCTTTCCTTTTACAATGAAACTAAAAAAATTACAAAATTAAGATCATTTTACACCATTGCTTAATTATTTGCGATTGCATCTGAAGATTTTTCATAGAACAGCCATGGGGCCTATAGATATAATTTTGGATAAAAACGTGAAAAAATTATTCTTTTATCAGTATTATTCTGGGGCTAATGCCATAGACTAAATTCAGCATCAAATTTATTTTATTTGTTAAAACACATTAAAAATCAGCAAAAGACATAGTCAATTAAGAAATTTTACGAAAATATTTTAAATAATTGAAAAAAAAAGTTACCCGAATACTTAAAAGAAGCCATATTTCACGAAGATGAATTTGGGAATCTTGCACAGCATCATCATAACACAACACTCTGAATACCAAAAAGTAGCTTTTTACTTCTAGTCACTGTGTTATCTGCAACTGCAATGGCTTCCTGCTAGGCTCAATGCCGAAATGAGGTAAAATGGTAGATGACCAAAATAATGACCATCTGAACTAATCTTCTCCCTCCCGTCCTTTTAGAAGTGCGATCATAGAGACCGCATCCATGTGTTTACAATTTGAATTTGGAAGCAGGAACAAATTCTGAGAATCGCCCCTTGGATTTTTTCCGGTGTTTAGGTCGTCAGCCTCAGGGAATGCAGGCTGCACCCAGCTGCAAGTTGTATAAAATCTAGTAATCTCCTAAGTGTTTGAGCTTAGTACTTTCAAACAGAACTATACATTGCTTCAAAAAAGATATAATTTTGGGAGAAAAACGATTTTTTTTATCCTTTTAATGTTTTAATACTATCTAAAAGAGTACATTAATTCATTTACATTAAAGTGGCACAAAATTGATTCAATTTCAATTTTTTTTTTAATACGACCACAAAAGTCATTCTTACTACACATAATTTCACTTCCAAATGGCCGCCCCTAATTCGGCCGCCGTGGGCAATTGCCCACGCCGCCCACGCCTTAAACCGGGCCTGTATGTATGATCTTCATTAATATTGACAAATAAATCTAAAACTAATTCAAATGCATGAATAATTCTTCTACATTTAAAACTTTAATTTTGATTGCACGTGGAAATAGTCGCACACTACAATGTCCTATTCTGCTTTTAAGCTGATAATTGACTTTTTATAGTAGTTTATTGTAGTTTGAAATTATGTAAAGACAAATAAAGCATGCCTGAAATACTCAAGAAATTTAAATACAATACAAACTATAAAAAACCAAATTTGAATGGCATTGTCTGATTTGTGAGGTTCCATTGCCAATAATTCTCCATATCTTCCTTTAACTGAAATATAGAGAGGAATCAAGAAACAGTTCTAAAAAAACAGTTACATTTATAGTTTGTTTTAATGTCTCCCATTACAAAGTTAAAAGGATTTATCGAAACTTAAAAAAAATTTCATAGAATATTTTGTAATATGTCAAATTATATAATTGGAAGAGTAAAACATTATAAGAGATGGTTTATTTAATTTTTCATCTCCCCCCCTCCAAAAAAGGAATATTTTATTTAGCAGATGGAGGGGGGGGGGGACACTGGGATTTTGTGTTCTGTATATGGGGACAAAAGTTGATAGAACCATTACTGTATAAACACTGCATAAGTTGAGGATATAATGCATTTATACTGACAAATAATAGTTAAAGTAGTATATATATATCAGTAGTATATATATATATCTGATAAATATTGATAAGATATATTTTTATTTCACGAATGAGGGTTGCACAACTTATGATCACAACTTATTTGTTACACAAGGAATGACAGCCATTTATTATTATAAATTACTATATAATGTTAACATTTCTATTTATACAATAGGTATCATCAAAAAGATATAATTATAAATTAATGTGCCATTGTTTATTTCAATAAATTGTTTGGCTTAATAACGGGTGGCGCCAAAAACGCTGGCGTCATTTTAAGATATTTATTACTTCCCCCTCCCCCCCTCGGGCAGATTCTAGCGTCACCCCTGTTTAATAAATTGTGAGATATTTTTAAGGTTTGATTCTATGTTTTTAAAACTTATTATTTTGAGATACAAGCTAGAGTATGTTTTATTGTTCAATCCCTAACTTGACTACAGAATTCTTTAATTTTAAATTACTATTTACACAGGATTATTTATAGTTTATTATTGATCCAAGCAAGATTGTATCCAGGATTTGATTTCGGGGGGGGGGGGGGGGGGGGGGGGGCTTAAACCCACATTTCATATCTTGGTGGATCTTTACCTTTTCATTGTTAACTTTTTCATTTTGGGGGGTTTGAACCCCCGAAAAAAAAACCTTGGTTATGGCCATATATCCAAGTAAATAATATTTAAACAGAAGCAAATGTTTACTTATCGAAAAATGATCTTCACAACACCAAAGAGATGTTTTATTCGATAATTTTGGATTTTTCTGCTCATCCCTTTTCATTACTTTAGTCCATGCTTTTCGTTTAATTGGATCTTTTGGAACATTAAAAAACAGCTTATCAACTGAATTAACTGTTGTATTTGTGCAGCAAGGTACTAAACAGTACTTGTAGGTCGGTTTTAGAATCTCACTCATTATAAAAATATGATAAATAAAATATTTTGTCGGACAATCAAGTGAGCACCTCTCGGAATCCACAGTAAACAGTGTATTGCGCTCTTTGTTTACATGCATAGTGACGTCACAAGAGCGGCCATTACAGAAACAGTGTTTTCGCTCCGGATTGCTAAGTGCGAGTTTAAACATTTTTATATTAACTATTTAAGTTCAAAAATTAAAAATATATATACTATCATTCATGATTTTTTCTCTACTACACGATAAAAAAAACCCAAAAAAAACATAAAAATTCCTCATTTAGACCGGAACCCAGCGGGGAAGGCATCCACAGGGACCGTACCCTCCTTCCCCTACCACCAACCTCTCGGAAAGAATTACGGACCCACATGTTTAACGTGATCGTACTCCGCATGAACACTGCGGCAGTTGTGGCAGCGCACAAACTACCGGGCTACCGCACCCGGCTCTACCGTGCTGATTAATTAATGACCTAATGAATTTTAAAATCAGAGGTAACATTGTAAAGGCTTGTTACCTCTGATTTTAAAATTAATTGCTTAATATATTCCATTCTTGATATAGAACTTGACAATTTGTCCTTTTAATTTTGCATTATAAACGCCTTCAATTTAAATTTCTTGCTCATGTTTTTATGTTGATGCCTTATCTTGTTTGTTGTAACGATGCCGATTTGTAATATGCAAATTTTGCCTACCAGTGTGGATAGTATTTAAGCTTTTTGGTACGATTTTCATATAATGCCATTTAGGAAGGGTATAATGATGCTCGAAAGCGCTCTGGCTTTTAATCTATGTTTATTAGATGTTAGATCTATGTTTAAAATCTAAAGATGTCATCTTCAATTTATTTAAATCAATTTTATCTAGTTCTAGATTTTTTGATAACAAAGCCGGATATAAAGTTTCGTAAAAATCCATCTTTATTTGTGGCAGTTATCGTGTACACTAACAATCAACCACAGATGGATATTACTTTAAAATAGTCAAAATGTGTTCAGCAGGTCCTAAAACATGTATTGGTATCAAAATCTCGAAATAGAAATTATTCATGAAAACAATACTTTCTGTATTCTATAGTATGAGAAAGTAAAAATATGGAGACATTTTGCCAGTGAATTGAAGTGTGTGTGGGAAGGGGTTGACTGAAAAAATACCTATTGATAATCATGTACAAACAGTCGATCATGAAATTAAAGGTCTTAGTGGAAAAAGTGTAACAGCATTTTAAGAAACTTTATTCAAGACAAATCGATATAAGCTATTGGCATAGAGAAAAAAAAATGCATATTCATACCGAATACATTTTAACTATTATAAAATTGGTATAACTCATTTTTTATTAAAAACACATAAGACCACTGCATGGCCCAGATACAAAAAATCTCATATACCATTAATACCGCAGTTAAAAGTAATGTTTTTAAAAAACAGTATAAAAAGTACTTATGAGACATGTTTCATTGATATGTAAAATCGGTAGTCCTCTAAGTAATCCAAAAATAAAATTAATAAAATAAAATCGACTTCATATTCAGTATCTAAAATATATAAAAATAAGGTACTTTCATATTAACGGTATACCAGGTCTGTGTCTGGATACCGCAGGCCTAATAAACCGGAGACCATTGGGGGTCCCGTTCTGGTGTAGAACAACCTTTAGGTTGAACCCCTGCTTCTACATGGACCACTGGTACATTCGTTCCACAGATTTTGACCTTCAGGTTAAACTCCTATCTAAGGATTCTTCGTTCATTAAATTCTAAGGTATAATAAGGATCAATCCGTTTAATTCATAAATAAGTCCATGTAATGAATGAATGCAAAATAATCTAAAAATATAAAATGCTATAAATTCATCACTATTGTACAATCTTCAGATAGAATTTGTATACAAGGTCCACGAGGTATCTCAGTATCCACCATGTTTTTCAAGAAATCGCAGCTGCGCATGTGGAATTGTGGGTAAATCTCTTATTTACTCCCTTCATTCCCTCAAATAAAAAGTAACAAAATTCCATCTCCTTTCAACCCACTTTCAAACTGGTATTTTGCCATCGTGGACATGGGAATGGTGACACGGGCAATATGCAGCCATAATATCGGCTTTAAAATGTGCATGAGAACAGGGCTAGTAGAAATATTTATTAAGTTGCTAAATCTTTTCTTTCAAGAACTTGTGATCTTTTGTGCTAATAGTTTGTATACATAATGTTGAAAAGCAAAACTTTTTCTATACAGATCAAGTTTGACATGGTGCAATGTTTTGTAAATTTATAAATATATCAGGGTAAGAAATTTCCTCTTGCCAATGGCGAGTAGATTTTTTTCATCTGACCAGTAAAAAAATCTGCACATTATATGAGTTAATTTTTCTGTTTTTTTTTTCCCCTGTTCTAAAAAAAATGCTACGGTTATGAAAATCAAATTCGTCAATGACTCACCCATGCACTGCCTTCTGATATGACTCATTGCTCAGCTCAACATTATGTAATTGCAATGCAAGTCATTCTATTGCTAATTGTTTATTTTATGAAACTTCATTGCACGTGCCTTTAACATGGCCACTACTAATATAAACTGACAGCATGGTAACCAGCTGTGGCTTCATGAAGTGTGTATGTGCAATATCTTAATTGTTCATATGTTATGTGTATGTAATTTTTGTTTACATATTGATTACATAATTGCCGATAAATTTTACTTCAATTATTTTTTTTTTTCAAGAAGAAATGATGTTATTATATTTATATGATATTGGCAGGTGAAAAAAAAATTTAGCTAGTAAACTCTGGGTTGAAATATTTTACCCTGGATATGTTTTGCATTCGTAAGGAAGTTTTAATGTTACATAGAATAGATAGACAAACTGCAGATAATGTATGTATAACTTTTATTAAGTTTGTTTTGCTGTATATACTTCCAACATATGTATTTCTTTTTAATTATGCTACATATATTTTTAATTATGTTTCAGAAAAAAAATTCCATTTTTAAAAATTTCTTTTAGGTTAATAAACAATTGGAGTGCTGGCTCATTGCTGCATAAAGAAATGATTGCTGTTCTAGCAGCTGTTACAGATGTTTTAAAAACAAATGGTGGGAAAGAAACAGAAACTGAATATTTTGCTGCTCTGGTAAGAAATATTTCTTGCATTTTTCAGAAAACTTATTTTAAATATCTTTCAATTCCATAATAGTTTTTAATTGCAGCCATTCGATTGCATATTGGGCTACATAACAATACAATACTTTAAATTGTAGTACAGTCAAACCTGTTTGAAATGTAATGCTGTCATAAGTGGAACATATTTTTTGCCCCGTCCAAACATATAGGACATTTATTTCTTATGTGTGAAACGGAACTTTCACAATGTGGAAACTGACAACTTATTTAACATAATTTTTTAATAAAGCACCTGTTGTAGCGAACAAAGAATGGAAAAATCATTCAACTATTTCAGCCATTTCTTTCCAAGATAACTATTTTTCAACTTCTTAATTAAATCATATAGTGATATTCTAAAATATGTTTCAGAACTTCAAGAATTTTCAGTTAATCAGAGACATTCCAAAATGTTAAAAAATTAACCAATGCAAGATTTTGAACTGAAAGTTGCATCATTAGTAAGACATGTCCAAGAAACCATGTTGTATTATTTTAAAAGTTCATATTCTTTAAAAAGTATAGCATTTTTAAAAGTTTATTTACTTGTTTCATGGTAAGCAGTAATATTTTGCTGAAAGTCAATTTATCTAGTTTTTTAGTATGGTAATATGCTAACAGTCAAGGACATGGGATATAATATTTTTTTATTTCCATATACTCCTATGATTGCAGTATGCAAAAATTTATGTATAATGTATATACATATTTAAAATAGTAAAATTAGTTATTATGGTATAATATAGTATACTATCAATCAGGTGCATATAAATACACTTTTCAGAATGTGTCTGAGGTATAGGTAAGCAATTACATATGGATTAACTGCATTTCCAGCTGCACTTTATACTTAACTTTTCCTGAAAAAACCTGCATGAAACAGAAACCTTTATAAGACGGAAAATTTTTCCGGTCCCCTGAAATTCTGTTTAAGGCAGGTTTGACTGCAGTGCCTCGTTAATCATTTGATTGCTCTGGAACACTGATCTGGTAACAAAAAGGATTTTTCATAGCTCAGTTATGCATATTAAAACAAATTGCTATTTTTTTCTTATTCAGATTGAAAAAAGTGTACCCTCACGATTTACAGATTCAATTATTTCAATATATAGTTTTCAAGTGTCTTGTTACTTAATCCTTATTCAATCATATTCCACCCTTTTTTGCCCATCTCCACTATGCAATTACAATAATTTTTTTTTAAAATGATTACTAAACTTTGATTATTCCTACAATGTTTCTATAGTATGCAAAATATAATTACGCAGACGATGTTGTTATCATTGCCAGGGGCAAATTTGGCAACACTGTCTCTGACATGATGTCTACCGCACTTAGGAGGGTTGAGACATGGTGTAAAAATGCAGATCTTTCTGTTAATCTGCAGAAGACTGCTATGGTTGCATTTACTAGAAAACTCATACTTAATCTTGGTGACATTTGCTTCTTTGGTCAGGAGCTTATCTGCTCCAAGGAGGTAAAATTTTTAGGAATTTACTTTGACAAAGGACTCAACTGGAAGAGACACTTGGATTACTGCACGACTAAAGCCAGAAGAATCTTCTGGTCTTGTAGGAATGCTATTGGGAAAAACTGGGGTTTAAATCCCAAGGCTATCCATTGGATTTTCTCAATGGTAATCTGTCTTATCATTTCCTATGGCTCCATTGTTTGGTGGTCTAGAATAAGATGTGAAACTGCTAAATTAGAATTAATTAAGCTTCAAAGGATGGTCTGTATTGCAATCTCTGGATGCATGAGAACTACTCCTACTGCAACTCTTGAACTTTTACTTGGATTGCACCCGCTCTACATGCATATTGAAGCAGAAGCACTCATCTGCATGAATAGACTTAAATATCTGAAACACTGGAAATATTGCTCAAGGTATTTATGTTGGAGTGAACTTAACATTAATGTTGCTAGTCATCCTTATTTCTGTATGCCTCCTGATGGCATTCATGTCAAATACACGTTTGACAAGCCTTACGAAATTCAGGTCCCCTCACGGGATGACTGGAAGAGGACTCCCTCCTACAATAAACAGAACTGTATTGTATGGTACACGGATGGCTTGAAGATTGGCACAAGTACTGGTGCTGGTGTGTGCTGCCTGGATGATGGCACAAAGCTGTCTTATCCTCTTGACAGTTATGCTACTGTCTTTCAGGCCGAGGTCTTTGCCATTCTTATGTGTTGTAGAATTTGCTATGACAGGAAGTATAAGAGCAGCCAAATATTTGTCTGTTCTGACAGTCAGGCTGCTCTCATGGCTCTTGGGAAGTTCACTATGACATCTTCCCTTGTATGAGAGTGCTATAATGCACTCTGTGAAATTGAGTCATTCTTTATTGGGTGCCTGGACATTCGGGCATTCCAGGTAAAGAGTTGGCTGATGAATTAGCTAGAAAAGGCTCAAGTACTCCTTTTGTTGGCCCTGAACCAGCCTTGGGTATCCCCAATGACCTTGTTAGAAGAATTGTTTGACATCTTCAGGAAGCTTCAATGTAAGAACTGGCGTAATACTAAGGGTCAAAGGCAAGTGAAAATTCTCAACTGCAATTGCCCTAGTACACGTCAAAAGGAACTTTTCAAGCTCAGCAGAACTGGCATCAGGTGGGCTGTTGGGCTCCTTACTGGGCATTGCACCCTCAAGAGACACCTTAACATCATGGACGTCACCAAAGATTTGCTTTGCAGGGGTTGCAAATACAGCGAAGAAACTGCCGCTCACATTCTTTGTGAATGTGAGGTTTACTATGCTCACAGATTTGAACACATTGGTCGACATGTGATTGAACCCTGGGAGCTGAATAACATTCCTGTCAAGTGTCTGCTTATCTTCGCATCGTCTACTGGTCTCTTTTTGCAGGGATCTGTTCTGTCTGGAGTAGTACAATAGACATCTGGTCGATGTGCTGGGCTCTTCTTGAGCCACCTGTCTCATTTCATTTCATGCAAAATATAAACAAATCAAGAGATTGTAAGTTGAGTTATATAAGAATTGCTGATTTTTATCATGTAAAATTATTTAGCTCTGGAGTCTGGAATATAAGTGATATGAATGAAATATTCATTGATTTTATATGGCGAAGCAGACGATTTCTGGAATATAAGTGATATGAATTAAATATTTATTGATTTTATATAGAGTAGCAGACAGTTTATAGTATTGCCTTTTTTGATGAAGTTTTAAGTTTCCAAGTATAATAAATTATTGTGGTACTGTGATAATTAAAAAAATATCAGTGCTGAATGTATCGCATTTTAGAGATGTTTAAATAAAATTGTATTTCAGTTGGAAAGTATTTCATAATCAATGCTTTATGCATGATTGATCTTTCTTGTTAATGTCTTGTGTAGAACACATCAGATTGTTTTTTAAAGGTCTTGCTTGTATCACATACAAGTTGTGTTTTGATTGCATCTTTTGTTAAAATTATTTTGTGTATTTTATATTATAGATGACAACTCTTGATGTTGTGGACACAGATGAAGGGATTACTGCTGTTATTTGCTTGTTATCAATGGTTGTCAAAAGGTAAAGTGCCTTTTATAGTTTTAAATGTAAGACATTAGAAGTAGTTAAAAATAATATTCCTTTTTTGTGATTTTTAATTTCCCTACAGTTATAGTATACTTATAAGGAAGTAAGTATTATAATAGGGTTAAAAATATGAATTGCAGTTAATCAATGCATTTGCATGTTTTGGCCATCCTAGTACATGAATAAACCAAATCTCAATCTTAGTTTGTTCAATTGTGAGTTAGATTGACTCTTACAAATTAAGAGTATGAGTCAAGTATTCAAATTTGTGAGAGTTTTTGCTACTTTTTAACATTTATAATTTTAATTTAAAAATGAAGGTAGTTTATATTTTGCACATCACATTTATACTGAGTAGAATAGTGCAATAAATTTTTTAAATTTTGAACTTCTGTTAAAGTAATTGCTCTATATTATTGTACTTTTAAACATAGGTATAAAATAGCCAGACATCGAAAACTAGCTAGAAAGGGAAAGTAAATGAATAATAATGGAGATGAATTTTGTAAGTCATGTTTAACTCACAGTTTTTAAATAGTGAGTCAAAATTAAAAAAGTGCTAATTGATGCTGTAATCGTGAGAAACACGAGTTCTGATAAGTTATTTTCAATATGATGTCTGTGTGTGGACAAATGTGTTTGTGTAATGCTTACATTGGCTCAATTACTAAGCATTGGATTATCATGAAATTGGGCAGCTATGGTACTTATGCAATACTCTGGTGCTGATTTAATTGAGCCAATCAGAAAATATAAGTGGTGCTTTTATAGATATATTTTACAAAAATTAAGCAAAAATAAATATATTCAATTCTATATTAGTTAAAACTTGCTTTATATTTTTGTTTTGTAAAAATAAATGAGGGCAATAACTTATGAACTGAACTATGCTATTATAAGGCTATGCTAGTATAAACTGGTCTCAAGTTGTCATTTTTTATTTTTGGTAAGGTATCATTTAAAATGTGCCAAGTTATCAAATGAAATTATATTGAAAAACTACAAATTCAATGTAGTTTTAAATAAGTATTCATTTCATATGTAATCGTGTTCATTAAAAAAGTATTTCTCATATTCTTGAATATTAATTACATAAGAAGCCAGTTTGAACTGCAAAGAAAGAGTTATGTGTTAACTACATCAGATTTTTGCATTTATGTTCTGTTCTGTTCATTCCTTTAGACTTAATGAAAATGTATTAAAACTACAATGTGATACTTCCTGTGATGTTTTTATCAAGCTATTGCTGAAGTATATGAATTCAGATCATGGTGCTTTGCTTAGAAATGTAAGTTTTATACTATATTTATTTCATCTTTTAAGTTTTATAATAGGATAATTTCTAAATGATTATTTGAATTTTGTAATGGGAATATTGAACTCTTACTATTAAAATATGTCACTGTACCCAAGGTCCCTAAATAAGCAAGGTTGTTGGGTAAGGGAAAAATAGAGTTCCTTCTTATGACATCACTGCCTGATCCAAGTCCTAGCAAGACATTCTTGTATTAAAAGGGAAAGAAATATTTTACTGAAGGTTATTCAGACTATTTCTTATACAATCCAGAGCTTGTAAAGTTGCAAGTCATATTGACTTTTGAAATTCAAAAGCACGAATCAAACTTTCAAATTTACAAGTCATTTTTTGCTACTTTTTAGCATTTGTAACTTTATTTTAAAAATGGTAAAAGAAAAAAGCTGATGTCTCTCTCATATATACTACACACATTTATACTGAAAACAAGAGTGTAATAAATTTTAATTGATGAACAATTTTAACTTCTATTAAAATTGTTGTTCTATAGCTATTACCCTTTTTACAAATTTCTCATTTTACACACCAGCCAGACATTGAAAACTCATGTGAAAGAGAAGAATTAAAATAAATGACATTAGTGAATTTTGTGAGTCATATTTAATAATTTCTAAATATGACTCACAAGTGCTGGAGTCGAATTAGTTTAAAAAGTACTGATTGATGCTACAATTGTGAGTTCTGCAATCTATAATTTAAACATAGAATATTTCAATGTAATAATTTTTGTATAATAGTGTGAGATTCAAACATATAGTTTACAAATAGAATACGAAAATATAACAATTCACACTCATAAAAATTTCAATTTAAATTATATCCCAATTAGCATTATTTTAAATTTGAGGAATTTATTGACTTTACATATATTGTAGAATGCAGGGTTCAAAATTTTTTGTAAGAACCAATTTCCAGGAATTTTCCAACAGGGTCATTTTTACAGGGTTTTTTCTAAACATTAAAGCAAACACAAAAACAAGATTTTGCAAAAGTTTTTGTTTAAACAAGTCTTAGAAGTTTTTATTTAGACAAGTCTTAGAAGTTTTTATTTAGATGGTTTTATGCCAGCTACACCACTTCAGCCATACAAAGAATTCCTTTGCATTACATTACAATGTGCATGCACGAACAAAAAAATAATAATTAACATTGAAAAAGGCTATTAATTCAATACTCACCACACGATAAAACTGCGATGGAATGGACTAGTGGAAAGGTAGTAGAAGTATATGGTGTTCGGTGACAGGTGAAACCCAAGAGTTCAGAAACTAACCATAAGTGACCACTTTTTCTCAAAAACATTTGAAATAGGGATAACACTATATTGGAGATGTAGCCTGTTTTTATTTTATTTGCTTTTTAGATATTCGTTACGGTTTTATTAGTATTTTTAACTTTCTTTACTTGCTGAAGTGTTTTTGAAAAATTTGTACATTTTTTTGTGTAACCGAAGTTATAGTATTTCTAGTATTTGTGCATTTTTATTTTTACACACCGGGACGTTGTTTATTTTATAGTCGTTCTACTCTGTTGAGTATCGTACTTATACTGCAATCTACAAATAAGATGGGAAAATTTTACTAAAGTGTAGACTTTTGAGACTTAATATGTGATTGTGTAAACTTATTACTATCTAGGCGTTTGATTCGGAGCAAATAGTTAATGGTTAGATTTTTATAATATGTATATATATATATATATACAGGGTGTCCTAAAAAGATTGAAACACGTTTTAATTCTTTATCTGTTATAGATAATTGCGCAATGAAAATTGCAAAAATGTTGAAAGGGAGGTAGGAAATAAGACTACGTTAATGAAATAGTCCTCCCATTAATTTTCAAAAAGTTACATTTTTTAAATATACGACCCCCTTAGACAAATTTGGTCAATCAGAAAATTTTTATTTTTAATGCAACAAAATCATTAAAAACAGCATCATATCTGTATCTTTAAAATCAATTGAATTATGATAAAGGAAAAAATCTGACTTATGCCACTTTTCCGTATCATGTGAAAGACTGTTTCATCAGTGATGTTATGCCAGGTTTTTTTATGATACTACTTAATTAATAGTACAAAATTCATGATTTTCCTCTTTCCCTTCAAAATTCCAAATTAATTTGTTGTTATTGAATATTTCATCGATTTATTCCCTTTTGACTTTAATTTGTTATCTTTTACATGTTTTTCTATTCAAAATTATGCATGATGTGTCTACAAATGCTAAATATCTTTTGCTAATTCTCTGGTGTACGCTGTTGGCCTTTTAACTTGACTTCACTTCATTTACAAATTTGCAAAAGAAGATGCATTTTAAGTGCAAAGTGAACCTTTTTCCTGGCTTATCTTCAACCAGCTGCGAATGGGGTGCTAGATATTCCATTGGGTTTACTGTACATGGTAAATAGAGCTTGGCGGCAATTTCACGCCTCACGGTTTTTAATGAAGCATCATATTTATTCAGCGGTGTGTGCGTAGGTGCTCTATGTGAGGTGTAAGTTTTCACTCGCGAAGCTTGGCGGCTCTTGCGAAGTGAACGTGTTGTTAAGGGATCATTCGACTCCGGGCTGCCAGTTGGGAAGGTGGTAACTAGATTTTGAGTGTCGAGGGCCGGGACCCTTGAAAAAGGGCACTCGTGACCCGAGACGATGCGTAAATATATTTTTCACAGCTCAAGTATTCCCCCAAACCAATGATGACATCCTTCTTCCATAAAATTGGGCCTTCGCATCACTGGGGTCAATCACTCTGCACTTAGCATTTGAAATTTTTGACAACTTTAACGTGGTGCCAACAGAATGTAAAATGCCACTGGTCTTGCTTTGCCATCGCTGTGTTGTACACCCCTGAAGCTTTGCTGCCGATTCGCCTTTTTTTAGGTCCAGTGCTGACATCTATTTTGCCAATGAATGTATCATGTGTCGTCATTCATTTTGCAAAAAAAAAAATTCATCACCTTGTGCTGCAGCGATGTTTTTCCTGAAAAACCATCTGTGTGTGTCCTTAAATCTTCATATATATTTTCCTTCAGAGTGAGGATGATATAAAGATAACTTTGTAATCGCTCCTGCTAAGTCTGGATGCTTCAAGTTCATTCTTAAATTTCAACACATATCTTTTCCTCCAGTATGAGGACGAGGTTGCCCATGACCCGCGGCAATGTTTTTTCTGAAAAGCCATCTGTGTGTGTCCTTAAATCTTCATATATCTTTTCCTTCAGAGTGAGGATGATGTAAAGATAACTTTGTAATCACTCCTGCTCCTAAGTGGGGATGCTTCAAAGTTCTCCGGAAAAGCCAACAGTGTGTGTTCTTTAATCCTCAACACATATTTTCTACTCCAGGGTGAGGATATTTCACCATGCTGCTCCTGGAAAGGAAATGTGTCAGTGCAAGCCTCTTCGGTGTTTGGGCAAGCATGCCCTCCTGGTTCTTCTTCATGTGACCATAGAGTCAGAAGTTTTGTTTCAATAGGGAAGGAAAAAAGGGGGATTTCAATAACTGAAGAAAGAATGTCTTTTAATTTTAATTTCGTTTTAAATGTTAGCTCAAAGAAAGTTTTATTATCTGTAGAAAGGAAAATGTTTTGAAAATGTGCTTTTATTGTCTTTAAAAATTTGTATTTCTGTAACTTAAAGGAGTTGTGGGTTTAAATGTTTTATTTTAAATATTAGGTTTTTGTGGACAGCTCTCCAGGCAGACCAAACTCTGGTCTTCAGACCAGAGTGGATTCTGAACCTGGGTTCTTACAGGTTGAGTTCTGGGTGTTTTAATTTGTTGATTGGGTATTTAAAAGTGTTAACTGGGTTTGTTTTAAAGTAATATGGGTTTATTTTAACAGAAGTTATTTTTAATTATCTTTTTTTTCTTGCAATGTATGTAAATTGTTCCACTATACATTTAATTAGAGATTTAATGAATTGGATGATGTTTTGAAATTTTTGAATTGTTGCAATTAAAAGTTAGTTTAATTTAACAGTAATTGAGTTGTGTTCTTTTTGTGGCTATGCTGTTTATTACAAAATTGTTTAAAGGTAAGTGAAGTCTGACAGTTTTATAAAGGTTGATATGAATTTCTGATATGTAAACGAGGTTGAGCACAGGCCAAACAGAAGAAATTATCAAATAAAGAAACAATTTTAATATTTTTAAAGTAAACTTATTCTATACGATCAGGCCAAATATAAAAATGATGATAACTTTAATCTGAAAATTAAATAAAGATGATGATAATCTTAATCAATAATAAAATAAATAGAAATAAATAATCTTCAAGTAAGAAGTAAAGGAAGTCAATTCCAGCACGACACACTAGTGCCAGCCTTTTCCTGCACAACAGTGAAAATAGGGATCATAAACAAATTAATGATGGAAATTGTTTAGATCAAAAATACGTTAATAAGTGTCAAAATTTTTTAATCACAAATGCATCAAAATAAAGCATTACACAGGCAGAGATCATATAAAGCAGTGGTACTCACTACGTGGTTGGGTATTCTATATCAGAGTTTCCCCCAGGATTAAAAAAGGGCAGGGTGCTGTTACCAGAAAAAGGGCACTTCTTAGAAAAAAAGGGCACATATTTTTCTATGTTTGAATAATATTTATGTTCTTGGGATTTTTATGACGAAAATTAGAGCATTGCAAAAAAATGTAAACACTTTTGTCGCATATACTTCCAAATCTAATAGACAAAAATGTAAATATATTTTCTTGTTTTGTAGAAAATGGGTCAAGATTGTGAATATATAAAATTAATTTCAATTTTTTAATATTTTGAACTTGTTTTTTGAAAAACAAAGTATCTGTCCGAGCAAGTGGTTTTTTTTTTCATTTTGCTTATTTTCACTCGAAATATCTTCGAAACCATAAAAGATGGATATAAATAGTAAAGGATAAAAATATGTATTAGGAAACTTAGTTGCTAAATCTATATTAATATTTTTAAAAAGTTCTTATAGTTTTCGAGTAATCGTTTTGTCGAGTTGAAGAAGAGTGAAAATTTCCCCTTTTCAAGTTTGTAATGCTATCTCAAAAACTAAACCTGTAAACAATTATGCAAGAATATAGCTCTTTGAAATCCCTACAAGTGTATATAATTGGATTTTGGATGAGCTCTTTGTTTGCGAAGTATAGTGGTTATAATTTCGATATTTTAGTATTTTAACATGGGTTTTCCAATGTGTGGGAAAGCTTTAATTTACTTAAAATGTTACTATTGTTTCAGCTGAATCTGTCACTTACTCCTTGGTGAAATATTTGTGCATGAGTATGAGATAATCTTACTTTGTTTAAAAAATTAGGGCATTAAATAACTTGGAGATTCTAAAAATGTGTAATGATTGGTTAGGTTTGAACAAAAGAAATGGAAATATACATATTCAAGTAGATATTTATGTGCCGCCAGGCAAGTCTATAGATTATAGGTCAGGTTGATTTCAGGTCAGATAAGTTTAATTTATATACTAAAAACAAGTTTGCAAAATAATTTTATATTTTAACCTGAAGCCTATGGTCGAAGCATCCAGATAAAATCATTGTGAAAACTAAAGTACTAACTAGCTATAAACGGTTAGCGAGTCATTTGTAGCACTTTGGAATCCTGTAAACAATATAAATGAATCTGAAAAAATCGAATAGCTTTATTGAACTTTACTGAAGTTTTATTTTACAAAATGTTATTCATTCAAAACCATTTTGGCTTCATCGGACTGGAGCCACCACCACTAAGGTATGAAAATGTTTCTTATGTTGAGAACAAATTTATCATTGAATAAATGCTATTTTTATATCAAATGCAATTATAGTCTTGAGCAGTTGGGTTTATTAGCAATTACAATTATTGAATTTATATAAATTTAGAGTTTATTAAATTTAAAAAGGAGGATATTAAATTTTGATTTTTAGTATTTTCTCATTAGTCAATGAGGTTTGATGATTTTAAGGGATAAGATATATTTAAACGTTGAAAATATTTATTAATTGTTTGTTGTTATGTATTGATTACAAAAAAAAAAACAAACCCTGATTTAAATAACTAAATAAAATTCTAGAAAGCTCCATAAAATCACCGTATAAAGAAAGTATTGAACAATGGATTAGCAAATGTTTAGCTGCTAAGTTAATCATTATTCCATGGAGCAGAGTTATTAATAGTGCAAGCAACGTACGTTCGTGTGTCTGCGCAGCATCCGTATCTTTGCCGTAAACTCGCGTAGCGGGCGAGTACGTGAGCGACAACTACTGCATACCTCCCCAGAGCGGGCGCATCGTTATTAAATGAACTTCATTATTATTATTATTATTGCATACGTCCGCGGAGCGGGTCAAATACGAGTCCGCTAATATGAGGGGGATTATTTTGTGTTTCAAATCTGCTATGCGGATGTCGTGCAACGGGCTAATCTGTTAATCCATAAGCCCGTATAGTGCGCGTGTTTATAACACAATGTCACACGTTTTGCACACGTCTGCACCAGGTATATATCGTTATTGTATGCGGATTACATACACTCGTTAAAACAAAGCGCTTAATTCTGTAAATCCGCTACGCGAATTAAATATGTCGAATCGTTATTGCATTTAGCGGAGTTATCGTTATGTTATATATAACGCGTACTATATCCGTCTGCGTAGTATTCGGGTCAGGGCCGCTCATACAAACCTCTGGGTTACCCTTCATATTTCGTTTTCCTCTTTTGAGCATTCTTCATGTCTTCTCCTCAAAAAATTATTGGGGGCCCGACCACTTGAGTGGTGTCCGACCCTCCTTTTGGGCGGCCGTGGTTAGATACACAGCCAATAGCTATTGCATGACCTGCATTGGGAGTAAATTCGTTACGTGAATTATATATGTCCGCGTATCATTATTGCATGGAGCGGAGTTTTCATTATATTGTATATAACGCGTAGTGGTCAGATCAGGGCCGCCGATACAAATTCCTGGGTTCCTTTACATATTTCATTTTTCTCATTTGTGCATTTTTCATGTCTTCTCCTCCCTCAAAAACTGGTAGGGAGTCCGGGTCCCACCACTTGAGTGGTGTCCGATCCTCTGTCGAACAAGGGCGGTGGTGGACAAATACCTAGTCGATAGCTATTACACCAACAAAAAATAGGTGTACTTTTAGCCGTGACTTTCGCGACGCAGTCTGCAGCAAGAAAGCATATTAAGATAACTTTCAAAAAGCCACTAGGCTGGTAGCTAAAGGCAATTAGTAAACGGTATAAAGAAAATAAGCTCTTCCATATATCATTCAGGCCGGCTAAAATCACCCCGCTAATTCAACAACTTTTCACCCCACCCTTTCTATCATCCTCGGGTTTTGACCGAATCGGCGGAATAAACATAAACATCTTCCCGCAAATGGCGCAAAGAACCCTAGTCCGGAAATCTATATTTTTAAATATTTGTTTTAGAGCAAATATGCGTACGGGGTTTACATTTACAGAATTTTATAACTCAAATACATATCAAACATGAAATAATTTAACAAAAAATTAAGTTAAAAAAGAAAACTGTTTTGAAAGTTTTCATCAGATGGAAGAATGAATGTACGTGCTTAATATTCCCCTTTCCGTTTTGTTTCTTTCCGTGAAGGAAAGAAGTGATAGGGGCTGTCAATCTTCTTTTTAGTGGCACTAGATCACCCCTTTTCTTTCTTTGAAGGAGGAGGGAGGGGGGGGGGGGGGAGAGATAGACATGATCAAAATTTACGGTAATGAACGCGGAGAAAGGGTTGAATTTCGTTTGAGGACAAACATTGCTCTCAGGCTAAGCAGGAGATCTGATCTGCTAACAAAAGGGCAGGGAGGGCGCTGTTTTGGTAAAAAAAGGGCAGGCAGGGCGCTGCGCCCTTCCAAAAGTGCCTGGGGGAAACTCTGCTATATTATATTATCATTCAGTTTTATCTTTGTGATATGTCGCAAATTTACATTTCTAATTTTATATAGGGTTCCCATTCACAATGTTCAATTTTCAATTAAATGTAACTCACTCAATGTGGTTTTTTTTAACTTATTCTATACGATCAGGCCAAATATAAAAATGATGATAACTTTAATCTGAAAATTAAATAAAGATGATGATAATCTTAATCAATAATAAAATAAATAGAAATAAATAATCTTCAAGTAAGAAGTAAAGGAAGTAAATTCCAGCACGACACACTAGTGCCAGCCTTTTCCTGCACAACAGTAAAAATAGGGATCATAAACAAATTAATGATGGAAATTGTTTAGATCAAAAATACGTTAATAAGTCTCAAAATTTTTTAATCACAAATGCATCAAAATAAAGCATTACACAGGCAGAGATCATATAAAGCAGTGGTACTCACTACGTGGTTGGGTATTCTATATATTATCATTCAGTTTTATCTTTGTGATATGTCGCAAATTTACATTTCTAATTTTATATAGGTTTCCCATTCACAATGTTCAATTTTCAATTAAATGTAACTCACTCAATTTTAAAGATACAGATATGTGGGTTTTTTTAATGATCCTGTTGCATTAAAAATAAAAATTTCCTGATTGACCAAATTTGTCTAAGGGGTGTCATATAAAAATTTAAAAAGTGTAACATTTTGAAAATTAATGGGAGGACTATTTCATTAACATAGTCTTATTTCCTACCTTACTTTCAGCATTTTTGCTAGTTTTTCATTGCCCACTTATCTTCAATAGGGAAAGAATTAAAGCGTGTTTCAATCTTTTTGGGATGATACCCTGTATATATACATATTAGTAGAATACACTCATACATACATACATACATACATACACACATACATACATACACACATGCATACACACGCACACATATATATGTATAATTTGTAGGCATATTTTAAGTTAAGATTTTTTTAGTTACAACTTTTTAGTTACAAGTTTCTATTTTATCAAATAATTTCAAATATGCCATGTAGTAATTTTACAATTGCATTATTTATCCTTGCTTGGATAACTCATTTTTATGAATTTCACCCATTCTTATAACCTAGCTTTCCATTAGTCCAGAGTCTAATACTGATTACTATTTTTGAAAGACTACCTTCCACTTGTCCCGAGTCCCATACTGATTACTATTATTGAAAGTCTTCATTTTAAAAAAAAATTCTGTTCACATTCAATATTATGATCATTCCGGTTTCCACTCGCTTTAACTATTAGAAGTATTATGCTGTTGTATGTTCGTCTGTATTTTGACTCACACGTGGCCACTGTACCTGTAAGCTTGTATTTCTGATTTCTATATATTTCTGGTTTTTAATTCTTTTGGATTTTATTATTTCTCCTTCCATTAGCCAGTAGATAGTTCCAATGGGGGTCTATAGTCAAAGACTAACATCATTGTCAGAAACTGGCTATTCTTTCGGTTTTAATTTGGATTGTATGGCTGTTCTAACGAGTGTACAATTTTGAACTAACCGCCATTTTTATGTAGTTTCAACCGATTGTTCTCCATGTCTTGATCTATTATCTTGAACTAATTATTATAGCCATTTCTCATTTTTACCATAATTGCTCTTTCATATTTTATATATATATATATATATATATATATATATTTTATATATATATATATATATATATATATATTTTATATATATATATATATATATATTTTATATATATATATATATATATATTTTATATATATATATATATATATATACTAATTATGATTTTTGTATACTATTATCCCCATCATACCATTATATCGATAAGTTACCTACTAAAATACTATTACTACTACTTTGTTCAAATAATCATATGAACAGCTTATACACATTAAATAAATACACATACATACACATAATAAAAACAGACACATTTTAGTCAAATTTACACAAGAATTTAATGATATGCACTAAATGATACACTTTAATGGTATGTACTAAATTTGAATCCAGTAAAAATATTTTGCTTAATCTATGTCATTTTATGTCTATTTTGTAATTTTGCGAACATTGACACAATGATTGGTTGTTTCAAAACTTTAAATTTTTCCTTGTGTAACTTTTGTTGCAGTCTGTATATATTCATTCTTTCTTGTAGTGTAATACAACTTTGTTTTTCTAAGAGTTTCAGATACTGATCTCCAAATTCTATTCCTTTGTTAAATATGATTTTTTCTTCTTCACAATCCGATTCTGTATCTGAACTACTTGGTTCAGATTCTACATTTGCTATGATTTCATTATCTGTAATCACTTGTTTACTGGTGGATTTTTTTTTATCAAACCAATCTTTAATAGCATCTTGGCTTAGAATACTAGATATATTTAAATTTTCTTTCTTTGCATAGGAAAGCAATTCTAAAGATTTTTTCTTTGTTTCAGTCATTCTAAAATCTTTAAAGTCATTGGTCTCATCCTCATCGCTATAAAAAAATAATGAAGAAGGCCATAAATTGTGCCATTCATTTTTAAAGTCTCTTTCGTAACAGAATTCCATGCTTCAGTGAGCATATAAACCTCATCTATTAGATCAATCTTTTTTTGAAAAATTCTAATCTATTTGCCAAATAAAATTTTCTTTCACCAAATGAAGTTTTTTACCCACCGAATAAAATTGTGACTTTCTTATCCTGTAATATCTAATTTTGATTTAATTTTTCAGCTTTTAAAGATAGTGTATTCATTTTTGAAAGTCAAGAGCACTTGGTCTGATTCAACACGTGAAAAATTTGAAGTTTTGTTGGAGTTCACTGTACATCACAAACCTAAGGTATAGTATCTATCATATTAGTATTTTATAAACACAATTCTTTGGTTTCCTTCTTTTGCCTAAGTTTTATTCTATATTTAACATTTAATATTTTGTTAGGTCCGAAGAGCTGCACATCAAATTGTTTGTACACTAATGCTTAATACCATGGCATATTCTGCTCTAAGACATCCAGGTGCTACAGTTGTTGCTAATTTTTGCGTATCAAAATTGGAAAATAGTGGTGGTATGTATTTTTTATGCATCACATAATGCCCATGTAACATCTTGTAATTTTTGCTCCCTCTGCTATTAATTATTTCCTTAGCCTCACATTTACTCTTAGTTATGCTTAAGCAAGAAAGGGAAGACCAATTTAGTCATGAGAAATAGCAATTGTTGTCTGCAAGGATAAAAGTTTCTTCAGCTCTAGGAACCGGTTCTCATGGAAGATGAAATGTTGCAATTGCTACACATATTACTGCTATAATATTTCACGCTTTTCCAATCTACTAATTATACATCTCACAGGTTATAATTATCTTCCTAGATTTCTTCTAGTTACTATTTTGACATTGTATTTAAATGCACAAAATGTATTAAAGTGTGTGTAAGCAGGGTCGTTTTTATCTAAAAGCCATTGAATTTTAGGGATATCCCAAAGTGACATTTTAAATAGTAATTATGTTAATACTGACAGAAAAATAATGATCTGATTATTGAATGAAGCCTCCTAAAATATGCATGTCTCCAAAATCACTGCTTATGCATTTTGGGTCCTTGAAAAATCTTTATTTTTTTACTTGCAAAAATAATTTTTTTATTTGACTTTGATACCAGCGGCTCTATATCTGGAATTATACTTGAGTAAGCAGCACTGGTGTACAAGTTTCACTCTGTTTAGAGTTCATCAGAATTAAATAGTTGTTAACTATACTGAGAGCAAGACAGACAAAAAATTACCATGTACTGCAATTAATATTTGGAAAATCTCTAGGTTTGTTTTGTGACTGTGCTTTGAATCTGTCTAGAATAATTTTTTATCTAGAAGGATCCTTCTCTTAGTATGTAATTCACGTAACACTTTCAGTACATATTATACTAACTAGACAACTCACTTTGTTAAAATGTACTAAAAAACTGATCTTTGGATCTCTGTCTTAAAGAACATGCTATGTTTGTTCTGTTAAAGAAATTACTGTTTTGTTATTTTTCAAAATAATCTGTAGAATTCTATGGCAGTATCTATAGATATAGTGAAATATAAATGTAGTCAAATTGACTTTCATCAACTTTTCTCATTTTATTTTGACTTTATACCCCCCCCCCCCCCCAACACACACACACTTTTTCGGTGGAATAAAATGACATGTTAAGTAGTAACTTATTTATATTAAAAATTAGTTTATAAAATTGTTAAACCATTTGCCAGTCATCAACAAGCAATTTAAATATTTTGCATATTAACTTTTTGTACAATCTGTTGGGGTTTCTCGTTATGCCAGTAAAAATTTAACTAAATAAATTGAAAGCTTATTTAAAATTTCTGTCAAATGGTTTTAATACAGTGAAACCTTTATTTAATGAATCTAAAATCTTCATTATTTCAAAAATTTAAGTAAATACAGTATCTTATATTATTTTTTTTGTTAAACTGTTTCAATGAAATTAAATTATAAACTAGATAATTTTTTAATTATATATTCTAGTTCATGCAAAATAAGATAATCTACTTGAGAATCAAAATTTTTTCTTAAATAATTCAATATTTTTTCTTGGATATTTTTTGCATTGAACATTAGTAAGGAATGAATTTGTTCACTATGATGAATACATTTTGACAACTCCTCTAAACTTACTGATATTGATTGGACATCACTGATAAGATGTGATTGGTCTTTTGCAAATGTTTACCTATACAGTTGTCCTCACAATTGACAGTTTCATAGTATGGCTGTTAATCACTGACTAGTTCCAGCTATAACCTTAGATGTTTTCCTGGTAGAAAAGTTTGAATTGTTTAAATATTGTATTTGAATGAAACGTGTAAGAATATTTAGATCAAAAGAAAAACTTTGTTAAATGGAGAATATTCTTTGCTGTTTAATGGTTATTGATAAGGAAATTTTGTAACAGGTTTCGCATGGTCCGTAAGAACTCCTTAAATTCACATTTCATTTTTAAAGACTTAAAACTCCTTATTTTGCCAAAATCTCGTTAAAATTTTTGGCATTCTAATTCCAAAATTCAAAAGGAAGCTGAATAAACAACTGACTCTCCAAAATCGGCACTGTGAAGAATATTATCAAAATATTAGAGATTACTGTTGTTTTTGTTCATTTTTAATTTTTTTGCCCTAAAATGAGAACTTCATTAACAGGATCAAAAGTAGGGGGGGGGGGAAAGAAAAAGAAGCAAAACGCTTTTCCCCATTTGCGTGCATGTCTGCGCCTTTCACCTCGATTGAAAAGTAAAAAAGACTGGAAGATTGTTGATTAGTGTAGTGCACTTCCCTTTTGATAGATTTCTATAAGTTTCTTTTCCTTAGTTTACTATAAGTTTCTTTTCTACTTTTTATAGTGCACCCATATAAATGAATAAATATATATATATATATATTTTTCAAATGGCCAGGCACTTAGACTCTTCGTTTTCTGCCCTAATAGTCAGCTGGAATTGTGAACCATTTCGCCATCCTGGGACTTTGCCCCAGGTGCACCAGAGGGGGGCAGAACACACTGCGCCCACATCATACAACATCCATGTCTTACGTGGGACTCGAACCCACAATGTGGCGGATGATCGATCGCTTGGAAACGCTTGCCTTGACTGTTCGGCCACCACGTCGACGTTTTATGAATAAATATTTCATTAAACGAAATAATTTATTACATAAATGGTGCGATTGCACAATTCATTTTGTATCGTTGTGCATTACAGAGTCCACAAGCATCTCAAAGTTGCTTTTTATTTTTTACTAGGTTTTCAAATCATTTTTATGCTGAGTTTATTTTAAAACTAGCCATTTCACCCGCGCTTCACCCATTCTTAATAGCTAGTAGCCACTAAATAGGACATCGACACACTTGGTAAAAGTTCAGAATATCAGAATTTGTTTGCATTTTAAACAAAAAAAAAATGCAGGTTTTTTTTTTATTCCCTTTGTATCGTCCCACCTAATTGGAATTTTCTTCGATTTTTTTTATTGATCTAGAAGTTGAGATGGATTGAATGTGCCCAAGGCCAAGATTTTGGCTCGAGTGAAAGTACTCAGTCAGTTTGAACAGTTATTTTGGATCATTTAATTATTCCTCTGAATCGCCGTCCCTAATTCGAATTTTTCGAAATCTTAGATTTTTTCATTGACATAGAAGATTAGACCAAAGCCAAGATTCTAATTAGAGTGGAAGTGCTCTATTAAAATTAATAATAAAAATTTTGTGAGTATTATTTATTTATTTTTGTGCCGAATTTTTATATATGCAAATTTGTGATAGAAAAGACTTTGAATGAATTTCCATTGCTACAAATCATTCAAATTGTGCATTGATCTGTTGTAAAACTGATACTAAACTTTGATTTACTTGTTACAAAACTGATATGAATTTTAGCTTTAACTGATACTTATTTATGTTATTAATAGACAGCACTTGATTGTATATTGGAATTATTTAAAGAAATTTGTAATGTAAGCAGCTGCACAGGTGTTAATTAATTTTTCTGAAACATAAATCTCTTTGGAAAATAACGCTTATATAAAGTAGAGGGTTTGAGCATGTTATCTATAAACACCTTTAAAATTTGAATTGTCATTAAAAACTTTCAAAATTGAGTACGAACCCTGTGTAAATATTTCAATGTCGCATAAAAAAAAATTTGCTAAATAGACATTTGTTAGAGATTTAACTGTATGTTTAACTGCTCTTCAGCTATCTTGATTTCACATTATGTGACTTTAAATAATTTTATCGTGTTCTTCAGGCCTCCTGCTGCCGATCGCAAAATTTGCCATTTGTGATAAAAATAAATCCAAGTAGCTCTTTTTTTTTTTTTTTTTAAGTGGTAAAACTTGCTGGCTAAAAAAGGGGATTTTTTTTTTACATTTCACACGAGGCTATATATATATATTTAGTAATTTTACAATTACATAAAACAAATTAATATAGTGTTAAAATCACTTGAAAACATTTTATTTTATTTTTCAAATTATTGCAGAAATTTTTTTTATAAAAAAAACAATTGATATGGTGAAAACTATAAAAATAAAATCTGTGGTAACAAATTTTAAAAGGAGTTATTAAATAAAAGTGGTTAATTTGTGGCTAAAGAAAAAAAAATACTGGAGCAGGGCATGCTTCTAAATACTTTCTATTATTTTCTCCTCATTTGTGCTTTTGCGTGTTGTAGTGAAGTGTAAATTTTGTATTATTGTATAAAATTGATTTTTATTAAAGGTCCAACAGCAAATAAAGAAGTTTTCTACATTTTATCTCTTCTTGAAGAAATTTTGGGTGTGCTTCCCCAGTCAAGTATCAAACTGCTTTGTGAAACTATCATTCGAGTTATGACATTAAGTAATTCTGTAAGTGAATGCCATTTTATTTTCTATTTATTAATTAGCAGTATACCTGTTTCTTGTACCAAATTCATATTATAAAACAACTTAAAATTCATAATTATGTGTAAATTTAGTTCTGTTTTGAAGCTGAGCAAAGAAATATGATACAAATGTAGAAAATTACTGATCTAATTGAGGAGACACTTTTTATCTGTTAAGTAAGAAGTTTTTGACTTTCAGTGAATGAGGATCAGCAGGATCAATGGCAAAAGGCAAGCACATAAATATTGTCCAAATGTTGAAAATCCCTTCAATGAAACCATAGAAGAAGAGTGTTGATTAATTTCCTTCAGATTTGTAGAGTGGATAAATAAAGGCAATTAATTCGAAATCCTTTCAGCTTGGGAGGAGTGATTTTTTTTTATTTGTGTAATGAGAATTACTCTGGGCCATGAAAGCACTTTGTAAGCCTCAAAACTTGTCTTGCAGGGCCACTTGTTTTGCAGGGCAGTCAACCATGTTGGGTTTCACTTTTTGTATACTTTGAAAATTTTTAAATAGTTTTTGAAAAGTAATTTGTAGAACTTTGCAAGTTCTTGGAAATAAGCAATACAATGGAAATCCATTTTTCACAGGCTATTACATCCTGTCAACTTTTAAAATGTAATGTTTAATTTGTCACATCAATAATTGTGATATTTAATGTGTATTCAGAGACAGTGTTACTTTATTAATGATGAGTTGACCAGTCACAAACTTTCTAAAATATTATCCTCCCATCATCCTTTCAGGATGGGGAGTTGAAGTTACTCTTTTTGCATAATTTTAGGTTAAATATTGAGCTGTTACACTAATAGAAGCCGGGCCTATGCCCCATAATTGGGGAGCATGTAAAGTACATGTTAGCAGTTTGGAAATCAGAAGTGAAGTAGCTGTAGTAAGGATTGTTAGAAATTTCTAAGTGATGTATGGGTACAATCAGAATGTTCTATGTCACAACATATGATATGAAATGAGTTTTTAAATCAGCATTATAGGAAAGAAGGAATCCTCAACATTAACCTTCTATAGGCATGCTATTTGGTTCTGCAGCAATTTTGATGAAAGGAATCTTACTGTCTAGGAATTTTAGATATAACAGACAATTTAGAAACATTGAGATTTTTAAAATTATATCACACATACAATTAAACTTAAAAAACAACCAATGAACAGGAACAGATATTGTAAAACACTTTAATACTGAATTGAGAAATCTATGGAATGCAAGTTTTTAAGAAAGAAATTTGGGGCTTGGAGAACCAAACAGACCATGAGAAATAAAACTAATTAAGAGAATAAAAGATTGAATAACAATGTACAGAACATAAAAAATGTGCATGTATATATATATATATATATATCAGTTTAAATAGCTAGTCATTCCAAAAAAAATATTGAGAAATTGAAGTCTTTCTCAATCTAATCGTTCTGAAAAGCAATTCGTTTCTGATGTTCATCAATTAAAATAATCATACCAAATTGAATTTTTCTCAATTTGTTTGAATGATAATATGTTCACAGACATCCTTGAAGAAATGATTGATTTGTATTTAAGAATGCTCAATGTAATATTGTACTTGTTATAAAATATGAATTTTTTTTCTTTAGATGGTCACTTCTGGATGCTTAAAAGCATTGAAAGGTCTTTTTGAAATGAAACCAAAACCTGAGAATCTGCCAGCAGATTTGAATGCAAGAATAATTACTGTAATTATTTATATTGTTTTAAATCAATATCTTGATTTTCTAGATTATTCAGACTAAAAGTGCTGACTTTTTCATTTTCTGTATAAACATTCTAAATATTACAAAATTATTCAATACTTTTAAAGAGTATTTTCCCAATTATGTTTTTAATTAAAAACATAATTCTAACTATTACATTATGGTCAGTGTTTGATGTTAAAATTTATTATAGTTTTTCTTTGGGGTTGCAAATTTTTTTATAAGAACAATAAAAAATAAATTTGATGTGGGCAGCACATGACTTCCTTAAATATGCAATGATTTTACTTCTTACTCCTTGCGATGATTTTACTTCTTTTGCAGGCAAATCAATCAATGGAACAATCATTATGGGTTTAAAACAATATCATGAAAATTGGACCATTGTAATGTAATTTGACATAGAAAAAAAAATATGTTTTTTATTATGTTCATTAATATTTGCATTCTTAGGGTATTTTGATTACTGTTTTGCACATTTAGTACTGCTACAATAGACATTATAACATGAGAATGGCATATGCTAGCTTTATGGGAATAATTTCAATTGATTTGTTGCGAAATGTTTCACATAGAAATGGTTCATCACTTAATCATATTTACTGTATTTTAAACTTCACAAATTTTATGAACAACATGCAATATATTGAGAATGATTAATGCCAACTTTTTTTAAATAAGTGCCCCTCATTTGAAAAATCACTAAAATGAATGTTATTGGCTGTTACATTAAAGGCCTTTATATGGGTTTCATTATCTACAGATTGCAATAATTATATTGAATTATTTGATTTTGTGGATAGGTATGTCTGCAGAGTTGCACACACAAATATCAGAACTTTAGATATCTAAAAAATGTTCATATTAAGTTCAAGAATGCTAAAATATAAATATATATTTTGAAAATTTAAATTTAAATTCTTGACCTTATAATAATTCTTTTCCCTATACATTAAATGTATGTGTGGGAAAAAAAAGATAGCTGAAAAATAGCTTAAGCTTGTAATTTTATTGAATTTCATATGCTTATTCAACTGTATTTTATTCCGATTAATGCAGAATCTTGCATAATAATAAAATTTACTTGTCTGTCTGTGTGTCCTTACTGTCTGTAGTGGAAAATCAAAGCATAGGACAGCGGTGAGGTGCTTCACATCCCTGTAATGTGTAACCTGGTGAAATTAAAAAAAAAATTAAATTAGTTGTTATTTTATGTTGAAGTACAGTTTTGAAGGAATTTCATATAAAAATAGGTTGCTTTACCTGAGAAAATATTATCAGAGTTTCCATCTTGACATTATCAGAAAGATCGAAAAACATTCTTTCTAATGATGTTTGAACCTTATCCGTAGTTTGAACTGAATCCAGCGAACTTAACCTAACTGACTCCAACAAGTGCCTTGTTTACTCTGTGAAAGAGGAGACTCTGGAGCACATCTTATTCTTTTGCACTGGAGAGAACTGTTTTAGCAAAAATTTGTGTTCCTCTGTCTATTTTATCTGTCTTGTATAATGTACATTTTATGTGTATTGCTTTTTTAGTCTATAGAAGACATTTTAAATTGGTCACTAATGTGCTAGACTCACATATCAAGTTGTATTGCATATTTTAATGCAAAATTACATATGAAATGATTGTTTGTTTTACATATTTGTTATTCTAAATTTTTGATTAAAAAAAATCATTTAAAGCTTTTGGTGGATGAGGCTTCTAATCTTATTATCTGTATTAAAATGAATAGAGAATATGCACAGATTCCAGTACTTGTAACAAATGTTGCTTAAACTACCCCATTTATTTGATATATTTTATTTAGACTCAAAATGCACACACATACACATTGCCTTTCCGGTCGTCCAAATAGTTGCTCAAGTCCTCTGGATGAGTCGGACGGCCTGGGTCTTCCACACATACACATTGGCATCACTATAAAACTTTTGATTTGAGTTCAAGTATGCTCACAAAACTTGTAAATCTGTATAAAATTTTAAATTTCAACCAAGTTACACAATACTTTCCCCGGGCGCGGTAGCCCATTGGTTAGCGCACTGGAGTTGCACTCGGTAGGCCCGGGTTCGATTCCAGCCACTGCCAAAACTGCCGCCGTGTTCACGCGGAGTACGATCACGTTAAACATGTGGGTCCGTAAGTCCTTCCGAGAGGTTGGTGGTAGGGGAAGGAGGGTACGGTCCCTGTGGATGCCTCCCCCACAAGGTTCCGGTCTAAATTGGGTGGCACTTCCCGGCCGTCCAAACAGTTACCTTACACCTTTCTGGTAGGTCGGACGGTCTGGGTCTCAACAACAACAACAACAATACTTTCCCCTAGGAGGGTACGGTCCCTGTGGATGCCTCCCCCACTGGGTTCCGTTCTAAATTGTGTGGCACTTCCCGACCGTCCAAACTGTTACCTTACACCTTTCTGGTAGGTCGGACGGTCTGGGTTTCAACAACAACAATACTTTCCCCTTTTGCACGCTGCCACAACTGCCGCCGTGTTCATGCGGAGTACGATCACATTAAACATGTGGGTCCGAAAGTCCTTCCGAGAGGTTGGTGGTAGGAGAAGGAGGGTACGGTCCCTGTGGATGCCTCCCCCATGGGGTTTTGGTCTAAATTGGGTGGCACTTCCCGGCCGTCCAAACTGTTACCTTACACCTTGCTGGTAGGTCGGACGGTCTGGGTCTCAACAACAACAATACTTCCCCCTTTCTGGTAGGTCGGACGGTCTGGGTCTTAACAACAACAATACTTTCCCTATATATTTTTTTATATAGGGAGGAGATGCAGATTCAAATCATAAAATTGTCCCATTGATTTAGGATTTTTCAGGTCTTAATATTGCTATTAAAATCAGAATGATAATAATATGGTAAATAAATATGTTGAACCTTTAACTCGCTCCAAGTCAGTGCAGTCTTTCCAGTTATTTAATTGAATAAATAACTCTTTGGCCAGTGAACAACTCTATGATAGAGAAAGTAATAAATTGCCAGTTCTATTTGTTATTTTATGGTTTAGTATTTTCCCTTAAAATATATGTTTTATATTCATATTAATTATGCTATACAGTTGAACCCATTTATAGTGAGTCTACATTTAGCAAAATTGTATATTTAACAAATGAAATTATGAACTTAGTACAATTTTCAGTTTAAGCTTATTTGCTTATTTTTAACTGTCAAAGGTTTTAGTTCCCCAGGTTATGGATGCAAAATTGTAAAACTGAATAAAATATCATAAAAGATGATGAGAATTAGAGTAAAAGGAAAAATAATCTTCACTTTATTCAGGAATGGATGTAGAACAGGGAAAGCGGGGTACCGGTTGGGGATGTGTGTGCACCAGAAGATCTATAAAACCCAGGTGAAATATTTCTTATACCCCAGCCCTGAAATCATATAAATGGCAAGCAAGTTCTCGACTATGGTAATTGCAGAAGAGTTAAAAGCTTTTGGGTAGAAGGTTTTGGTGAAAGGGAATAGAAACCATGTTCCTAAGGAGAGGAATATACTCCAAATGAAAGATGAGATTGGGGTTCCTAAAATGTGATACGTTAATCATTTGCCAGAACATAAGTTTTTTGGGGAATTTGTAATTGGGGTTTTGAGTTATTTGAGGATTAACATATATATTTATTATTGTGCACTGTGTCATTTCACAGCACTTTTATAGCCCTCTGAGAGTATGATCTTCATATTCCCTTCTGCATGCCTTCACTAATCATTCTTCAAATTATATATAATTTTGCTCTGGTTTAATTAAAATGGTTTAATGAACATTCAGATTTAATGAGCAAATAAGTTGGTCCCAGGCTGCTCATTCTAGCCAGATTCTAGTCTTTTTATATTATAAATATTTCATTTTCTGAATTTTTGTTTATCACATTGTGCTTGTCGTTGCATCATTTGATTTAGATCAATAAGTGAGATTCTTCTGTATTATTTGTAGTTTATTAAACATGTCACTTTATATTGTATTGTAAAAAATTATTTTTGATTGTTAGGCTCTGTATGATTATCAACCAAATGTGAAAGAATCTCATTCATTGGTTAATTGGATACAACTGATGGAAGCTGCAATTATCAATCTAAGAAAGTAAGAATATATTTGCTGAAATGTTGCATTAATATATTTACTGGTGGAATGTTTTTCATTGTTATTTTACTTGATGAATGAATATTGTTTGTATACTTTTCTAGTGTTGTCTTGTTGGTTATTTTAGCTGTTCTTTTATGACATTTCTCAACATATCCACACATTTTTTAGTTCTCAATGTTTCATCTTAACAAATGTTATTCATAATTAAAGAAACCATTCTTTTCTTTTTTTCTATGTAATTTTCTCTTTATTTTTAGTATTTTACAATTGATATTGTAAGAAATTATTCAATTTTCAGACCCGTATCAATTTCTCCATACCATAGATTTGTCAACATATTCATCTTTCTAAATCAGTTTCATTTTTGAACTTTCTTGTATTAGTTGTGATATTCAATTATCTGGTATATACGCTTCTGCTTTTTTTAACTATAATATTTAATACATACATTGTTTCCAATGCTTTAAAGCTTATAAAAAATAAATAGTTTTGAAATTCAATTTATTTTTACCACAATACTGTGCTTCATTATTATCTGCCTAGCACATACATATATAAGGTCTCTAAGAAGGCTTATATAAAATGCACTCATTTTTGTCATTATGGATACAATCATTTCTTAATTTTTACTTATTTCAGGCCTAGTTCACATCTATACGCATTGACAAGCTTATGCCAAGGTTATAGTTTGGACATAAGGAAACATACTGTTACACTCTTCATTGATGTTAAGGCCAGTAAGCAGATGTTGTAAAATCCCTGTACATCTCACTAAAAGCTAGTAGTTTGAACTTAATTCAGCTAAATTGTCATCCACAATGGGACCAGTCCCACTGCCGAAAGTCACCTTTTCTAGGTGTTTCAGTAAGATCAAAAGAGAGGTTTGTGTGTTCTGTTATGATTCTTGGAATAAAACTGGAATTCATCATCTCCTTTTCCTTTTGCAAAGGGATCCAAATGATCTTAATTATTTCAGAAAAATTCCTAGAATGCTTGCCACTTTTTTTGCTAAGGTTAAGATAAGTCACATATTCACCCAGGCCCACTTTTATAGATTTTACCTAACTGACTCCAACAAATGCCTTGTTTGCTCTGTGGAAGAGGAGCCTCTGGAACACATCTTGTTCTTCTACACTGGAGATAATTTTTTTAGAACTGTTTTAACAAAATTTGTGTTCCTCTGTCTATTTTTTCTGTCTTGTCCAATATATGTTTTATGTCTATTGCTTTTTTGATCTGTAGAAGACAGTGAAATTGGCCACTAATGCGCCAGACTCGCATATCAAGTTGTAAGTATGTAAGAAAGACATAATATTTATACTATCATTTATATTTAAATAAAATTACAATTTTTTGTGTCTACAGAAATTGTTTAAAATTATGACATATGTCATAGAACAAAGAACTGTGTTATAGAACACTTTTTTTTTTAATATAAATATTATTTTTTCCTGTTTTTACAGAATTCTAAATGGATGCTCTGCTTTTAAATAAATTAATTCTTGTAATTTTAATCACATATTTATATCCCATGCTGATTTATTGGTACTCAATTAAATTAATACTTTTTTAAGTGAGGACTGGTGATTTTAAATTAGCTTTTATTTTGCAGTCTTGATGAAAAGTTATGCATTAGTCATTTGCCTAAGTTCTTTGGTGTTGTTGTTAAATGTTGGCAAAATGAAAAAGAAGAAGTTTTGGAAGTTGTCACATTTACACTCAAGGTGAGGCAGAATATATAATTTATGTTGCATTATAAAATATTTGTATTTGTTTTAATATTACTCATTTTGCCTTAAGTTGTATTGGTTTTAGTTTTATATTTTAATAAAATTAATCAAAGAATTACTGAAGAACTGGAGATGTAATATATATTTTTTTTTTGGATTATAAATATAAATAATGCCAGACAAAAATACAAGATAATATTAAATGTTTAAGCTTAATGGTATTATAAGCTTAATGGTATTTAAGCTTAATGGTATTTGGTTTTGTTTCACATTTTATTTTTAATTTAAAATAGTATAAATTATACAATGAAATAATAAACTAAAATGTAACTTGCTTATCTCATACAAAGAATTTCTTATTAAAAAAAGATTTGTCAGATGTTATTTTGCATCTTTCTGCAGCATTGCTTCACCCCCTGCTTTTTATACGGGCTGGACAAAATATTACATATAATAATGTGTTAATATCATAATAATGTGTTAATAACTAATAATGTGTTAATATCAAAAGCCATAGACTCTTTTTGCCATGGTACAGTGGATATCCTTGTGCAGAGACTTGTAGACTACCTCTCATTAAAAAAAATTAACTCATTATTGTCTAGGTTCTAAGATTTTGCATGTTTTTTAGCATCAGCATCATTCGAAGAAGTTAGTCAACATATAAGTTACTAGTTTAAATGGCTACTAGAACACAAAAATTTACTATCCCATAGTTTAAGCTTTATCAACTAGCAATTTAACTTGCTAGGTGAAACACTTTATATATTGTGAGGACAGAGTTTCAGATTGAACATTTTGCTTTCATTTCTGTTTTCAAAATTGAAATCAACTATTAAAGTGGAAAGCATTGGTTCAGGCCATAAGAAATTTCCAATCTCGTTTAGTAGTTTTATTTATTGTCTATTTTAACTAACTTGAGAATAAAAGGGCATGCTGTTCTCAGTTATAATTTTATAATTATCTGGTGAGATGATTTTTTTTCTTGTGTGTGTTTGTGTGTTTAAAGAGGTATGTAGATGAATGAAGAATTAAATAGGGGAGAAATATAGTTACTGTTAGATATTTTACTTTATTTCTTATGTGGTATTAACATTTCATTTTATTGGATAGAACATTTTGCACAAATGTATTGATACCTCTGGAGAAGTATTTAAGCTATACTTGTTGGAAGATCCAATCAACAATCCCATGCATAAAATGTTCCATTTCGTGGAAGAATCATTGGATTTTCAGTATCACCTAGCATGGGGATATATTTTAACTGTTATTGCTGCATTTTTTGAGGTAAGACATTTGCATATTTAAAGTTTGATTTTATTTTTAATTTTTTGTATTTAGTTTTCCATGCAAATGTATTGTGTTTATTTGCAAATTTTCTGATGGTGTAAAATTACTATAAGGATGTAGAGTGTTGAACAGTATTTTAAAGAATCTGTGTATTATGTAAATATTTCAGTGAAGCAACTTCTACCCTATAACAGTGCATTGCATAAAAGTAAGAAAGTACTCAACTAGTCATCCTTCACTATCTGGGGATCATGTTTTCATAGCTACCACCACTCGTCAGTAGGCTCCCGTGAGCTGGCAGTTGGATCATGTCGTTTGGACAAATCCATTAGTTAAATTCGATGACTGGTAAAAATGTTATAGGAAGAATGGGCTTCCACAATTGGCACTTTTAGTACAAATTCTTGCCTTAAACATATCGTGCGTTTTACTATTTAGGATCCAGTTATGTTAATCAGTTTTAAGATCAATTCAGTTAGCTGGATTTGATTTTGGTTCTGTGAAAAATTATTTCAGATCCCTGTTTGTGAGTCACCTTCTGGACAATTCTGTATTAAAGCTTAGATTTCATGGCAAAGTTATCTAAGGAATGGCAGTCTCCCCTCCCTAACCAAAGTGCGAAATAACATAAAATAACTTAAATAGCCAAGTTTGAAATTTCTAAAATTTTCCAGCAAAGATCCCCTCCTCCTCACAATTTATATGATGCTAATGCTTCGTACTGCTCCCTTGTGCAGTATGAAATAATGTGTATCTCCAAAAAGGTAAAAAACTGATATAAACACATATTTACATTTTTATCCTTTTAATTTTTTTCCTTTTAATTAATCTGTTCAACTTCTGTAGAATATGGAATAAAATTTAGGATCTATATACTTTCGTTATCATTGAATATTATTTCAGTAATATTTATACATCACATTTTATTACAGTTATAAATTTTGTTAAGTATTAATATCTGTTCATTTTAAAATAAATTTTAGTAATTTAGTTAATTTTAAGTATGCTATATCTAAGCATTATCCTTGTTAGTGGGCTACAATTTTGACAATTGTGCACACGAGCTTAGATTTCATGGCCACATCATCCAAGGAATGGTGGTATTCCTTCTCTCCCTCCTCCCTCAAGATGCCATAGCTACTACATGCTCTGATTTACGCAGAGTTTCTCTGTTTTTTATAACTTGCTCTGGAAATCCGATTTTTACAAAAAACTCCGATTTATGTGCATATTTCCCCTATTTTCTAAATTCTCGTAAACTCATGGTTTTGTGAAGAGAAAGAGACGGTAAAAAGATCCCACACACTCTTCCAACGCATTCAAACTTTTCAGAGACTCCCTGTTTTTCTCTATATCTCCCGGTCTCCCAGTTTTCACTCAGCTGTCCTTATTTTTCCCCATTTTAGGCAGAAATAATGCGAATGCAAGTCGTGACTTTCAGTTGTTTTTTGCATGTGAATTTTCTGCTATCACTGTGTAGGAATGGATCGCGAGTAACGTTTGTATTTTTGAATTTGTATCTATAGGTTACAAAAGTCAAAAAATCGGAAATAGATCACAGATGTTCCGAAAATGTCACTAAATGAGAAACGAAGTCACAAATTTTGAGATCGAAGTTTTCCCTTTCTTTTATCTAAAAATCCGTTTCCCAGCTATCTCAAACAGCGATTATTCCCACAGCATCATGAGGAAAAGAGTCCCACATTAATGATTACCTAATTAATGTGGGAGAAACTCATTTGCATCGACTGAAATTTTATTAAATCATTTTGTTTTACATACAAAACTATTTTTCAAACATATTATTAATGAAATGAAAGTCTTGCAGCAGTTTCATTAAAAACGGCATTTGTGCGCGATCCTCCTTATATTTTGTTTTATTGTGAAACTATTTTTCCACTTTTGCAACCTATTTGCATCGTCAAAATTTTAATTAATTTGTATTTTATGCAGAAAAACTATTGTTTGAACGTATTATTAATGAAATGGAAGGCTATTTTGCAGCACTTTCGTGAAGAATAGCATTTGTGTGCGATCCTCCTTATATTTCGTTTAATTGTGAAAATAATTTCCACTTTTGCAATCTGTCTGCATCGTCAAATTTTTTTATAATTATTTTGTATTTTATACAGAAAACTATTGTTCAAATGCATTATTAATGAAATGAAAGGCTACTGTGTAGTAGTATAGTGAAAAACGGCATTTGTGCACTATCCTCATTATATTTTGTTCAATTGTGAAAATAATTTCCACTTTTGTAATCTGTCTGCATCGTCTGAAATTTTTGTAATTATTTCATGTTTTGTATAGAAAAACTATTTTTCAAACTTATTATTAATGAAATGAAGAACTATTTTCTGAATAACAATATTAAAATAATAATTTGGGTACTAAGAAATACAACCATTTCAAAAGCATAAATTAGAATTTCATGCATTTGTATTTACATTTACATATTTTTAGAATTTAAATTAAAAATTAGCATTTGTTTCATCATTTAGTTTAAATGAAAATAGCATAATAATGTTAGTTTAAATGATTTCCGAGAATAATAAAAATTAAGAAAATATAGGTTCAGAATTATTAGAGCATGCTGAGAAAAGTTAAATCAGCTCCAATGAATTTTAGAACTTAATAAAAATAATTTGATAAAATTATTCCATTTCATTGTTAAGTATGTGTTAAATAAGCACAATATATGTGAGTATTAGTTGCTCTACAATTTAAGGTTTAATTGCATTAATGAGCCCTGTTAGTGCGGCCCAAAATTTTATTTTATTTTTTTCCATCCTGAAATGTGTGCCTATTTTTCTTTCTGGTAGATTGGCAGCTATGTTATTTTGAAATTATCTAAAGGCAGTGACTTTCAATATGCTTTTTGCTCAATCTATGCAATGGACTTTTAAAATTTCACAACGGAAGAGGGGATATTATTGCCCAAGCCAAAACCAAAAAGCATGTGGACAAAAAAATTTCAATTGAAGGAAATGCAGACTTCGAATACAGTTACTTTTTTATTGGAAATGAAAGTTTCACAGTGAAAAATTCACAATCTGTGTTTGATGTAAAATATAATGACCCCTTAAATCACAAAAATCATGATGAAATTACAATTGGTTCACAAACTGCAGAATGTGCGAAAGACTTCTCTACAAATGAAATTGAGAAATTTTTCGCCTATGTGAAAAAATATTTACACGTTCAGAATTACTACAGGATGCTGAAGTTGTTGGTGTATCTAAAAAAAGCTGTGTTAAATTTTCATCACTGATACTGTTGACAAACTAGAATCAGAATTTTTACATTATCAATTGGATTCTGTTCCAGAAAATGTATTGTCTGCAGAACGAGCTGATGACCAATGGGTTATGCTTTCAAAAGAAATGGGACCCTTTGGTAAACCCTTATATATCCATTTAAGTTTGACTATGTTAGGAATCTTAACATTCCCACACAGTAATGCTTTTTGTGAGCAAAATTCAACTTTTGTACAATGCAATGAAACAGACTTTCGAAGATCAATGAATATTGCAAACACTACAGGCAATTTTAGTTACCAAAACTCATGTTATGGGAGCTTGTTATTTGCAAGTATTTGATAATACTTTTTTAAAAGAAGACTAAATCTAATTACAACAGTTGCACTTTTTGAAAAGGCAAACATGTAAATTGTGACAGCAGACAAATTTTAAAACATTTTACTATTGAGTATCTTTTTTTTTTATCCTCTTTGGTCATAATTTTTGTGTTAATTTGCATAAAATAGTTACACACCTAAATGTGTTTGAATTACTCAGAAGAAAGTGAAACATTTAGTAAATAAATTAAAATATAAAGTATTCTTGTTTTATAAATATTTATAGTTTGAATAACATAGAAAAACAACTGTTCATGCTTGATAACAATTTGTATGCTTTATCTCTTTTATAACATGAATTGTCCTGTGAATAAAACATGACATTTTAGTATGCATATCGATGTCACGTGAAGTGCTCCTATTTTCTTCTTCTCCAGGTTGGCAGCTATGAGTTGCAAAATTTAGGAAATTTCACAGCATTACTGAAATAGCCATGTTTGAAAGTCATGAAATTTCATCGAACGTGTTATCTTAATTTTGCATAAAAATTGCCTTTTGAAAATATTTTATAAATTCTTCATTTTGTTAGAAGGAGGATTTAGGACATTGTGGACCACATTTTGTTCCTTGGAATGGATTACTTTTCCTTTTATAGACATTTTGTCAACAAAAGCACTGTTTACAAATATTACAGATTCTAATAAATTAAATAAGCAGAAGCTAGGAGTTAGAAATAGCAGTAGTAGCAAGTGCAATGCCAACAAACACTGATTCTAAATGCTATAGAATTGACTTAATACATGCACTAAACCTGATCATCAAACAGGTTTTTGCATTCGGCAACCCTTTTCCTGTAGTGAAGTAGACTCATCCTAGATTGTCTGTTCAAAATCCTTTTCCCTTTAGTGAAGTGGACTCTTCCAAGGTCAATCTGCCAGCTCACAGAAGCCAGATAGTAATCCGTGAACACAAAACTCCTGAAAGCAAGAAATTGTATGAGTTTTATTAGTTGTATTTCAATATAGGAATATTTTACAACAAATATAAAAGTCTGGCTTTAAAACAGGAAAATATATTTGATAGTTATGTTATGACATTACATTTTATTAAAAAAAGTTATAATAAGTATTTGTATGCTAAATTTGTTGTTTTTTCTGCCTAAAAATATTGTATATTATCTGGGAATTTTTTTTTTTTTTGATTTATCTGAAAAAATTCCGGGATTTATTTATTTATTTTTTTCATGTTAATGACATGACAAACCTGTTTGAATTATGTAAAATATGTTGTTTTAAACATTATTAATTGCTATTTTCTATATTTTCTTTTCAGATTATGGGAAAACACTGTTATACTGTAATGTTAAAGGTAAGATTTAATCAGCATTTATTCATTTATATATATATATGTTTCAATATGATTCAGTAATTACTCATTTATTAACCATTTTATTCATTTATTAACCTGACTACTGAAAAAATCTTAAAATTACTGTTACTTTCCTTCTTCATTACTGAAATCTTCATCAACTGGTTGGTATCTCTGCATGACGTAGGAGCATCATACACAATTTTTGTTGTGCATCATACAGCATTCCCAACATATATAAGCATAGCTGCCAACTGTTCCGGTTTTTTACTATATCTCCCGGTCTCCCGGTTAAGTCGCTCAATCTCCCGGTTTTCACTCAACGGCCCTTATTTTCCCCCATTCTAGGCAGAAATCACTCGAATGCAAATCGTGACTTTCAGTTGTTTTCCGCGGTGCAGGAATGGATCGCGATTGACGTATGTATTTTTGTATTTGTATCTACAGGCTACAAAAGTAAAAAATTCGGAAATAGATCACGAATTTTCTGAAAATATTACGAAATGAGAAACAAAGTCACAAATTTTGAAATCGAAGTTTTCCCGTTTTTTCGTCTAAAAATGCATTTCTCATCTATCGTGTAATCGGCGCTCGTAAATGGCAATTATTCCCACAGCATCACGAGAGAGATGACCAATGATTATCTAATTAATGTGGGAAAAACGTATTTGCATCGACTAAAATTTTATTAAATTATTTTGTTTTATATACAAAACTATTGTTCAAACATATTATTAATGAAATGAAACTATTTGTTTCAGCAGTAGCGCTAAAAACGACGTTTGTGCGCGATTCTCCTTATATTTCATTTTATTATGAAACTATTTTTCCACTTCTGCGATCTGTCAGCATCGTCAAATTTTTTAATAATTATTTCGTATTTTATACAGAAAAACTATTGTTCAAACATAATATTAATGAAATGAAAAGCTACTTTGCAGTAGTATCGCGAAAAATGGCATTTGTGCGCGATCCTCCATATATTCAGTTTAATTGTGAAAATAATTTCGACTTTTGCAATGTCAGCATCGTCTGATTTTTTTATAATTATTTCGTATTTTATACAGAAAAATTATTGTTCAAACGTATTATTAATGAAATGAAAGACTATTTTGCAGCAGTATCGCTAAGAACGGCATTTCTGGGCGATCCTCTTTATATTTCATTTAATTATGAAAATAATTTTCACTTTTGCAATCTGTCTGCATCGTCTAAAATTGGGCTTATCAAAATCTCCCGATTTTTCATATTTTCGCACAAAAATCTCCTGATTTTTCATATTTGGAGGTTGGCATCTATGTATAAGTATCTAGTGCAAGTTGATTTGTGTTAGAGTACGTGACTGGTGCTGTCTATTGGCAAAGCTTGAAAATGGAACTCAAATATAAAAAGTCAACATTCAACATCAAAATTGGAAAATGTTTGACATCATCAATTTGATTGCGGATAATTTTAAAGAATGTTACATATTTCCTTGTTAATTTAATACTATTGTTGCATGTGTATGTAGGAACTTATAATATGATGAAATAAAGTTGGAATATTTTCAGTCTTGACCAGGTGTTCTAAATTGCACCCATGATGTGGGGTTTAAAGCTCATTGATTGTGCCTTCACGTTTTCACTGGTGTCAACATCTACCTTTCTAAATTGTTTGATGTTTTGGCAGCTTCACATATATTAAGTGCAAATATAAAATACCATATATACTTTATATTTCCAGTAGTGCAAATCAGGGCCTAGTAACCAAAAGAGTTCCTGGCTACAAAAGCTTATGCTCCTTGTTTGAGTATCCAGTGTCGCCATCTGGGTAACATTGGCTTGATATACTGTACATGCTAGATGAGTCATCATCAAATTCACACTTCAATCTTCAATTTACTCTTTTATCTGCAGTTATGATCTTTCAAATTTTTAAAATGGGTGGTGCGTCTTTCAGCAATTATATATATATATATATATATATATATATATATTTGTTTCTTCCTTTTCTATGTGAAACTGTTAATCTAATATCACCCTTTCTGCTGCATCCACGGTGCACTGATTCGCAAGTGTTTAATTGTCACCTGAAATCAATGTTTAAAATGGTGCTCCTTTTCAAAAGGGTGCTTGTTAAACTTTCAAGTACTGAAGTTTAAATAGCAGAGTGCAATTATGTTAAAGATTACTATCTGAGGCCATCATATTGTGAAATACCAGTGCTGGTTGGAACAGTTCATACACAACACATTTTCAGGCTTACAATGATATAAATTTCGTAGAAAGGATTCATGCTTAACCAGGATATCGGAAAGGTGGGTTACAGTGCTGGATTTTATAATTTTACAGCACTAGATTTCATATGTCCCCTAAAGAGAACTAATTTTTCCACCTATGGGGATATAACTTCCCTTCCCATCTTCCTGACACCTATGAATTCATGAATCCAACATGTTTAAAAACCTAGCCACTGTTGTAGTGAATCTGTGTGAAGTAAACTACTATAAGGAGACCTTTGACCATTCTGTATATATGTTGATTGAGTTAAGTATTCCTATCATCCTTTGAAAAAAGTTTTTATCTAATTATTCTTGATGTGTGCAATAAGATTGATTTTTCTACTTTGCACTTTCTTTACTAAATTTTGCTTATATATTTTTTTACTCTTTTAGTGCCTACAGTCTCTTGCTGATTTTCATGACACCTATAAATTTCCACATATTGCTCAGTTGGAGAAGGTGGTTGGAACAGCCATTCAGCATATGGGACCCAGAACAGTTCTGCAGGTGATTCCCCTGCAAATAAATGGAGACAGGTAATAATTTCAAATGTTTCTAGAGAAAGTGCTGTTTTCCTCAAATTTTATGTAATTCAGTATTTTAATAGAGATGAATATGTTTTGAGCATTTTTGGAATGATGTTCTTCTCTCTGTGTGTGTAATGTCTGGACACAATAACAGAATGAATGTACATACAGTCGAACTGGGCTATAACGAATTCACGGCTATATCGAACAAATGATTTTGTTTAGTTTGATTACATGTATTAATATATAAGAAAAGAAATGAATCATTTCATGAAATGATTCATTTGATATTTCATATGTAGGTAAAGAATCCCCCCCCCCCCCTGTAATTGCATTTTTAACACTTTACAACATATTTGAAAAGTGTTTATGACTGTTTATTCTGTCTGTCTGTCTGTCTATCTATCCATTAGCACGATAACTGCCGTAAAAATCACTTTATCAAAATGAAATTTTAGTATGTTGTTCAGACAGTCTGTGAGACTGTCCTATGGGAATATAAATGAATAATATCACCCACTTAGATTTGGATTGAACCCGGGTTGAAAAATTGAAATACATTGAACCCTATGGGACCTAATTTTTCAAACATTTTTTAAGCGGATTTAAAATTCGCAAATTCCTTTGAAAGTTTTATGAAATATTCAAATAATCCTGTAAAATATATAAAAAAAATTTCAGCAAAATATATTCAGTAGTTTTTTAAATAAAAATTAAAATAATAATTACACCCTTTATATGGAGAGATCACATGACCATTATATGAAGAGATCACTTGACCTACTTCAAAATAAAATATGGCATCCATCTTGTATCAAAATCATGATTTTAAAAGTTCTTTTTAATTCATATTTAGTATTGTGCATAGGAATGTAGCTGAAAACAAATAAATCTTCATCTATAAGGCCCAAGGACGTGATTCATTTAAAATTTATGAAATTTCAGAAAAAATGAAAAAACGTGAGAAAATTACATTGTGAAACAATATTCTAAAAATTATAATCGAAATTTGACAATAATAAGGAAAGATCTAAAATTCACAAATATATTTAATATTTACAAAATTTCAAAAACTGACCTAAAATTTGCAAAAGATATCATGAAAATTCTCACGGCACAATAATTACTGCCTAAACGATAAGCTATTCATTTCCTCATATTTAGGTGAGATTCCACTGCAAAAACTAGCAGAAATAGAGTTTGAGAAAGTATTATTTTTTGTCTATTTTTGAGATTTTCTGCAAAGGTTTAAAAATTTAATAAATTATTCTAATGCTTCACATGCATTTCAAGATCATTGTTGGTTCACTTAAAAATATCTCCAAGGTTCTAAGCCAAGAATTGTCATTTTAAATCACTTGTACATTCAAACAGAGGCTAATGGATTTTAAAAGTATAAATATTATAAATGTATTATATTTTTAAAAACTTTTAATGTCAATATTTTTAAATCAATTTATATTGAGTTAAATTATTCTGATTATTCAGTTTTACATACAGATATTACATTTGCTAGTGTCAATTTCTGTAAGTCCTCCACATGAAGTTTCTGAAGTAAGGGCAACTAAAATTTGTACTGTTGGTACTCTCGTTGTGGAAAGATAAAACATAACTGAGTTGTGAGGATCATTTTGGCAATGTGGTGAATACTTCCCGCCAAGTAAAAAACTACACAATCTTTTGATTCTTGTAATTACAATTTTAACATTCAGTAAAGCCTCATTTATCTGGATAATTCAGACTAAAAGTGTTGATTTTTATGAGCAAATTTTAAACTCAAAAATAATTAATGATAAATTTTTATTTTAATTAGCTTAAAATAGACAGTCTTCTATTATAATTGTTAAATATGGTTTTTTTAAGTTTTTCTTTAAATGAAGGGCATTTTAGGTAAATTCATCATTTAATATAATTTATTCTATTTTAAAAAGTTATTGCATTTTTATGATTTTTGTTATTCCAGATATGTTACATCTGGAAAATTCTAGTGTATCAGTATTTAGAGACTCATTCTTGTAATAATAACAATATAAAGAATATTGTGTCTGAATGTGAAAAATAACAAATTTGTTTAGTTTCAGTAACAAAACAGACTTTCCCAGGAGTTGGCTTCTTCCACTTTTGCGAGACTATACTAAGAAAACAGAATTAAAGTTCTTCATTGAATATTTCATGCCTTTAACTGCTAAACTGAAGAATAAAAGTATGTGTAATTTTACATTTTCTAGATTATTTGCTTTATTTTTTTATTAAACTTTAACCACCTGTTTTTCTGCTTTGCTTTGGATTTCTTGGAAAAAATTAATGACTTTGTTTTATGTTCCTCATTCTTATCTTTATTGAAACACAATCTTTTAAATATAAATTTTTTTTCTTTTGCATAATTTTATTTTTAATTTGCTTTTAGTGTTAGCTCTACAGCAAGAACATAAAGTTGTTGAATGCAAGCTCTTTGATCTCATTCGCTTTCAGGTACTATTTATTCTAAAATAATAATATTTAATGAATGTTGTCCATTATTTAAGTCAATAATTCCAACCGTATAATTATAATAAATATATATATTTTTTAATTTCAGATTTGGTCTTTGCTACCAGGATTCTGTAATGAACCTACTGACCTTATAGAGGTATTTTATTTATATTTGTTTTACTTGTAGATTAAAGATGTTTTTATAATAAAATTTGCATGTTAAACATAATAAAAATGTAGAAAATTGAGGAAAATAGGTTCAGTTTATAATTTGTTGCAAAGAATAAAGTGATTATAAAACATTTGAAGACAGAAAAAATGTCTTTCTTTCATATTTAATAACTGAAATAAAAAATGTTGAAGTTTAAAAGTTTATAAAGATGTTGAGGTTATTAGAATAGCAGCAAACTATAAATTCATAGTCACAGATCTCTCCTGCATTTAGCGAGTTGCATCATATAGCAACAGAGTTCACATTTACTTGCAATTGCCATGTTAATTAGCACTTTTTAGATAAATTGATTTGCTATTTAAAAACCGCAATTCAAATGTGACTGGCAGAATTCACACCCATTATTATTATTATTATTATTTTTTCACTGGTTTTTGGTGCCTGGCTATTTTATACCTATGTTTAAAAAGTGCAATAATTATAGTTCAACAACTTTAACAAAAGTTATAACTATCTATAGTTTAAAAAAATGATTGCGCTACTGTTAATGCATACAATAAGGCATTGTTTGTCATTTTAAAATTAAAATTAGAAATATTAAAATGTAGCACAAAATGACTCACAAATTTGAAAGTTTTACTCATACTTTTGATTTGTTAGAGTCGGTCTGATTTGCAGTTGTGCAAGCCAAGAGCAAACCAAGTTTTTATTGCTGCTATTATCTATTCTATGCTGACGAGCACATAATCAGCACTAATTCATCCATAGATGCTGTTGTTTACAATGGGAGTACTTTTAAGGAATAAACATTTAAAAATATTTTATATAAATAACTTGTAACAAGAAAAACTGGGTTCACTAAGAATTTCCACTTCTGGTTCTGGAGATATCACTTCTTTTTTTTCCAAAAAATTATCTGACTTTACAAAAGGAATATGAAAAAGAGCATAAAAATGCTTAACAGTTATTTTTTTACTCTTTATTATTATTTTTTATTTTATCCTCATATGTTTGGGTGAGTGTGTGTGGAGGAGTTCTCAGAAATCCGAAAACATAAATACATTAATCCTTTAATATTATTATAAACTAGATTTGTTTCTTGCTATCTGGTGTGGGGGGGGGGAGATTAACATTCTGACTGTCAACTACAAGATAACTTGTAGTTGACAGTCTGCCACTGTATGCCTACTACGAATTATCTCATTGTTGGCTATTCAATCTGTAACTCCAATTACGACCATTCTTGTAGCAAATGCATGCTAACTCTTGTATGTGCAACAAATCCATCAAGTGCTTTGATGGTGATGTAAACTCGGATGATATTTTTCCTAAAAAAAACAAGACTTATTTTGTCAAAATAATATTGATAAATTATAATTTCGTATTTTCCTATTGAATAAAGTAGTTTATAGATCATGACAACTAGGGGGGTGTCTAACTTGATGAGTGTCATGGCAGTCAACGTGTTAAACATCTTGAGAGAAATAGCAAAGTAAAAATTGGGAAAACAATAACTAGCAATAGCATCCCAAAATGTTATTTTATTGAAAATTCAGAAATATACCAAAGAGTCCCTTTAAATTAATATGAAAGGTTGTAGAGAAACCCCCCCCTCAAAATATGCTATACTGGGCAAAAAGAATGAAAAAAAAATAATAATCACCTATGTTTATATTTACTTGCAGTATTTTAGTTTCACATATCTCCCCACCCCCCTTAAAAAAAACCTTTTATTTTCTAGGTTTGTTATAAAGTTAGGTTTTTCTAGTTGCAGCTCCTCACTTTTCTATTATTATATATATATGTGTATATATATATATATATATATATATATATATATATATATATATATATATATATATATATATTCCCAAATAGGACAAGTAGCAATGTACTCGTAAAATTTCTTGATAAGTGACGGAAGTAACGGCCTGGGGGAGTTGCGACCCCCAACACTCCGGTTAAAGCTTTTTTTCCGCCATGGCAAATGCTCCTGGTAGCCGATACTCCCTACACTATATTCTTCATGACTCTTATAAAACCGTAAAAAATTACATAGATACATATACTCTTTCAATAACTTGTAAAAACGAATCTCGAAAACCTCTATATCTCGAAATTTACTTATTTCCCTGCCTTTTCAGCCAAAATTCGATGTATTTTCCATGTTTATCTCAAAAAATGTTCTTCCATAACCTCCGTATCTCGAATTACGGCATGAAGCATTAATTATACAAATTCGAAGTTCAGCAGCCATATTTCGGCAACGGAAGTTGCCGTTAAGAAATATTCCTTGCATAGCAACAGTCGCTACGTCATATGTAGATGGTAGGAAGGTAGATTGAAGACAGGTGCAAGTCACAGATTTCTCAGGAATCCACAAAGGGCCGGAACTCCTGTTGGCCCTTTCAGTAGGAATTGTGAACTTTGAACAATGGAGTGTTGGGGGGGAGGGGAACTAATAAACTGATAAGCAACTGGTCAGTTTTGCTCTTCTGTTTGTGGAGTTAGTAACACAGTTTGTGATTGCAACGTTAAGTGAAGCAAATGGCGGGAGTGAAGGTAAATCTTCTTTCGATGGAAGAAAAAATAAAAATTTTAAAATTTTTGGATGGAAATCCTCTACTTAAAAAGAATGAAGATGCAATGAAGTTTGGTATGCCACCGAGTACTCTTTTGACGATAATAAAGAGCAGAGATTTGGTAGAGAGAAACTTTGAAAACAATAAGAAACTGAAAATAATCGAAAATGTACTTTCCCAGATGTTGGCGAATGTTTGAGAAAATGGTTTGTACAATGTCATGACCAAGGGGTTCCTATTAGCGGAATGATGCTGCAGAGGAAAGCTGAAGATTTTGCAAAAGAACTTGGCCATAGCAGCGAATTTAAAGCGAGCAACGGGTGGCTTGAGAGCTTCAAAATGAGACATGACATCGTTTTCAGAAAACTATGCGGTGAAAGTGCGTCTGTATCTCAAAGTGTTTGCGAGGAGTGGATCAAGGAGCTCCCTTCGCTGCTGGAATGCTATGAGCCAATAGATGTCCTCAACGTCGATGAAACAGGGCTATTTTTTCAATGTTTACGTAACAAAATAATGACATTCAAGGGAGAAGAGTGCCGAGGTCGTAAACAGAGTAAAGTACGTGTAACTGTACTTTTAGCAGCTAATCAAGATGGAAGTCAAAAACTTCTACCACTGATGATCGGTCGTTCTGCAAAGCCCAGATGTTTCTCGAAAGTGAAATAGTTTCCTTTTTCATACAAAACAAATAAGAAAGCCTGGATGACCAGCGAAATCTTTAGTGACTTGTTGAAAGAAATCGACAAATCTATAGATTTAAAAAAAAGAAAAATTCTTCTGTTCATCGATAACTGCAATGCTCATTCCAACTTCCTTACTCTAAGAAACATCACTATAAAGTTTTTGCCTCCTAACACTACATCCAAGCTGCAACCCCTCGATCAAGGAATCATTCGAAGTTTCAAAGTGGGATACAGACGAGAATTGGTTTGAAAACTTCTAGATGCCATCGACGAAGGCAATACCCCTCCCAATATCAATATTTTGGATGCAATGAGTAGACAGACTATGCTTGGAAAAATGTTATGGAGAAGACGATCAGGAATTGTTTCCTAAAAGCCGGATTTAAACAAAGGAACAATGAGGAAGAGCAAGAACAACAAATGAGCGTTGACACAATGTATGAGTAACTGGTCGTCCAAATAGTTGCTCATGTCCTCTGGACGAGTCGGACGGCCTGGGTTTTCCACATTGTATGAGTGGAGCCAATGGCCCTACCATGCTGAAAACACCGGTTCTCATTAGATCACCGAAGTCAAGCAGCATCGGACGCGGCCAGTACTTGGGTGGGTGACCACCTGGGAACACCACGTGCTGTTGGCACATTTCGGGCACGGTAGCCCGGTGGTTTGCGCGCTGGATCTGCACGCTGTCACAACTGCCACCGTGTTCATGCGGAGTACAATCATGCTAATCATGTGGGTCCGTAAGTCCTTCCGAGAGGTTGGTGGTAAAGGAAGGAGGGTACGGTCCCTGTAGTTGCCTTCCCCACTGGGTTCCAGTCTAAATTGGGTGGTACTTCCCGGCCGTCCAAACGGTTACCTTACACCTTTCTAGTAGGTAGGACGGTCTGGGTCTCAACAACAACAACGATGTATGAGTAGAAGTCAGTGAAGTGAATTCGGAAGAATGGATGATCATCAAGAATAGGCTTAGTCTAGACATCTCATTCAAAACCTTTTTACACGTGGACGATTCCCTGACAACAATCGGAATGTTGACAAATACGGAGATCATAGACGATGTAAGAGTAGTTTCTAATGACGACGGTCATGAAATATTGGAGACAGATTCACCTAAATTCACCATAAAAGAAGCGGAGAAGGCTATTGAAAAGTTGAGAACTTTCCTTGAATCCCAGGAGGATATTAGTTAGAACGGATTCGCAGCTATTGCTTACCTTAAAAAATTGTCGAGTCAAAGAAAATTAGGTATCAGAAATTGTTGCGTGATTATTTATAAGGTTGCGTGATTATTAAGGTATGTATAAATGCGTTATTTTCACTCTATGTTTCGAAACCTGTCTGTCTCGAAACCTCTTTATCTCAAATTTTTTATTCATTCCTGCGAGATTCGAGATAGACAGGTTTGACTGTATATATATTATATATTATATATATATATATATATATATATATATATATATATATATGTATATATATTATATATATATAGTATACATATATATATATATATATATATATATATATATATATATAACTATCAGCATACCCCTTTCTTCGTACGGAGTATATAATATAAACTTATAATTTGCAATCATGGGCAAATTCTATTGAAAAGTTGAGAACTTTCCTTGAATCCCAGGAGGATATTAGTTAGAATGGATTTGCAGCTATTGCTTATCTTAAAAAATTGTCGAGTCAAAGAAAATTAGGTATCAGAAATTATTGCGTGATTATTTATAAGGTTGCGTGATTATTAAGGTATGTATAAATGCGTTATTTTCACTCTCTATGTTTCGAAACCTGTCTGTCTCGAAACCTCTTTATCTCAAATTTTTTATTCATTCCTGCGAGATTCGAGATAGACAGGTTTGACTGTATATATATTATATATTATATATATATATATATATATATATATATATATATATATATATATATATATATATATATATATAATATATATATGTATATATATTATATATATATAGTATACATATATATATATATATATATATATATATAACTATCAGCATACCCCTTTCTTCGTACGGAGTATATAATATAAACTTATAATTTGCAATCATGTGCAAATTCTGTTAAAATATTAGATTTATTGCTCCTAAAGAGACGTTTAAGAATATGTATTCTCACTATGCAAAATTATCTTTACGGGCAGATCTGAAGAATAAAACATCCTGGCCCCTTTTGTAAGCAAATTTAAAAAAAAAAGGAATTGAATCAATATATGCAACCCCATACTACTTATATTGTCGCAGATTAGAAAATATGTCAGTGTGTTAGTAGAAGATTACCCGTATTACAATATGAGTCTCAAAATCATTGCTAAAATAAAAGAGATGATGCAATAAATTGAAAATATCAATAATCCTCGTACTCTTTATACCAGAAGGTCGTAATTGATTCCAATATATGCCAATATATATCAAAACATATGCCAATATACCTGTACTACTTATATTCTCGTAGATTAGAAGATATACCCTTGTGTTGATTACTCGTATAATGTACAATATATGAGTTTAAACAATTTTTGTCATAATAAAACAATTGCATAATAACTTGAAAATATCAATAATAATAACGCTTAAACCTGAAGACCGTAATTGATATTATCCAGTCAAAAATGCTATAAGAAAAATCAAATCGTTCTTTTCTGAAATATATTTTTATATTCATTTATTTATTATTCAAATAAAAAAAAATAATTAAAATTAACAGACAGATTTAATTTAATTGCATTTCTGAGCAACATGATATAAAATAGAATCTTCCTCATAAACTTCGAAATTAAATAACCATTTTAATCTCTTTATTCTTTTCATTGTTCAGTAAAAGCTTGTGAAAAATAAACTATGGAGATAGATTTCCCATTTAAATCATGTTTCAAACAATTCATGTTTTCAGAAAGTGACTAATTGCGCAAAAAATCTGCCATCAAACTCAGAGATAAAGTTTTAATTCACTTTCAAACGATTTTCAAACCCTTCGTTTGGATAAACCACTGAGTTAGTGAGTAGAACTCCTAGGAAAAAGTTTCGTTTTTCATTAATATCTCGACAACCCCTGGTCTTAGATACTCGAAACTTGGGCTAAATTTATGGGGGACTATTTCAAGGCTATCCACAAAATTTCATCAAATTCAGTTCAGCCGTTCTCCCCTGATGATGAGCAAATGAAAATTTTGTTTTTTACTATTATCTCGAGAGCCACTGATCGTAGAAACACCAAACATGAACTAAATTTTAAGTGGGACTATTTCCAGGCTACCCACAAAATTTCATCAAATTCGGTTCAGCCGTTCTCCCTTGATGACGGGACAAACAAACAGACAGACAGACAGATTTTCAATTTTATTTATATAGATTGAAAATTTTATATTTTACTTGTATTATATATACCTGAAATTGATCATTAATAGAAAATGTTCTGTAAAGCTAATATGAAAGGAAGATGGATTGAAATATAAATGTGATATTAAAAAGACTATACGACAAGTTATGAAATAGTTTATAGATATAATCTATCTATTTCTTCAGAAACATACATTATTGTGTTTGCTTCTACAAGACACTTGGGCATGAATACGAGTTTTATAGAAGTGAACAATTCTTGATTTAGACTTAGAGCCTTGTCCACGTGGATAGCGATTGTGCTTGGATATCATCTGTTTTTCTTTTATCAATTCCATACCTTTGTTTTTTTATACTTGTCTTTGACTTGTTGATTCGAAATTAATTTTTTTCCATTTGCTTGAAAATTAGTTGATATACTTTTTTATTTTGTAAGCCCGTTAGATAGTTAGGTTTTTCGAGTTACAGCTTCTCACTTTTCATTCATTGGACCTTCAAACCTTTTTATTATATATATACACACACACACACACACACACACACACATATATATATATATATATATATATATATATATATATATATATATATATAAATATGCAAATATATAAAAAGTTTTGCTGTATATCCTCATCGGTCTGTCCAAAACTTTTGGTTTGTAGGATATGGATATGGACAGAGCCGCTTAAACCCATGCTGAGGCCCCTAGACAAAAGTAAATTCTAGGGCACCCATAAAGTTTTTTAGTAAAAATATATTCATTGAGAATGGAAGATGGTCCCCGTAAAACCTTGCAGGCCTCCAACATTTGCTGATGGTAAAAAATAGCCTTTGATATGACTTCAAAAGCAGAGTTCCTAAATTTGGTCCTCCTCTCTATATTAAATTTCACTCTCTTTTGTAAGTTATTCTTGTATTATTATTAAACATATCCAGTAATATAATAAGTTAAATAATGTCAAATGCTTTAAATTGAAATTGAGTGTTAGCAGTTTATGATGTTGTTATGAGTTTAAGAATAATTTTACTTATTAAGTATTTTCACTTTTTAGAGTTTCCAGAATATTGCTCAGACCTATTATTATTAAACATATCTAGTAATATAAAATTAAATAAATGTCAAATGCTTTAAATTGAAATTGAGTGTTAGCAGTTAAGGATTTTGTTATGAGTTTAGGAATAATTTTACTTATTTAGTATTTTCACTTTTTAGAGTTTCCAGAATATTGCTCAGACCCTTGGAATACTGTTGGATGAAGAACCTGCTTTAAGGATGACAATTTTGAGTTCTCTCAGAGTTCTTATCACTAAAAATTTAGAAAATGGTAAAAAATGTTTACATTTTTTTTTTGAGGATGATTATTAACTAATACAAATCTGTGTATCTCATGCTCCTTTCTTTATGTCTCCAGCAAAAAATACAGCAGTATTAGCTCGATTTGCTAGAAATTACTTTCCCATTCTCTTCAAATTGTATACAGTTGAGGGTAAAGATAAAAATGAAGAAAGGGTTCGCCTTGCTGTGTATGAGACGTGTAAGACATTTCTTCAAATTACAGATAAAGAGGTATAATTAACTTTAACTTTTTTTATCTTTCCCAATTTCTCTAATATATATGTAGTTCAGTAGAGACTCGATAATTCGAGTCCTGGTAAACTGAGTTCAACTTAATCCATTGTTATTCATAGAATGTTTTGGTACATTTTTACCCTTAACAGATATTGTTTTGACGAAGCAGAAAATACTACACAATTGTTTTCATTATTAATATGCTACAAGTCTTATAATCATTGTTAATTTTTTCTTATATCATTTCATTTATAATTATTAATTTTTTCTTATATCATTTCATTCATCATTAAAAATCGTTTCTATGATATTTAGGTTAACTTTTATCAGCATGATGTTCGTGTTTTGAAATTCTGCTTAATTCGAAAGTTCAGTAATCTAAGTTAGTATCGGCCCCATTACCTCGGATTATTGGAACTCTATATCATGTAAAGATAAAGTATTATAAGGAGGTTAAGATTTCAATGGGATACTTGCACGCATTAAGAAAGAGGATTCTGGTTTGTAATAGCATGTGACTTTGTGTCGCCTTTGATGAATGGGATACTTGCGTGAATAGAAGAGGATTTTGGTTCATAATTACACATGACTTCGTGTTGCTATTTATTGTTCATACACCCCAGGAAGAATACTTGAAATTCTTGAAATTTGGGGTAATTAAAATTCAGTTTAAAGTCTTGAGAAAAACTACTCATGAGGAAAAAAAAAATGCTTTCTCATGAATAATATAAAGAATTCATGAGAAGACCTAGAGAAAAAAAAAAAAAAAACTTGTTTTGTCATTTTGTGTGATTCAAACTTTTTATAAAGACTCTTTTGTTTATTGCATTTGAAACAAAATTTTAATTTTGGTTTCAAGTGCAATTTGATATTATGGTTGTTTTATGATCAAATTGGCTAATTTTTCCTGTTTAATTTTCTACTAGGTACTGAATTTATTTCAGTAAGTGAACTTTTGATTGTATGCTATAAAAAATGCTGTGATTCAGATTAAAAGTTTGGGATAGATCTTCTGAAAAACTCGAGGAATTTTATTTTCAAATTTACATGGTATTTTCAATATTTCATATTTATATCTCAGATAGGCAAAATTCATAAAAATTGAATATGCTCATTATTATGAAATCAATAAATACTTTTACAAGTGCTTTAAACAAGTGGTTCCCAAAGTGAGGTCTGTGGACCTCTTGGAATTTGTGATAAACTCTTAAGCATACAATTAACTTAAAAATGTATATGTTAGAATGAAATTTTTTTTTCTAGAATCCTGTTTTTTATTAATTAAAATTGTTGAAAATTCTCTTAAATGAATACGAAATCAATCATTTAAGCAGCAACTACATTTAAAAAAAAAAATGCACATTTTAGCAACCCAAAAGGGGTTAACAGAAAAATCTGATGGCAGAGAAAGCAGCAGCCCCAATAGAGGAGGTAAGAAAGTGTGTATTCACATTATGCACCACAACACCTGCCAGTCAGTTGCTGTTAATTGCAATTATCATTAATTGAACCAAACATTGCTACTCTAATTTCTCAAAAGCAGAATTATTGTTTGCATTAAACTGAGTTGATTATCATTAATAGCATAACATTACCATATTTAGAACTGCCAGTTCTTGATTTCTGATCTTAATAAATGTTGTTATTTGTTACAAAATTAATGTTTATTCTATTAATCTAATTTTCATTTATATTATATATATATATATTAATTCTCATCTTGGGGTCTAGAAAGCAGGTCATGCAGAAATACATTTTACATAGCATCTCCACATTATTAATCACACCTGCATTATTAATCACACCACTGTACTCATAATGATGATAATAGTAATGATAATTAGAGTTTCAATGATGATAATAGTAATGATAATTAATAATGTTACTGCTATTGTGTTATATATTGTAACTGGGGCAGGGGTTTTGTTTCGAATTTGGTATAGCACCACTATACTAAATTCTACCGAATTATTTACTACTGATATATACAAAGGGCAGTCAAACAGTTGTAACATATGGCAACACTTACCTAATAACCTTCTAAGTAAGCCCCTTCCACATACATGCACATCAATCCTACCATTGTAAGTACTGGCAGAAGACTTCTTCTGGAATCTTTCAGACTATGGTCGTTGTATTCAATTTAATGTCATCTATGGTTACGAAATGTCGTGTTCCCTTGAGGCTCATTTTCGGAGTAGAGAATGGGCAAAATCACTGGGAGGCAGATCTGGAGAGTATGGTGGTTGGTTTATAATAAGAATTCCTTTCTCAGAAAGGAGAATTGCTGTACAACAAGAGATGCATGACTCCCAATTTGCATATCAAATTGATGTTCACATGTTTGAACTGCAACATCGTGACAAATAATCAACATTAAACAGGGCAGTAACATCACTACACTTTTTAACTAATTACAATTTGGCTTTCTGCCAAAATGAGGCATGCACAATCTTATCTCTCATTCTTCATTTGCAAGGCAATTCCGAGAACTTTTTGACTACCCCCTGTATATGGTCTATTTCAATTTATGATGTCAGTATGTCCGATATTATTATTTTTTAATTACTAAGGAGTCCTTGAACTTAAAAGTTTGTAGACTTCCAAATCATCTCTATTTTCTTAATTGGGTCTCTTTAGACCCTTTTTAACAATTTGCATATTATAAAACTGTTGATGCGCTGTCCTATAATATCAGTATCAATATTGTGCATTTATTGATAAAAGTGCAGTCTTCTGTAGTTTGCCAATTATTTATGTTTTTGTATTAGCATCAGAGGTTAAATTAAAGTATTTAAGTTAAATTAAACCTCTCAGGAATGGCTCATTTTTAACAAAGATTCTGTTCTGCTCTGTACTTTCTGACTATAGAAGGTGGACAACACATCGTCTTTGATCATGTGTGATGATTGATCCTTCACCCATTTATTTTCATAATTATCAGAAAACTTGGAATGGGAAGAAATTGTAATTTACTGCTGCAGCCTTATGTAGCTAGTGTTGCATAGCATAATAAAGTACAGTGATTATCTAGAGTAGTAAGAAGAAGGTTAGAAGAAGAAGTTAAGAAAAGTAATGAAGATTTTAAGGTTACAATTGCGCAAAATATTCTGAATCTACAACAAAATAGAGAAGATGTTTAAAGCTTAATAACTGAGTTAAAAATTACAAGAATCAATAAAATGTACAATAGTTTTTCAAAAACTTCGTGTCTAAATGGAAACAATGGCTGTTTCAAACATAGATTCAATTTATTGGTTTTGTAACTTTGCTAATTTGAAAGATCTTGCTCTAAACTTTTTTAATTTGGCATTATATTATCATAAGTATTATGCTAAATTTTTGACATAAATCTCATCAAAGCTTGCTGAGATAGCATTAATGTTTATATTTTTTTCTTCTCCAACTTTAAAATCAAATTTATTGGAGCAGATAATTTTCGCATTCCAAATTTTGTATTGAAAGCAGGTGTTTTAATAAAATGACAGGCATTTTGAGTAAATTTAGTAGAATAATCTGTATTATTTACATAGCAGGTGCTTATTTAGGACCCAGGCAATTCTGTCTAATTAGTTCTGGTATGTTATATAATATTTATATATGCTTTCGATGAGACTCTTATTAAATGTGATTAACTAATATTTTGCCAGGAGTAATTTAAATAATAAATATTGATTTATATATTGCTGAAATTTTAGTCCCTTTTTGTGTATAAATCCTATAACTCTCTTTTAAAAAATAGAAAGTCTTTTTTCCCCCCTATTTTAAAGACAAAAATGTGTTGGGAGCCCTGAGTTTGGGAACCACTGTTTTAAACCATAAATTAATGGCCATCATTATTTAGCAGATGTCACAAACCATTATCTTCAAAATTCAAAATTTTTACTCAAAATCAGTAATTTCTATAAAATTTAGTGTTCTGTTTTTAATTGACAACAACATTCTTTAGGGGTTGATGCATTTCTATGGGATCTAATTAAGAAAGTTATAATTTGTTATTGTTTTTTGGCAATATAAAAATTTGCTAATCTGTAGAAATTCAGAAAATCATATAGAGACATCAGATTTTTACTTTCCATACATACTATGGTTAGTGTAATGTATAGGAAAAGTATTCTGATGGGCTTAAAGATTCAAATTAGAGTTTTCGCCAGAAGAATGTATTTTGAGCAATTCTGAATTAAAATTGGATGTTTTTGAAGTTATGTCTATGTGTGTGTATATATGTTAGTATGTGTGCATGTTGGTTATTTTGTGGATATATTAGTGTGTATGTCTACGAGCTTGTGGATATTTCAAAGATAATTTGGTACAATCACTACAATCGATAAATACTGGCACCCTATTGATTTTAAATACAATCAAATGGATGAGCCACCAATTTTCATATAAATTTTTGAAAAAATCATTAAAAAATTAGGACCTTTACTAAAGATAAATAACTAATCATTTGAAATGTAATTTTTCATTGAAAATGAATGACATAAGCTTAGAATGCTAGCATGAACTAGATATTGCTAATTTATGAATGAATTTTTGAAAAAAGAAAATAACATTAAAAATTGGGCCCCTGATATTATTGTAATACTGTAGTAAATGATTTCATATGTAATTTTTTATTATAGAACAAATGCCACAAATTTAAAAATGCTAGCATGAACCATTCTCAAGATATTATATGTTTTTCAAATAAATTTACCAAAAATACATAAAATTAAAAAAGTAGTTAGTGTCATCAAATAAGTTCACTTGTCTGTTAACACCCTTCATGGGATATTAATTGTTAATTGCATTTTGATGAGGATTTTGCATCTGAGTATGAATAAGTCATTCGATTTGGATTAATAAATTGCCGAAGCACCCTATTTCAATTTATGTGGTATTAAATCAGTGCCAAAAACATTGTGTTATAGATCTTGTACATCATAATTTCACTGTGAAGACTATATAGGAAAGTTATGTGCTACCCATATCAGAGTTTTTATTATCTAATTTTCTTTTAGCTCTGTAAAATCTACTTTGGAAAAGCCTTTGAAAAATTGCTTTTGCCTGAATCGAGTACTTTTTATCAGTAAGTATCGACATTTTATTTGGTATTAAGTTGAAAAGTATATTGCATTTGCAAGTTTAGAACAAGATAATCAATTACTTTTTTTTTTTTTCCAGACAGTGCATGATAGATCTTTGCCGAGCAATTTTACCATATGTAGATGCTTCTGAAATAGGTAGAATTTATGAACATTGCAAACCATTACTTACGGTAAGGTTTTACTGTTTAAATTAATATTTTCACACACAGCAGTAAAATGAAATAATTAATAAAGTGTTTCATACTAGTAATGTTTATGTCTTTAAATCCTTAAAATTGAAAGTATTGTTATGTGGTTTAAAATCCAACTTTCAGGTTTTGATGTATTTGCACATTTTGAGCATCCCTGAATACAAATGAATCATTTTTTTAATACTGAGAGTCTGTGAGTACAATAACTCTATAAGAAATTGAGCAAGTCAAATGACATATTGTACAACTATTTTAATCAATAAACATTTCTTTCTAACCTTTGCTTTTACATATACTATTTTTTATTAAAAAACATATTGAAATAATTATGTTAACAATTCTTTTAAAATAATCATTTAAAATGTAATATTTTATTTAAAAGTTAATAAGGCATAAATTATAGATAACATAACCCATTCTTAATATGGAATTATTTAAAACTAAAATTAAGAAAGAAATATTAACAAATTAGCAAAAGATCTTTGTAAGCACTTTTATCCAGAAATGAATAGATATCATTGTTTAGAAGTTTTCAAGGGCCATTCTCGAGATATTGGAAATTTTACTTTACCACATGGAACATATTTCTCAAAAGAATTAAGTGATTTCCTTGAAGTTTTTATGCTTATTTTAATAAATTACATTTTTTCTTTTATAATTTTTTAGATTTTAAATTTTATCATCCTGCTTCATTAATTATATTACGAAACAAAATTTAAGTTTTGCACTTTCTATATATGCATAATTTATAAGAAATAATAATAATAACAATAATAATCCTTGCAACATAGTGTAATTTCTTTTTACTTTCTCTATGAGACATTATATGTTAAGGAAGTGGGACGAAAAATGTGACCCTTTGATTTTGATGACTCTACACATGTTACATATCCATAAAGACAAATCAACCATTTTTCAGTAACATCTGTGGGATTTATAGCTTTTGAGCAAATTGATTAAATTTTTTTGGATTTTTTAATGTATGTTCATTAGAGGCATATTGATTTTCAGGATGATCATGTAGGGAAATGCCCTAAATTATTTATCTTTCTTTTCTGAAACCTAAAAAAACCTTATAAAAGCATAATTACATTTTTAAAAGATATAAAAGCAACTATTTTATAAGTAGTTCTTTTTATCTGAAACCTTATTGATTTTCAGTGCAGTGTAGTTATACAGGGTGGCCACTCAGCCTGGAAACCGGGAAAAGTCAGGGAATTTAGTGAAAATTCTGGGTTTTTTTTTTTTTATAAAAACAGAACTGCCCAGTTTGTATGCCATTTTCGAAAAATTTCGCCAAGTATTACGCTGTACTCGTAACCGCTAAATAAAGGTTGCCATGTGTCCATTTGATTCCGTATAAAAGCAAAAATTCTGAGTTTGTGCGCTATTTTGGACAAATGTCGCCAAGTACAGAGATGCCAATTTTTACGGATTTTTCGTAGTTTGTATGGATTTTTATTTCATCTTACGGTTTTACGGACATTACACCCAAAACTACGGAAAATCCCGTGAAATCCATGCAACCTACCATTCAGCTCATATTCCCCGCTTTCCTGAGAGTACAAAATTATCAGTTTGCATCCATTTTCTTCTAATGATTTCATATCTGAACATTAGGCCTAATTTAATTTTATAGTGCACATAAAAATAAAGAAATATTTTACTAAATTATATTTTGCTTAAATAAGATTGCACAATTCAGTCCTTCTTTTTGGGCTTTACTGAGAGTACACAATTGTCTTTTTCCCATCCATCTCCATCCCCTTATTATTGACCATTAACTTGACTAAACTAGCTTATTTTCATATTTTGGTTGATTATAAAGGCTAATTTTTTAATTATTTACACATAAATAGTACGATCATGAAATTCAGTTTTTTTTTCACGGGCGTTGCCAAGAGTATGCAATTATCCTTTTCCATCAATCTCTATCTCCCTATTTTTATACATTAACTTGACTAAACTAGCTTATTTTCATATTTTGGTTGATTATAAAATCTAATCTTTTAATTATTTTCATATAAATAGTACGATCGTGAAATTCAGTTTTTTTCCCCCTTGGGCGTTGCCGAGAGTACGAAATTATCCTTTTCCATGGATCTCCCCATTGTTGTACATTAACTTGACTAAACTAGCTCATTTTCATATTTTGGCTAATTATAAAGGTTAATTTCCTAATTATTCACATAAATAGTGCCATTCAGTTGTAATTAACTCAGTAAAGTTAGCAAAACTACATTTTGAACCAGGCTTCCGGAAATCACCCGTCCTCGCCGGATTAAAATTCGGCGAGGACGACCAATTTTCGGAAGTTGCCGTCCTCTTGGACGGCCTTGAGATTAGATTCTGTGAAAAAAAAAAAATAAATAACACATCGTTGTCATCGTAAAATTATGGCGAAAGCCGCAATTTTCCGTGCCATGAAAGAAAATTGAAATGTCTACGCCTGCAAATCCCCCCCCCCCCCCCCCCATAAACTTAGCTAGTGTGCATTATCAATGCCTTCTTTCTAGGTGAACCATCAAATCTGCATTGTAACGACAGGCGCTAGTTATTTTCTCTCCCCTCTTCCTCCACCCAGTGAATCCGATGACCGAACAAAAATGCGATAGCACGCTCACGATCGAAGTGACATGTTCTGTTCTTTTCGAAGTCTACATGTGCCGAAATTTCGGATTTTAACAAGACCGAAAATACCAATGCTTAAACCCGGACCACGGCCGAAGAAATTTATAAATGTAGAATGAACTCAGCCTGAAGATAACTGTGTCTCAGCAGACCCGAAAAGATTTGTATTCAAATATGTTAAAAACAAATTTGTCAAAATTTTGTATGGAGAATTTAGTTTGTTTTCTTAAAACATTTATCTTTACATAACTGAAATAAAAGCAATAAGTTCATGTATTCAATTTAAATCCACTTTAAAAATTTTCAAAATAAATATGTTTGGCCCTGTCGTAACGGACGTTTAAAGAAAAAAGAAAAAAAGACTCAACCCGGCCTGAAACATACAAAACTCAAGCCCAGCCCGTATCTAAGCCCAAATCCCTTTTTAACTCTTTAAAACCCAAACTATAAAATTTCCATTTGCTGTAATAGACGGGAGTAAGTAACAAGTTTGAATTTTTGGAAGATTCTTCTAGTTTCAGCCAGAAGTGTTTTATTTTCTTCCCCACTTTGGTTTCAACTTTAAAACTAAAACGGAATTCATTCATGGCATTTGTTCCAGTTGTTTGACAACTGAAGTTAAGGTATGAAACATCTATTCAGTCTGAAGATTTTAATCTTGATTGACTATATTCCCTAGAAATTAAGAGTGCCAATGAAGTTTAAACTGTTTAGAGACAAGAGGGTTTATATGATTATTTATTTACCACGTCTTCAAGTTACCAAACATTGGAAAAGGGAGAGATTCCTTACATATCTTACCTCTCTGCCCCCACCCATAGATCGGAATTCTGCCGGTCCGTTCCTTTATCGGAGACTCTTTGTCGGCGAGTTTGATTGCGGCGGTTAAGCGCTGTGGGGGGTGGTGTATGAATATGCAGTTCACTTCATCGTGAGGCAGTTGGTTTTAATTTATTATTGTTGTGCGATGCATAAGCATATAAAATGAAAAAAAAATTCTTAGGACGGGTAAAAATTTTCGAGGACAAGTAAAAAATTTCACTAGCCGTCCTCGCGGACGGGCTAGATTTTGCCGATTTCCTGAAGCCTGTTTTGAACTTATTCTAAGGTTTTAAAATATATATTGTCAATATACGTAAAATCTTACTGATGGTCGATGCTGTTTTACTGAAAACTCTTGATTTTTCTACTGATAACCCCTTTCAGAGGTTGGCATCTCTGTATATTATATACATTTTACTATATTTTTTTCTATTTTAATGACACTCTTTTGACATTGTTGAATTGACATTAATTATTCAATGGCTGTGGCTTGTTATAGTGTAGTTATTGCATATATTTAATGATCTCTGTCATTGTGAGCAATTTAAGGACACCAGCAATGCCCATATTTAAAGACACCAGTTTAGACTATTTCTTTTTATTGTCTTCAATGAAAACCATTAAATTCTTTTAAATGTTTCAGTAGTCCAATTTTACTGCATTTATATGTATTTTTTATTAAAAATGTCAAAATTTATTTGTAAAAACAAAAAACATTATGTGTATTTTTTTCTCCTGATTTAATATAACTTTTTTTGGATAGTGGAATTAAATTGTTAAGATTCTTTAATCAAATTTGTAACTAAATAGGGACGTGTGCACGTTTTATGTTAGAATTACTGGTCTGGAATTTCTTTTCAATTCACCTGGAAAACCTGGAAAAGTCAGGGAATTTCAATATGTCCGAAAAGTGGCCACCCTGTTATAAAAATTGATTTAATTTGTGCAATTTTTTTCACCACCACCCTCCTCTTAAAATTGAAATTTGCAAATCTGTATGAAATGTTATACATGTTGGATACATCAGATTTTTTTTTTTGTGTGTTGGATTCTGTAGAATTTAAAATCATTGCTATAATGATTTTCCCAGTTTCATAAATCAGGATCTTTAATAAAAATCCTAATTTTTTATCCCATAATTTATGAAAATTGTAAATGTAAAATCACAATAACTTTTTTATATGTGTTAGCATTCTTATATAACAACTAAATTTCATATAATTTTCTTTAGGATCCCAATCATACTACTCAGAAAAAGGCATACAGTGTAATGAATGAGATTTGTAGTTCTGAATCAGAATCTTGTACATCATTTGTGAAAGAACATTTAGAAGATATGAGACCTATGCTTTGTGGCAGTGTTTCAGGTTTGAAGCCATCTACGAGAGCTGTGAGTAGATTTTCTCATCAATGCTCTGGTTTATCTTGTATTATTTTAGTTACCTTTTTTGTGTTTCATATATTTTATTATTATAAGTCTGGACAAATTATAGGTGCCAGGTTACCATAATACCTAGGAATTTGGCATCCATAATTTTCACCTGCCTGTTTAGAATTGGTTGCGGTTTTAGTTTCAAACGACACAGAGTACTTGCCGTTCATGAAACCTCCTTAATTCCTAATTTTGATTTTTAAGGTTTTTAAAACTGCTTATATATGTATCAAAGTACTTAATTTTCTTAGTGATATAACACTATGTATAGTTCAGAAGTTACAATATAAGTAAAAAATTTTACTATCATCATAGAGCAACAATCGAATAAAATCTTTTTGAACAATTTTTCCCAGTGCTGTAGAGGAAAGTTATCATTGGCAAATGTTTCACATGTCTTGGTTCCAATTTTTCGCCACTGTCGTGGAAGGAACCCAACCAAAATTCTTTGATTATGGATACTGGCAGCACTCTCCATAATTAGGGCAGCCCTGAAAAATCTCAGGGCCTTTTTGTGTATCATTTCATGTCATTTAGTGAGTAATTAGTATCCATAACTTCTTGATCTTATGATTTTATTATTTATTTGTGAAAAATCTCTATTATACTCAGAAACATGAACATTTTTATGATCCCTCTGACTGTATTAAAGTTTTTGTTTTTATTTTTTGTCTTTTTTTAATTTACATTTATAGATAAGAAAACAGTTTCAGGAAAGTTATATATGATATTTAAATTTTTATTATCTAACTAGAAAATAATTATTTTAAATACATATTTATAAAGGTAAATAAAACAACAAAGTAAATAAATTTTATTTATATAAATAACAGTGAAGATTGCATGCAACACATATATATATATATTGGGGCAATAGCCGTGATATGACTCCCGCCCCCAAATCAAAAAATCAAAACCTGTCACTTGCGAAAACTCCATGTTCTATGTTGACATCTACCAATGGACACAATATAAATCTTAATTTCAACAATTTCAGCACAATTATATGAATTTATATATTAGCCATATCTTCCGTAAACAACATAACTTTTATATTTTCAATAAATAAGCACCCGCTCTACTTAAATAATACTGAGACAGATAACAGCACTTAATTTCCTATTCATCTGTTTTGAACTAAAATCATTTTTATAACACAAATAATTGAAAATACTTGAAATCACAAAAAAGTTCCTTTAAATGTGAAAATTATTGCTATCTCAGTGAATTTTCATCTAATTTCATTCAAATTTTAGCACAATACTCATGATAATATAATACCAAATAAAATGTAATAGGATGACATCTTGAATTCCCAGATGAAACCCAAAAATATAAATGTAGTTGGTGAATCAGCTGCTTTTTTTTCCACAGACTAAATGTCTTTTAAACTGCTTGATCGTCTGCAATTCTGCAGCAGCAAAGGACTTTAATTTGATAAAATGGCAGAAAATCATGATTTTAGACTTTGAAAATTCATAACTAGAAAACTAATTCTAATTTTAAAAAATAATACCACGGTGCACCTTCTTGGATCCTGAAATACCTGTATACCAAATTTCATGGCCGTATGATGCTTAGGTTTCCCGCTACAGACTACACATGTACACACACAGACATCTTCTTTTATTATGTAAGATTTAATAGCTGTCCGAGCTCATCCTAATATCAAACATATAATTAAAATAGTTTGTTCCCAAAGCATTGGTATCAATCTCGTATAATACAAAAATAAAAATTTTACTAAAAGCAGTACTTACTTTGTCATGTTTAGTATTTCTGATTAATGTATTTTTCTGTTTTAATAGTTGAGATTACATATACTTGGACAAATCATTAAGCAACTAAGTGAAGAGGAGAAAGGTTTTATAACATCTATTGTACCTGAAGTAAGATAATGTTCTATGTTACTTATAATGTAAACAATGTTTATAAGCATAATTTTATGCACAAGAAGTGTGTTTTATGTTGTTGAAGTGTCGAAAGCCCAGGCCAGCCGACTCGTCCGAAGACTTAGAGTAACAAGATGGGTGGCCGGATTTGTTGAAGTGTAACAAAACAGGGTTTCTACATTACCTAAAAAACAAGGAGAGCCTGGAATTGTTAGGGAAAAGAATTTTTAAATTTTAGCTAGAATATAAAAGTTTATTTTATAAAGTTACTCCAGTGTATTATGCTGTCTGATTGTCTCCGGACAAGTGGATATGATATATCAAGGAATATATCATGCTGTCTGATATATTATGTGCTTTGTTTGTCTCAGAAAAAGCATAATATAACAAGGGACTTTTAGTTATTAAGTTTAATTAGTTGCATCTGCTTGTTTTTTTAACTTTGAAAATTTCATAAAAATCTCTAAAAGCTTGAAAAAGTCTATATTACTTCAGACCGTACATAATTCTTCATTTAATTTTAGCATGGTGAGTGTTCTTTACAGATGCAAAAAGTTAAATATATTTCTCTCTATTTTTTATAAAAATGTTCATTATATCCAAAAGTTTATATGGGGATATCTTAAAATGTATTATCATTTAAATCAGAGGTGAATGACCCACGGCATGCATGCCACTTAGTGGCACATAGGTATGTTGTGAGTTGTACAGAAACTTTATATTTCAGAAAGCACATTTATTATATGTTGACATAAGAAATTCTGACATGATACTAGTTTAATTTTGAAAGAATTATATAGCCAATAGATGTCTTTAAATATACTATTATGCATCTAACAGGAACTATCAAGTTCTGGTTCAAGTGCAGTGTTGTATTGGGTGTATTGTCATTCAGACTGATTTCGCGTGATGTGGCAATAGACAAACTGTCTTTTTCCAATATTAGTGTTATATATATTTCTCATAACTGAACTTTTGCTTTTTATTAATGATTTTTCTCAAAATAAATTATCTGAATTCATTCAAATACAAAAACAAACAAAAATATCTGAAAATATCCCAAATTATAAGAGGTATAAAAACTTAATATATGTTTTACACAATTCTTTTGCAGCAAGATTTTGTGATCAAGAAAAATATGAAATATATTGAACTATTTACATACTTGATTGATTAAGACTTAAATTACTATCCTCCAGATATGCAGGTAGAATTGGGCAAATGCAAATACGATGAAATTATTTTCATTTCATCTAGTCCAATCAGGATATTTCTTCCGTTCATGATTTTCTGACTTCACACAAATTAGCACTGAGGTGCTGTTTTAGGTTTGGCTCAACCTGCTTTTGTGTAATAATTAGTATTTCAGTAATATATACAATTAAAACTAAATACCATTCAGAATTAACTGTCACTCACTTGAATAGTTTAATCTTGATTTCTTGTTCGAAAGTAAACTCAAACATACAGGAAATGGTAAAACAACAGGCAAATTCAAAAGCTGCATTAAAATTTAATAAGTGACATTTTCATTGTGAGTTACAAACATGTGTGGGTCATTGTAATGGGCTTTGAGAGTGATATTGTTTTGACATATCCTCGGAAATTATGGGTATACACTCAGGATACAAGAATGAACAAGTTTCTGAATAACTAACATGTTTATTCACAAACACAGCATAAACAGGAACAATATACAGTAAAACAGTGTTTAAATGCTCCACCAATTTCACAAAACAACAGAAGCTATTCTCAAAACATTGACAAAAATCACAGTCCATTGTAGCTTGTATCATATCAACTGAGTGATGACTCCTTGTATAGACTCTCTATAGAAACTTCTGGAAATCTCTCATATCTTGTAGAATAATCATTATTTCAAGGTGTTTTTCAAATCTTTGGAAAGTCGCCAAATATTGCCAAATTGACAGTAAATCACCAAATCTGGCAACCTATTTCAAGTTTGACATTTTGCAACCCTAGATTCATGTCATGGAAAAGGATGCCTGTAAGGATCTTCGTCAGGTTTTCAAAAAATACTTCAATGAAAGGGAGAAATAGAGACTCCAGAGCATTTTACACATTCATAACAATATATTGCTTTCTTGTAAACTTTGTGGAAATGAAAATAATTATGTTTTTATTTAAACCTGATATAGGCCTCATTAGTTAAATGGAACAATGACTTGAGTGGCATGCCCAAGATACAATAACCTAAAAGTAGCAAGCACATTCCTTTAGTTTATTGTATCTTTGGCAAGTTTAAATTCATGTAATATTTATGGGCCAATTAATCAAAAACATAAGTAAAATGATATGACTTCCTTTAAATGAAGTAAAAGGAAATTTTCAATTCTGTGGGATCCTGGAAATCTTAATTCTGGGGTTGTAAACAAAAAAGTCCAGTATTTCTATCCCTTTTGTCAATCCTCTAAAAAAATTCTTTTTATAGATATAAATTTCATTGAGATGAATTTCACAATTCAATTTTATTAATAGGCTGTATTATGCACCAAAGAAAATTCCATTAAAGCTAGAGCTGCTGCATATAGTCTGCTGATTGTTATTGGCAACATTATGATGGAATGGCAACCGACTGACCATAAAGGTTTTATGTTTTCTTATATTTATCATTGATCTAGTTTTTCTTTCTAGTAATTTTGTTGTCTTTGTTATTTAATTACTTTATGTACATGTTTATATTTTATAAATAATCCATGTTAAGCAGGTTCCTTCTTTGAAAAGGGGCTGCATTCAAAGCAGGCTCTTTTTAAACAGCTAAATATATGTAAATCGAAACTAAAGATTTATAAAGAAAAACTAGCATATGTGACACATTGGCAAGATTTAAATTCAAATTAGTTTTTGAGTTATTTTATGTTTTAGCACAATTTTGAGCAATTTCCCCCAAAATTGGTTTCTTAAAAACATGCAAACTTCCGTTAAGAAAATTAATTTTAATTCGGATTATCGAAACATTGAGTTATAGAAGTTTGAGTTGTATATGAATATTATTTCTTACACTATGAGATGAAAAAAAATGTCAGCTAATTTCTTGCTTGGCCAATCACATGTCTGTTTAGTGACAGAAAATATTATCACAAAGTTTTCATCTTACCACCATCTGAAAGGCCGAGAAATTCTTTTTCAAATGAACTCTTTTCAATGAATGGAATCCATACAATTAATAGACAAATTTTCGTGAATTTAAATATATATATATACTTTTTGCATATTTAAAACGTTAAAAAAAATTGACTGACAATCTCATCTTCATAGTGTATCAGATGCTTCTTTGAGTATCACACGCTGCTCCAATTGAAAAATTATGTTTCTGCTGTATTCCTTTCATTTATTATGAATTTTGTTTTAATAGCTTATTTAAGAAGCATATCAAAAGAACTTATTTAGGGCATTTCAAAAGAGCTTATTTAGGGTGTATCAAAAAAGCTTATTTAGAATGTATCAAAAGAGCTTTTTAGAATGTATCAAATGAACTTATTTAGAATTATACACACATACACAGAGGGCAAAAGGTGTATAAAGGCATAATACACAGTTGTGTTAGGGCTTAGCATTCGATGTGCCCCGTGCAAGGAACAAGGTATATTAAGTACCTGAGCAGCAGTTTAAGGTATGATTAGGTGCTTATTTAGGGTGAGCATGTGCTCACATGTGTTTTGTAATTTAAGCGTGTGCTTGTGCAGTAGGCGACTAAGCCTTTAAAAAAAACTTAATAAACAAATTCAATTAATCTCTGCTTTAAATCCTGGGCAATGCCGGGCACAGCTTCCCAGTAAGATAATAAGTTTTAAGCATTTTAGATTAAATGATTAGTCATTAAAAATTAAATTATTTTAAAAAAAATAAATGATTTTATTAAGTATTCTTTGTTAATGTATTTTTGATTAAATTCTTTTACTTTTCCTATATTATACTATTAGCTTCAAAAGAATTTATAAACAGTCTTAATAATGATATCATCATATATTCTATTTACTTAATTGCACAATATATCTTAAATTAAGTATATGTGCACATATAAGATAATAAGTATTAAACAGAGGTTAAATGATTAGTCATAAAAAGTTAAATTATTTTATTATATGCATTCTTTGGTAATTTATTCTTGACTAAATTCTATTACCTTTCCCGTGTTTACACCACTAGCTTTAAGAGAGCTTTTACATATCTTAACAGAATAGTAAAATATATTCTGTTTATTCAATTGAATATCATAACTTTGATTGAGCTGTATATGCACACATAAGATAATAAATATTAAGCATTTGAGCTTAAACAATTTATCAGAAAAGGTAAGTTATTTTATTGAACATTCTTTGATAATGTATTTTTGACTAAATTCTATTACTTTTCCTGCATTACATCACTAGCTTCAAGAGAACTTTGCAACAGCCTCAATGATAGCAAAATATATTATACGAAAGAGTGCATTCAGTTTTATTTATATTTTTAATGTTTCTCTTTTATTCTACAGGAGCCCTCTATGAATATATGAAAATTCTGTTGGCTGGTTTAGCCGGAAGTCCACATTTAATGAGTGCGTCAATTCTGGCCATTGGAAGGGTATTATTTGAGTTTAAAGGTAGAAATAAATATTTTGCAACATTTACTTACTTGCTGAAAGGAGTTATGCATTTTATAGATTTTCAAAATAGAAAGAGGATTCATTGTTTCTACTTTTAATATACAGGCTTTGCTCACATTTTATTTTGACTTTAAGAAAGTTTGGAATCTTTATGCACACATTTTGAACTGAGTGTAGGAACTAACTGGTTGACTCATTAAAATTACTAGTTTTCATTTTTACTGTCCTAATTTTTTTAATTCTATAATTGTCTAAATTCTATAATTGTCCAAAATAAGAAAATCCATATTCATATTGATTTAAATCTCTATGCACCCTTTAATTTGATATATCATTCCATTTTTTCTTAATGCAGTTTATTTTTTGAACAACTTCCCCCCCCCCACCCCCCACACACTTCTTTGGAATTTAAAATATTTAATGTCAAATTTCAAGATTGTAGATCAAAATTAAAACTGGGGGATGGACACAAACAGATTATTAATAAAATTTCTGTTTGTTAAATTCTAAACTCTAAAAATATAATGGTAAATTATTTTTAACAAATGTTTCTAACAATTGAAATTGTTATATTGGGGCATTCCACGGAAAACAGGACATCTTCAAGAATAAAAAAATATTTTTGGAGGGGAGATCCAAGCTGCCTAGTTCATTTTTAAAGGTCTAAATAATATATTTCTAAGAATATTTTTCCAATACTATGTTTTTTACAAGTGGCAACACTGATTCCAAGATGGCCACCATCAACTGAATCTCATGTAGTTGAAAAAGTGTTGACTTTATGAGCTTCCACTTTATTTTCTGTTACACTTAACACTTTTGCTGTTTCAGTATAATATCCAAGTATATCCTCTATTAAATGCATTGTTTCAAAAGGTTTACTTCAATTTAAACTGTGTATATTTAAAAATTCAAGTTAATACAAATGTATGTCCCACACGTGACAGAAATTATAGTATTTTTTGTAATTAGTATTGAATCAAGTAGTTTAGTTTGCAGCCATGCAAGTTTATAAATAACCTAAATATGTATAAACTTTCCTTAAGATATAAAATGCCAATTTCATTTCTGAAATTTATTACAGCACATTTTATTTTGTCCCACACGTGACATCACGCATAGGACCTTTCAAACATAAACCCTAATTGGAGGTTCGAGGTTTTTATTTACAACTTTTTGTTATTTGTCCTAGCTCCTAGTGTGGCAGTTTGTTGCACATTTAGAGTTTAAGCAGTTTGGGGGGTTGATGCAGATCTAAGGGTAATCAAACATAAATGTTTTCAAGTAAAGAATTTTATTATTATAACTAGAAAATGATTTAAAATAAAATAGTGGTTGATAAGTATATATATTTCTAATCTTTTAAAAGCCAAAAGTATCCATTAAATTGCAACTTTACACTTAGACCTAAGTAGGTATTATTGCGAAACAGTCCCAAAATACAGATATTGAAATACAAAATCAATTTTGCAAATAGACTTTGCAATGGCATTTGCATGTGAATATCAGAACGAAGTACAAAGTGCACTATGGTTACGAGCAAGTGTACTTCTATTCACGGCTACAACTTTTTATAAAGGCAAGTGTCAGACTTATCTCATATGTTCAGATACATAAAATAAAGACATTATTTCTGTTTTCATAGAATTTCTTTATGAAGAAATTTTTCAATCGGATAAAATACAAACAAAAGAAGAGGTCATTTGGAGTGATGGGCCATCCTTCGAATTTAAAAACAAATACATGACTTAACTTCTATGCATGTTGTCGGAAAAGTACACTGGAACAAATTTCACGTGGAAGTACTTTGCTACTTCTCACGGTAAAGGAGTGGTGGATGAAGTGGGGGGTAATATAAAGAGACTTGTACGTCAAAAGATGATGAGCCAAGGTGAGATACACAATGTCCAGTCTGCCAAAGATTTTGCTAACTTAGCCAACTTACACATAGTACAAAGATTTTCTACATTGGAAATGATCACATAGAGGAGAAAATACGAGAGAAGAACCCATACGAAGAAGACCATGGAACAGTGTAATTCCAATTACTGGTATATCATGTTTCCATGTAATTCAATCTAAAGGACAGGGCGTCATCAACTGTCGAACCCATTTTCTTTCGACTGAAAATATCACCTTTGGAAACAGCAATTCACCATGTTTGACTTCTGTTGAAGACCTGACATATGGAAAATGGGTCATTGTAAATTATGAGGACAAACTCTATTCAGGGGGAATTACCAATAGAGAAGAAAATGGTATATTTGTAGTAATCGTGATGGAAGAGTCAAAAATCAGGGGCTACTTCAAGTGGCCAAAATATCGTGACAAAATTCTTTACATATGTGAAGAGATAGTGAAGGTTATTTCAGCACCAGTTGTTTCTAATAGTAGAGGCTCTTACAAATTTGTTGACCTGTAAAACTGTAATCAAACATTACAAAGAAAATACCATAATTTAAATACTTTATATTTCTTTGATATATAAACGCTTTGCTTTAATTTTTGTTTCAAATTGTGTTTCTCTAATTATATATATTTTTACTATTAATATATTATTAATAATAAATAATGAATTAATATTAATATTCATATTATAATAATAATTTAGTACTTTCACATTAAAATAAACTTCTTGGAAGTAATAAAGCAATTGTATTTTTATTAACCGTTTCGGGACGGCAACATTCCGAAACTGCCCTGGCCCAAAGGATGGAGCCCTTCGTTTCTGAACTGTTCCCAAAAGACGGCTAATGTTTTGCACTAAGCCTAACTCTCGAAAAAAATTCACTAAAAATCACCAGTTCAGCACAGCATTCTACTTTTTTCAGGAAGAAAGGAAATACTTATTTTCTATTTGATGTATATTTTTCATACAAATTTTCTTTTATCAAAATATTAAATATTTTAGTGTATATATGTTTTAGGTACAGATAGATAATTATTTGGCATGCCCTTCCGATTTTTTAAAACTGTACCACATATATGCGTATTCTTAGACAACAAATACTTTGGAAGTACAGGAGAGGTAAAAAGTTTATCCAAATACAAAGTATATCCTTTTCCTAAAAGTTCACTTAGAAGTATTTTCACAATGCGTTCTCCATACCCACCATCAGAGTTTGATAATTCCGTGTCCTTTCCAGTATACACAAGGAAATTCCATATATAGTCTGATTCCAATTCTGACAATTTATATATTTTTATTCCATATCTGGACCTTTTCAAGGGGATATATTGACGAAATCCCAGCCTTTTTTTTCATGAGGACAAAGATTCATCAATGAACACATTTTTTCTAGGAGTGTATATAGATTTAAATTTTGAAACTAATGTATCTAACATGGGTTTCAATTTATCTAGTTTTGGGGCATTACTATCAAGAGTAAAATGAAGATAACATAATATTTCTATAAATCGATTGCGACTCATAACTGAATTGAAAAAAGGAGTACTGATAATTGGATTCTTAGAAAAATACATTTTAAGATTTGGTTTTCTGACAATGCTCGTCAAAAGTACTAGTGCAAGAAACACACGAAATTCGTTTCCCGTCACAGGTGTAAATACATTTGAAACAGGAGTCTTCGATGTGGAAGGAGAGAAGAGATTTTTCTCCCATTTTTTCTTTGCAAACTCATTAGTTGCTTTTACGATAAATTCAACTAGTTCATCATAGAAAATATGCTAAAAAAATCAAGTTCCTTATCTAAATTAGGTGGCATGATATTGTGATTTATTCCAGGTATGTTCAAAAACTCCAAAGAATTCAGATCTTTCAAATCACATGTCCAAACACATTCGAAAAAACAGCAACTGAAGCTGGCGGTGTTGTAATAATAGTACGCTCAGAATCTGAAGAATCAATTGCATTTTCAGATTCATCATCAGAAATAACACAATAACACTATTCCACGAATCTTCACTATCTGCTTCGCTTTCATTACTGTGTGGTTCGTTTACCATACGCGTATATTCTTCCACAGAAAGGAAACGTCTCAAACCAGCCATACTTTTATCCGAAATAGCCTAATCATTTCACTGTCGCACATTCCTTTAACCCCCCCCCCCTCCACACACACACACACACACACACAAAAAAGTACTCCCTTATATTCCTGTAATTCACCAACGAAATCATTAAAAGCTAAAATCATAAGGAGACCCGGAACTCAATTATAAAATAGTTGATGCTGCGAGAAGTGCTCTGTCTGTTTACTTTACAGAACCATGTTTCACCGCTCCAAATGGAGAAATAATTCATTGGATTCTCCTTGTGTCAAGGTCAAGCATCTGCAAAATACATTTAAGTTGCTTCCACGGGCATTTAACGCCATCTAGTAGACAAATAAATTCAAATGAAAACGTTTCACTTAGAAATGCCGATACGTGCCATTCGCCGTTTAGGGTAAAGTTCTCTCCGGCACAAGTGCGTGCGTGCCGCGGATGTACGGCACGCACTTGTGCCATACGTCCTTGAATGCAAGTTCGCAGCCGGCACACGGGTGTGCCAACCGTCGCGAAAGGATTAAGTGACAAATCAAATTACACAATGTCCCGCACGTGATGGAGTTGTCCCACACGTGACATTTATTTAAAAAAATTTACCTGGGTATATGCTTACCTTACCGCCTATAAACATTTATGAATAATTAACATGAACCTAGGAGGTATATAAATAAAATGCTGAAGTCACGTGACTACAGCAGATTCAGAGAAATTTTTGTTAGAAGGAGATATAATAAAAAGTCCTGCACATGACAGTAACGTTTAATTAAAAAACTTGGGATTTGAAAAGTTTATGAAAAATTTCTTATGCTTATAAAATGACCCAGCTGAAGTACTTTCATCAGACCATAACAAATTCTAAAACTTCATTCTTACAAAAAAGGTCTACAAGAAAATATAGTTGAAAATGTAGTCTGAATGTCCCGCACGTAACAGTGGAATCGCCCTATTAGTTAAATTAATTCCTGTACAGATTGTAAGAAATATATTATTAATAGCATGAATAATTGGGAATTGCTTAGGTATCAAGTGGTCTGATTTATCTAGATTCATTCCATTTTTTTGACTTTATTACAAATTTCCAATGTTCGGTAATTCAGCTTCAGTTCCAATGGTCAAATTTTCAGAAAATATGTAAATTTACCATTTTTTTTAGTTGGAATTTTCTCTTCAAAAATTTTTTTTTATTCCCCCTCAAAAACTATTATTACTTCTGTGGCCACACATTTGGTCTTCCTATGCCATGCAGAATGCATGCTGTTGCACCTAATTTATTAACATTTCTTAGAGAGAAAATACAAAAGTGCATTACCTTATCTGTGTGATACACATATTAAATCTTCTAAATTTGTTTTCAAACATCAGCGTGGCATTTTCTCGATCACCAAAATTAATTTGAGTTATCCTTTGTCAAAGTAGGGGAAGAGGCTGAAGACAAGGGAAGTGTCTTGCTTTATAAAGTGATAAAAATTTGTATAGCAAGTTCTTTTGTGTGAGATTATCTAGAAATGTGTGAGATTGAATGCAGTCTCATGCTCTAATGAGAACCTTGAATACATCCAATTCCTATGAGCATAAATTAAGAAATTGATGTATTTGCATATTTATAATTATATCTGTATAAACTTTTTTATTTATAATTAATATCTATAATTTTATCTGACTAGATATAATTTTAATTAAGTTAAAAAGTCACAAGATATTAACAAAATTTTTAAAACATATAGCAGTTTTGATGATCTTACACCAAAATTCCCTCTGATTTGTACAAATGAACAGCCATAACCAAACGTAGGCAAGCCTGTGATAACATACATTGAAACACATCTAAAGTGACCACCCATGATGTTTGGATAAGTGGTCATTAAGACATGTTTGTTGTTGAAAATAGATAATTTTGTATGGAGTGAATATTTTGTGGAGCAGTAGGTTGCTTAATATGTGTTAACATGGGTGCTTGTTCATACAAACTTCCGTGAAGTTTATAAATTCAGAAAGAGGAGCTTTATAAAAAATTGTTTCATGTTGTAATAAACATAATGTTGTCATTTTTTCATTTTGTAAATGAAAATAATTGGCTTGATATATAAACAAGGAACAAACACTATATGAATCTGGAAGGAGGCAGTCACTTCCTGTTGCCCGTAAGTGGTCAAGGATCTAAATTAGCCAGTGACATATAGAGCTATATTCAACAATAAATGTGTTAAATGCAAAAATAAATAAATAAATAATAAAAAAATGTTGGGCTCAGAAAGTAAATTTATTTTGCAGAGGTGAAGTCTCCCTCAGTTAAAAATATTGAAAGGTACAGGGTGGCAAAAAATAAGTTGAACAGCTTATTTTCTCTGTAACTTTAGAATAAAATGTAATAAATGAATTATCTAAATGAGGAATGAAAACCCTATTCTTGGAATTGTGTTGACTACTGACTGAAGATTATTTTCAAAAACATTGTGGCCATTTTGGTCCACTGAGCAATTGTGTACTTTTCCCTTAATAAAATTCTTTAAGGGGTTCTTGTAAGTAACACAAAAAATTACAAACTTAAAAGAAACTAAAAAAGTTATGTTTTTTAAATGTTCAATTCATTTTATTCCACCCCTGTATGTACAAATAGTTATTACATATTATTTTGATGTTTTTTCTTTTTTGTTTTAGCCAAAATGGACTCAAATTTGATCCATCTGCTAATTGAAAATACCTGTCTGCTCTTGACCTCGAAATCTCGTGAAGTAGTTGTTTCTTCCATATCGTTACTTAAAATCTTATTTTCTGTGATGGATACTTCAGATCTAGCCCAGCATGTGGAATATATGGTAATTTCATGTTTTGTTTCTTTAATCTTTATAAAAAGAAAAAAAATTGCATTTTGGTGATAACTTCATTTGGCATGTTTTCTTTTTATATTTCTGCATCTAATAATCTTTTAGGTAAAAAGTATTTCGAATATATCTGGAGATAATCAGAGGCACTTTAGGTTTAAGGCTAAAGAATTATTTACAAGACTTATCCGGAAATTTGGGTAATATATATTTAAATGCTTTTGTAGCCATATTTGTTATTGCCTCTTTCTAGCAATTTTCATATTTGTTTGTTTTTAGGTATGAAATGATATCCAAACTAGTGCCAGCTAGTTATCAGAAACAGATTACAAATATACGGAAAATAGAAGCCAGGAAAGCTCGTAAGAAAACTACTGAAGTGGATGACAGTGATTCAGAATTACCAAATGAATCTAAAACATCTGAGGGGTAAAACTCTACTTAATTGTACTATTTGCATTTGCTTTTTTATATTTTTATAGCCACAAAGCCATGTTTGCAGCTTAAAATAATACTAAAAAAATATATATTTAATAATGGATTCATTTATCATTAGAATTGTAAACAGGTCAAAAATAGTATTAAATAACAACAGTAAGTAATTGATAACCATAGAATTCTGATAATACCGTCCCACCTGATTATGCCAATCTCTGAAAAATTGACAACTTTTCATATATCATAACATTTTCGTTTGTTACCCCATCTTTATGCTTTTTTTAATTTGCAAGTTGTCAAAGGACTTCCCAGGTTTCATCTTTCCCCCATCTATTCATTTTGCACCAGACTTGAAGTCAGTGCTCCTAAATTTGTGAGACTCCATTTCTGAAGCATGAAAGAATATAGCTATCCCTCTCATGTATGTTATGTTTTCCTGTTTTGCATGTCAGGATTGCGAAAAGAAATAGTTAAGTGAGATTTTGTAGTTTAATTTTCATGTTATAGTTTTATAGAATATAAGCTGCATGAAAAACAAAATTTAAATAATAAAAATTAGTCTATTTAAACAAAAAAAAAATCAAGTTGCAATCCTCTTCTTATTTATGTTAAAAAATAACCCCTCTTCAGTCCCCACTCTTTTTTTGGAAAACAGAGTTATTATTGGAATTATAAACTAATATGAAATATTAATGGTTTAAAAATACTTTAAGAATTGGATTCTAAAATTAAAAATCATGTAATTGTTTTTACCCACTCTGCAAAATAAACCATTTCCAATATATAAATGCTAAAATATCGGATAAGTTGAAAAGTATGCCATAATATAAGCAAAAGTTCTTTTCCAGCATGATATTTTTACACACAAAAAAGAAGCTATAATTAGTTAGACTCCTGGTAAAACCATTATTTGTAATTTACTTTGATTTCACTATTGCATAGCTTGTTCTGTTGATTGCCAATTTACTATTTCTCATGAAAAAAAAAATCTGAATGGCTATTTTTAGGTGGCAAAACCTAGTGGTTAAATCTTTTTCTCTATTGTTTATTTTTTTTTAATGTAATTTATTTCATATAATTTTATAATTTATTTATTGTAATTTATTTTATATAAGAAAGGTTATTTTTATAAAGAAAATGTTCCTTGTCTATTTGTAATACTTTCATGATATACTTAACCATTTTTTACATCTGCTGAAAGTGATGCAAAGAATTTTAATTTTGCTGCTTTTGGTATTTGTAGCAGAAGCAAATGTAAGAGGATGAATGCTTTCTTCTAAAATGTATTTTTAATTATATTCTTATAATCTCCATTACTGTATTGTAGCAGAGATCATTCATAGGCAAATTTTAAGAAAGTGTATTATGAGTTGCTACTTACATTCTACCATTGGATTTACAATTTTATATATATATATATATATATATATATATATATATATATATATATATATATATATATATATATTGTCATACACAATTACACAAATTAATGTAGTATATTAAAAAATTTTCATTTTATATTTCAAATTATTGCAAAGTACTAGCTTTTTATAAAGAAAAAAAAAAAAATTGTTATAGCGAAAATTATAAACATAAACTGTGTGACTACAAATTTTATCTATAGTGTTGTCTGTAGTGGAAAATTTATGCATTGTGTGACCATGAAATTTGACATACATGTATTTCAAGATTCAAATAGATGCACCTCCACATTATGTATTTTTTAAAATTCGAATTAGTTTTTTAGTAATGAATTTTTAAAGTCTAATATCATGATTTTCCAAAAATCCTGAAGGAACCCATTCAGAACAATGCAGCTCGAAGTTTCTTTTGCAATCACTAATAATGCCATAAAACACTCCAGTTTTATTTGAGAATTGCTCTGTGGAAAAAGGAATTCAGGAGGTCTCTGTGGAAGGATGCATCATGTCTATGATTTTCTTAGAGATGTCACGAAACCAAAAAAAGAAACTGATTCTATCAAATTACCAAAGAATCAATATGATCCAATACCTATAAGATTTCTAATGATATCATGAACACAAAAATTGCATCGTGGCTCTTTTTTGCAGCAATGATTGAAACAGAAAGTTTCCTGTCAGTGCTCTATAACAAACCCTTTTTATGCATGATTATGTTAAATTTTGTCTTATGCCGCCATGTTAAGAAAATATAAAATTTTGTATAAATTTCAAAGTTTTCGCTTGAATTAAAAAAAAAATTTCTATCTATTGAGAAATACTACATTTATTGATAGTGCAAAGTATTGTGTAAAATAATATGTAAGCATATGCACATTTTGTGCATTTAAAGTTTATGTTTGAACTGCATTTTTAACATTCTACACTGCTAACTATTTTTCACAATTAATTTCAAACATTTCTCACTAGAGCCATCTTTATTAAAGATCTCCTAAAGCACAGATCTAGAGTCTACATATTTTATTTGGTCCCACAATTGACATCTTGAATCATAATTACTTAAAATTGAAAGTATTATGTATGTGAGCATTGAAGGAAGCCTTAAAAGGAATAGGCCCAGGGTCCATAAAGTTGTATAGACTGATCTGTTTTTCATACTTAACAACACAGTATGCAGGTTTAGAAAAAAAAAAGTAATAACTTGTACTCGTGTACTGGTGCCTTCTTTCACCAATTCACCTTAGCATTAGCTTTAAATGTTCATAAATCTTCACGAGCTTATAATTTCTGTTTATTTGCAGATTTGACACTTTGCTTGCTGATTCAGATGAGGAAATGCCTTTTGGAATTGACTCGGAGAAGAAAACAAAAACTTCAAGGAAAAAGAAGAAGAAGAATGCTGATCCAATGATTGAAGAACATGGTGAAGATGACATAGTGAACTTCTTGGATCCTTCTGTGAACAAGAGATTGTTTAGTAAGTTGGGGAATTTTTTTTAACTGTAAATATTCATTTTATTTGTTTTATTTTTGCAGTGCAGGTTACTAAGTGCCTATGTACTAGTGATTCCTTCTAAGAAAAATAGCACTTTTTCTGTCTTTCAGTATTTCTTATTTCTATATTATATAGGTTGTTTTATAACTAAATTTTTATTGTATATGTTGTTTTATGACTAAAAATTTATCTAATCTTAGTTTATGAAAACATTTTAGTGGCTTAACAAGTGTATATTATTGCTAGGAAATTGAAGTATGGCTTCAACTGCTACTAGATTATTTCTAGTAGGCAACTGTTTTTGCCTCTACTTTTCACTTAACTACTAAAGCAACAATTTTTAGTAGTATTCACAGTGGCAGGTGGTGTTGTTGTTGAAACCCAGACCGTCCGACCTACCAGGAAGGTGTAAGGTAACTGTTTGGACGGTCGGGAAGTGCCACCCAATTTAGACCGGAACCCAGTGGGGGAGGCATCCACAGGGACCGTACCCTCCTTCCCCTACCACAGTGGCAGGTGTGTAACTACTAATTGAACTAGCTTTACATTATATGTATTAAATTGCTAACAGGGTAGTTACAAAATCTGGAAATCAGGTAATATCAACATTCCAGAAAAATTAGGAAATTCCTAAAACAAAACTGTAAAATCATGGGAATTTTTAAAGTAATCACAGTTTTCTCGACAATACACATGTGTAGAATTCCTTATTCGCATTTCATGTGATGGAGGCAGCCTATTGGACACCTAAATAAAAAGAAAAGAGATTAAAATTTCAACTTTCCTCGGTGATCCCATTCATCTTAATTGCTTTGAAAGTTGTCACAATATTTGAATTTCATATGACATGAAAAGCAGATTAAAAAAAATATTGTTTCTGTTTATGCATAATTTCATTGCAATAAATGATATTTAACTATCAGTTTTTGACTGGATTTTACAGAACACTGATGAGTTTTATAGCTGTCTGTTTATACCACTATTTTTTTTTATACACTGACTATGTACTAAAATCATGAATAATATATCTTATGCAGTAGGCACTTTTAATGTTATAGAAAGTTATCATTTTTTGATAAAAAGCATACATTTTTTATATGACATAAACAAAAAAAATCACTATTTTCCCCTAAGTGATATTGAACAGGTTATACACTGACTTGTAGAGCACTGTAAAAAATGCTCATATCTATATGCTATCTACTATATGTTATCATATGTGTTATCATACTCTATCTATATGTTATCATATATGTTATCTACTGGAATTTTATTCTCTAATGTTGGCAGGTATGGTAGTCTTTTATTTTTAGATTTAATTATTTTTGTGTGCTATTTCGCAAAAAAAAGGCAGGTTCCCTTTTTCCTGAATAGTACCAAATTCTAATCAGCACCAGGTTGACTTACAAGTGATTTATCTACCAAATTTTCTGAAATTTGGTCTATTAGTTTTTCAACTAGAGTAGATACTAACAATTTTTGCGGGACATTTTACAAAAAAGGGCAGCTTCATTTATCTCGAATTGTACCAAAATCTAATTAGCACCAGAGTCACCTACAAGGGACTTTTATACTACTAAATTTTATGAAATTCGGTCCATTAGTTTTTTAGTTAGAGGGTACAGGGGTGGAAAATCTGCGCCAATTGTGCCAAACTGCTACAATTTCCGTTCACTGCTACATCCTGCTACAAAAGCACTCAATATCTGCGCCCAAAACGCAATTTTTTTACACGTGCAAAAGCGAAAGTTCCGCACTGATCGGTCCAAAATACGAGAAGAAAAATCCGGTTATCTACAGTTATTCGGCGCGATTTCAGAACGCATTTTCAGTAAAACAAGTTTGCGTATCACATGACCACATCACGAGTACTTTAGAGTACAACCTTGAAAATCCGGACTTTGCCTATTCCGGATTATAGAATTTTAATAAAATTCAGATTTAATATTAACTAAATACACTATAAAGCACTATCTTTAGTAAAAATAATGACAAAAGTTAAGTTAATAAATTAAAACATATTATTTAATCTAAAAAATAGGGCAAAAGAAATTTCTAAGAAAAAATATATACACATTAGTAATTTAGAATGTGTGAACGAAACGAAATGATAAAATTACATTTTATCATTTCGTTTAAATATTTGAATTAACATTTGTTATTTCATTAATTTTAGTTTATGAGAAAGCAGTTTTCTTTATCCTGTAGATGTTCATTATATCTGTTCGGTTTTAAAGCTTCTTTATTCAAGACCTTTAATTACATGATCGATTGTTTGCATAAGATTATCAATGGGTATTTTTTCTTCTCCACATTTATCATCCCTACTTTGATATTTTTTTATTTAATATCATATCGCGAATTTCGCCATCACTCCATTTATTTACAATTGGTGCATCATCATCACAGTGCAGAACTTCCGTTTTATCGGCTTTGTCGAGATTTAATGAAGCACCAGAAGAATTTAATGTAGCACCGAGATTTAGTAAAGCGCGAGGATTAGCACTTTTGCTGATATATTTAAGGTGTAAATGCGTTTAAACCGTTTTCGCTATTAACGAACGAAAAGCAAAAAATAAGAATTTAAGTTTTATTTATTTTCTAGCATCTATATAATGTTATGTTTAATATAAGGCTGATGACTCTGAAAAAAGTAAAAACTTTATTAGTAATAGTCATATATGTAAAAAATATCGCAGTAGATAAAATAAATGTCTTTCCTAAAAAAGAAAAATATCTCTCCTCTCAATGATTTTTCTAAATTACGATGAGTCAATTGTAGGCTGCTACAACACCGGGACGTGGTGGGGCAGAGAAAGGGAAGAAAGGAATTTGCTTAGTTCCCAATCGTAAACACAGCCGACCCCTTTGAGAGGTCTGTGTGTTAATGACCTTGGTGCTCGGTTCTTTGCGATACGATATTATTTAGTTATTTATTTGCTATTTATAGTATGTAAATATGGCTTTCTAAACAAAAAAGGCAAAATATACTGTCGATTTTAAGCTGGCACGTTCGACGAAAACGAAAAAATCGTCAGATATTGGGAGGGAGAGGAAATTCTTGAAGACAAAACAGAATTCATTGAAGAATGGGATTCGTACTACGAAGTGAACAAAATAAATTTCCGTGAGCGTTAATATGAATTCTCGGGATTTTTAGATTTAATTGAACAATCTGTGATAAAATGTTACGATAACGTTTTAAACTGCTTAATATTAAAAATTACATTGTTTCAGAAAAATGTCTTTTTCAATAATGAGGAAAGGAAATTTTGATAATAAAAATTCAGTACTTAAATAACGATGTATATTTTACGCGAAATAATTCATCGGGAGTTGTGACTTGAATAAGGGGGAGGAAAGATTAACGCCAACAACGTAATTCACGCTCCAACCATGAGCCGATCTACGGCCATCCATCTAAACTTTCGTTTCATTTCAGGGTTCAGAAAGTCGACCGGAAAATACAGTATTTGTTTATAAAATATAATTCCATATAAATAATCTTACCCATTTGTTTTAAATCCGCGACTTCGTCAGTCCGGGGAAAAAAAAAACGAAAATTTGGAAAACAACCGGATTTTCGAGGTTGTACTGTACTATTTTTAATAGCTTCTTTTTAAAGTTATTTTATGTTTGTTGTTTAAAAGTATAGAAATTCCGACTTTTACGAATTTTCTGCAGTTGTACCGATTTTTACTTCAGATAGATAGATCGTTAGAGACAGTCGTTAAGTACCCTTTTGCATCTATTTAAATTTTCATCTTTTAATTATTCCATATTAGAGCAACAAAACTCTTATTTTAATAGTGCGGGTAAAAAAATAAATAAATATTTTATTAAAATAAATAATTTTCACATAAATTTGCGCTGCAATTTGCCGGAAAATGTATCTATTTATGTTGAACAAGTCAAAATACAGGATGATAAGAAGGGAATGAAAAGTTGTGTTTAGAATAACGCGTTACACTAGCATTGCATGGATCTTCATTGGCTTTGATGAAATACTGGAACATTTATTTCCTTCATATTATTTAATTACGGAGTTCGGTGATCAGCCCTATAGTTCTTTGCAATAGATGTCGATCACTCACCACCGCTCCGCATCTAAGTCACGGCTAACGGTGCAATTTAGGAAGTGGCTGTCGATGATCGCGGTGCAGTTTAGAAAGCAGTTTTAGATCGCGTATCTCTGCTACGCATGCAAGTCACCGCGGGCTCTCGGCTAATGTTAAGAATACTTTAGAGGGGCATGCAATCCGCATAAGTTATATACAATAACGATGACTCCACTTCATGCAATAACGATACGCACGATGCGCAAGCATATGCAATTCGCATCGCATTACAAAATGAATCTTCTTTTATTACCGTACCCTCCTTCCCCTGCCACCAACCTCTCGGAAGGACTTTCGGACCCACATGTTTAACGTGATCGTACTCCGCATGAACACGGCGGCAGTTCTGGCAGTGGCTGGAATCGAACCCGGGCCTACCGAGTGCAACTCCAGCGCGCTAACCAATGGGCTACCGCGCCCTCGAATTAATTCAGTGTGTCCAAACTGTTAAAAAACAAGCATCTCGGACATAAACTATTTGTATTTTGGATTGTTGGAAATAATCAATACATCGCGATTCACGTTCCCGTGAGCGGGCGTTTATGCAAATTTAATATGAACGACTCTTCCCGTTCACCGGCGTGAACCGTGACGTTTTTCAACATGAGGTTTCATGCAAATCAGTTCTCAATGCGTACGCATCTGATTTGCATATCCGGGGGCGTTTCCGGAACTGTCCATTCTCGGATATATAGGGCAGAGGTTTCTTGAAGCAATCAGACATTAAGACATTGGAGATAGGTCGACAGTAGAAAGGTCGATCGAGATCAGACAGAAATGTTTTTGACAGAAGCACTGCAGAATATCTTTTTGACGACGGTTAATAGTCGAAACGGATGCAGATGTATTGAACGTTAAATTTACTTACAAACGTTCGGAAGCCGCTTTAAATATTTTCCTGATGTTATATCCTTTGGTTTCCCTTTGCCAAGTGATGGTGGCTGAAATATACGCAACTGATAGAGGTAGTATAGTAACTTACTACCAAATGCTTCAAGGAATCTCTGTCTAGTCATTTACAACTAAAAATCTTTTGTACATAGTATATTTTGATGTTTTACGGCATGAAAATTACCAGGTATGTGTAATATGCCGAGTTGTGTTTTTCACCAAATAAAGTGAACGAAGTTTTCCTTTAAAAACTGGACTTGTGTGCTTTCATGACCCAGCCAACACTTATTGACTCTGACAGTGCGTGCTTTGCTATCTGCAAATTTAAAATTTTCCAAGAGTAAAACGGTTACGGGGCCAGATCAACGCCCAATAGAGTCATAAGTGCAAGTATATTTAAAGAAATCGTTCCAGTGTTCAGATGGGGGCCGCACCTGGCACCATTTTGAAGTTCGTGTGAACAACGAAACGCAACAGTGTAAACGTAAACAGTGTACAAGAACTTTTACTTCTGCTTCTTCAAAACTACGAGTGGCCATGGAGGCAAGTAGAACGGAGTTGCTGACGCGGGACAACTACGTCACCTGGCGTACCGACATCTCATTCGTCCTCAAGGGAGAAGGATGTTTCGGACACGTAGATGGAAGTGCTAAGCCTATCGAGGAAGATGCGAGTCGCCGCGACTACGATGATATTTATCGCCGGAAAGACCGAGCGCTCGCCATCATTTATCAAAGTTTATCCTCGGAATACAAGGAGTTGATAAACGTCACCAACGAACCTAGTCAAGTATGGAATACCTTGAAAGAACATTTTCAAGCGCCTTCCCGAGCCAACCTGGTTAGATTACTAGATGAGTTCTTCGACGTTCGGCCGGAGCCAGACGAGCCTGTTGACATTTTTTGCTCAAGACTGCGGAAGGCCGTGACGAGGCTTAAAGACGCGAAACACCCCATTGAAGACCTCTATGTAGCATTCCAGTCGATTCGGTACCTTCCGGAAGAATTCCGAGGTATCGTTCAACTCATATATCGATGGAATGACTCGGACTTCAAGCTCAGCAAAATACAAGCAGAGCTAGCAGCGGAGGAGAGCCGGCTTAGGCAGCAAGCAAGTGACTTTTCCAAAACTGTGAGTTCAAATTCTGCATATTTTACTTCTAAGAAATTTGTAAATAGAGTAAAAGTGTCTAAACCTAAATTTCCAAATGTATCTCATGTGTCTAATGTAAATACTTCTAGTCATAATGTAAATATTTCTAAAAGTAAAATTAAGTGTTTTAAGTGTAATAAACTAGGTCATACTAAATCTAATTGCAGTAGAAATAATGGATCTAGTATTGTGGAATTTCTTGGGTCTCCACAGATTGAGGCTAATACTGTAATCGATCCTAGCGATAGACTCAGCTGGGTAGTAGACACTGCTGCTACGCGACATTTCTGTAATAACATTAAGTTATTTTCAAAATTTAATGAGTGCAAAGGCACTTCAATGTCGCTAGCAGTAGGGGATGTCGAAAGTCCAGTTGAGGCTATCGGGACGGTGGAAATGTATGTCCAATTTAAGGATAAGCAAAGTATTATCAAATTGGAAAATGTTATGTATTCTCCTAAACTTAGGAGAAATTTATTAGCTGCATCTGTTCTTGAGGAACAAAATTTTAGTTTTAATGGAGCTAATGGGGTTCTATGGTTTTTTACACCTAAAGGGGAGAAATTCTTTTATGCAAAAAGAAAGGATGGGTTGTATTTTTTAAAACCTAAGTATAGTACCCAGGAACAACATAACGTAGAAAACCGTCAATCTAAAGATAGGGATCGAGATGGAGACAAGAAACACAAAAAGGATAAGAAATCCAAGGATAGGGATCCTAGTGCTTCCAGAAAAATAGACAAAGTAAAAATAGCACCTAATCTTAAAGAAACTGAATTTAAATCTGACAAAACAAAAACTAAGCAGAATAGAAATGTGGGTAGTTCAATATCTAAGCCTAGCAGTTCAGTAACTGAACTTGATAGTACAAACTGTCTTTGGCATAAACGATATTGCCACATAAACGCTGAATATCTCCTCCAAACCAGCAAAGTTTCTGCCGTAAACGGACTTCCTAGGCTTAAATACAAAAAGTTAAATTGCAAATCTTGTAAATTGGCTAAGTCTAGGAGAGTATCATATAAACCCACCGGTAGGATAAGGTCCACTAAACCATTGCAATTGTTACACATGGATGTGTGTGGTCCCTTACCCACAGCCTCATATGGTGGGAACAAGTATGTCTTAACTATAACAGATGATTATAGTAGAAAAGTTTTTGTTTACCTCATGAAACAGAAGTCAGAAGTATTTTTACATTTTAAAGAGTTTCAGGCCAGAGAAGAAAGGCAGTTAGGTACTAAAATTCTATGTATCCGGACGGATAATGGGATGGAATTCTGCCATGATAAGTTCAAAAATTACCTGAAGGATATCGGTATTAAGGCTGAGAGGACTAACACATATACCCCACAGCAAAATGGAGTATCAGAGCGATTCAACTTAACCGCATTTGACTGTGTTAGAGCCATGTTGAACGACAGCAAATTGCATGACAGATTCTGGGCGGAAGCAATATTGTGTTTTGCATACACTAAAAATCGAATATGTCACAAATTTAAGACAAAAACACCACATGAGCTCTACAGTGGTAGAAAACCTTCAGTCAAACATCTTAGAACCTTTGGTTGTAGAGCATATGTAGGCAAACCCAGTCAGCTCAGAAAGAAGTTAGACATGAAAGCTACAGAAGGGGTGATGGTAGGCTATGCTACTAAAACTAAGGGCTATAGGATATTTTTGTCAGGAGAGAAACGAACAATTGAGACCTGCAATGTGAGGTTTGATGAGGGTGATGTAGTGGAAGGCATCCTGGACCCAATTTGTCCCAGAAATATCTCCTCAGGGATATCAAGAGATAACCTTTCAGAATACTCCGACGGGGAATATCCGAGAGAGCAGTCTGATGGGGGGGCAGGAGAGAGTGAAGACACTGGTGACGATCCGTCTGAATCCAGTGAGGAAACGGACTCTCCTGCTGACTCCAGTATGACTCCTTGCTCGGATATTGCTTGGCAGCGAAAGACGGTTCCAAGACCCGATGGGAGTAGAACCGATGTGTATTATTACGCTCAAGGAGATAATAAAAGGCTGAGGTCGCACAATGATGTTAAGAAATATTGTGATAAAAGGAATATACAATTTGATCAGCAACTGTTTAATTTTCGGGAAAATAAAGGTCTTAAAAGGGTCAGAGGCAGACCAGAAGCAAGCAATATTGAAATAAATATACCAAAAGGGTACAACGCTGCTATTAAATCTTCCCAGTCCGAAAAATGGTGTAAAGCTATGGATGAAGAAATGGCCGTAATGCAAGAGAGGGGTGTCTGGGAACTAGTTCCTGCATCCACCTCACAAAAGCATATAGGCAGTAGATGGGTCTACACCATTAAGAAAGACGAGAATGGGAAAATCAAGAGGTTTAAAGCTCGTTTGGTAGCCCAGGGGTATGGTCAGAAAAAGGGAGAATCATACGATGAAGTTTTTAGCCCTGTTGTTAACTTCAACTTAATTAGAGCATTCTTCTCAATTTTCGTATGCATGCTTGGCTGGATGCATTTCCAATTAGATATCAAATCTGCCTATCTCTATGCTAAATTGAGTCAAAAGGTATATATGAAACAGCCTCAAGGTTATGTCAATCAGGAACAGCCTGATTATGTTTGTTTGTTGAAGAAAGCCATTTACGGTCTTCATCAAAGTGGAAGAGAATGGTTTAATGACCTTGACACCAAATTAAAAGAATTAAATTTTTTAAAACTTCAATGGTGTAATTGTGCATATATTTACAATAGCAAAGTTCTTATGCTAGTCTATGTGGATGACATAATTCTCTTCTCAAAGTATCAAAGGGACATAGACCACATTGTTTCATTACTTAGCATAGAATTTGATATCAAGGTATTAGGAAAAATTAGAAAACTTTTAGGCGTGGAATTTAAAGAGTGTGACAATAAATTTTTTATACATCAAAGTCAGTATATAGATAACGTATGTCAAATGTTTCAACAGTATAAATATCCAGTTACTTCACTTCCCATTTCTAAAGGGAATATTCTAAGTAAAATAGATTGTCCAAAAACAAGTGAAGAAATAAAGCAAATGCAAAGTTTTCCTTACAGGAGCTTAATTGGGTGTTTGGCTTTTATATCTAGTAGGACTAGACCTGATATTTGTTACGCCATCAATATATTATCTCAATTTCAAGAAAACCCTGGAATTAAGCATTGGGATGCATTGTTAAGACTTTTAGGATATGTTGAAAAGACTAAAAACTATGTGTTGAATTTATCTAACATTCAGGAGTTAAAATTAAATTGTTACTCAGATTCTGACTTTGCTGCAAACAGAGATGACCGTGTTTCACTTGGAGGCATGATACTCTTTATTGACAATGTACCTATTTCTTGGCGTACCTTTAAACATAAGTGTGTTAGCTTATCAACCATGGAAGCTGAATACGTATCACTAACTGAAGCCGCTAAGGAAATGGTATGGGTACAAAACATAATAGAAGAATGTCATTTACTTGGGTTAAACTTTAATAAAAGTAACAGTGTTATTTTTAGCGACAACCAAGCAGCCATTAATTTTTCTAACTCTCCAATTGAAAACAACAGAACTAAGCATATTGATGTTAGATATCATTTCCTAAGAAATTTAATAGTCAATGAATCTTTTAATGTTAAATTTGTAAATAGTAAAGATAACTTAGCAGATCACTTTACTAAACCAATGACGAAGGAAATAATACTTAAATTTTGTAATAAATTTTTTAAAAACTAAATCAAAACTTTTTGAGATTAAATGTTTAGTCTAAAGAAAATTTTAAATACTAAATTGAATTTACAACTTGGGAATTTTTTTAAAAAATGTCATATATATACTTTATTGTTTATCTTAAACCTCATTGATATAAGATAGTATATCTTGAGTATAAATTTTTGTGATATTGAATATTTTTCACTTTACACCTTTGTATATACATCCATTTTCCATGACCCGCATGATGCTAAATAATAGCTTATGTGTATAAAATTTTGTATTTTTCAACTTGGTAAAAAGTATGTGTTGAAAGTTTTGATAAAGGAATTTTATTATCTAATTACTTGCATCATGTATTTTTAAATATTTGGTATATCAATGCAGTCTAATAGTATTAATTATGTATACTTATATTGTGTTAATAGACTAAATTTTTTAAGCTTTTTGAATTATAGTGTTTATACTCAAATTTAAAGTAAACTTAAATTCTATGCTTATACAAAATCTTAATCTTTTAAAGTTGACTTGTTTAATATGATAATGTGCTTATACTTAAATTTTGGATACTTATAATTAAATTTAAACTAAAATTTAAATTTTTTGAATGCTGATACTTAAGCATTGAAGTTGTGTTGTATATAAATTTCTACTTGATGTGAAATGTTGTTGTTACAATATTGTCGACAATACTTCACTATTTTTCAGATGCTATAAGTACTTATGCATTTTATTTTAAATTTAATAATGATATAATACTTTAAATTTTTTCCTTCATTATGTTTGATAGGATACTGGGGGCCTTGGTGTTTATTGATATACCTTGGTTTCTCAGAGTAAGTTTTCTTTTGCATATGCATTGAGACTTAAGGATTTGCATGAGGGGGCCGATTGTTGGAAATAATCAATACATCGCGATTCACGTTCCCGTGAGCGGGCGTTTATGCAAATTTAATATGAACGACTCTTCCCGTTCACCGGCGTGAACCGTGACATTTTTCAACATGAGGTTTCATGCAAATCAGTTCTCAATGCGTACGCATCTGATTTGCATATCCGGGGGCGTTTCCGGAACTGTCCATTCTCGGATATATAGGGCAGAGGTTTCTTGAAGCAATCAGACATTAAGACATTGGAGATAGGTCGACAGTAGAAAGGTCGATCGAGATCAGACAGAAATGTTTTTGACAGAAGCACTGCAGAATATCTTTTTGACGACGGTTAATAGTCGAAACGGATGCAGATGTATTCGTTAAATTTACTTACAAACGTTCGGAAGCCGCTTTAAATATTTTCCTGATGTTATATCCTTTGGTTTCCCTTTGCCAAGTGATGGTGGCTGAAATATACGCAACTGATAGAGGTAGTATAGTAACTTACTACCAAATGCTTCAAGGAATCTCTGTCCTTTAAAAACTGGACTTGTGTGCTTTCATGACCCAGCCAACACTTATTGACTCTGACAGTGCGTGCTTTGCTATCTGCAAATTTTAAATTTTCCAAGATGGATAAAAAAAATTTAGTGTGTATTATTTAACTAGCAGGTAACTTCTGTTCTTTAAGATTAGATAGTATCATTAAAACTTTTTCTCATTTTTCTAGCTTAACTTTTTAAGATTTAATACTCTTCATGCTTTAATTAATGTAAAATGAAATTTTTGTTGGAAACTTGGTTTTGTTTACATCGCGATTCTCGTTTCGCGGGAGCATGACGTCATTATTAAAATGATTATTCCGTTCTCGTGAACGAATCGCGATGTGGACGAAACTTGGCTGATCATGCAAATCACCTTTCTCGCCGCTCACGCATCCTGTTTTGCATATCCAGAGGGCGTTGCCGGCAGCGGTTATGTTCCGGAACGCACCCATCTTCGGATATAAAGGCTAGACACTTTTCTGGTTTAAGGTAGATCGCTTTGGTTTAAGGTAGATCGTTTTGATCGACGGATCGATCGCTTGGAAAGCTCGTTGGATAGCTTGCTTATACTGATCGATGGAAGGATCTAGAAGGATCTAGATCGGGCAGACGGATCTTCATAAAGTCATGTTTCGATGTTGTCGAAAGTTACGATAAAGTGTTTATCGGTGAACGCGGATATTTAAACTAAACTTAGTAGTTTTGATGGTTCTCAGTTAAGGAGACCATGTTTCCCATGTTGTGGACTTTATAGTGCTGATCCGGAAAAGGTGGTGGCGTCGGAAAGTGCACGTGGTCACGTAAGTGTGAAATGCTTTTATTCCACTTACTTGTGTAAATAATACTTAAACCAGAAACGTGTCTAGGCATGGAACTTATACTGAAAACCTTCATATGAGCTGTAGTGCTCATGTTTTGTAAATAGTATGCTTTGGTTTTTGCTTACCTGCTCTCATGATATATATTGTAAGCAAATACAATGGATTCACTCTTCAATAAAAGTGATTTTGAATTATACTGGAACTGTTCTCATTTAACACTTCTACTGCTACTTGTATTCCTACAACTACTATCTAACGTTTGTTATAGCTGCAACACTCTGTTTTAAATTTTCAACAAAGTTGTGTAACCAGAATTTCGTGGCTCATAGTTATTCTATCACCAGCTTCAGAAATTTAATTATACTTTAATTTTTAATATATAACTTATGGATATGATATATAATTCTGTCAAAGGTTATGGGCCCAGTGCTCCCCATAACAACGTTAAAAATTTAGAAGTGTTAGAGTTCCAGCAACGAATCCTGTCGACGGGGGCCGCGGACGGCGCCATTTGCATGTCGACGAAAGCGTAAACAAAACAACTGTTCAGTTCAGTTCCAAAAGGCCACCTTGCCATGGAGGCAAATAAAATTACTGCATTAACTAGAGACAATTACGTCACTTGGAGGAATGAAGTTTCATTCGCTCTTAAAGGAGAGGGCTGTTTCGGATTTGTAGACCGAACAGCGTTACCGGTGGATGAAAATACGTCACGCCGTGATTATGAAGATCACATGCGCAGAAAGGACCGCGCGTTAGCGATCCTGTTCCAGAATGTTTCATCTGATTACCAAGAGTTAATTGACATTAACGACGATCCGGCAGATGCGTGGGATAAGTTAAAAACGCACTTCGACGCGCCGACTCGCGCCAACCTGGTGCGTTTACTGGATGAGTTCTTCAGCCTACGTCCGGAGCCAGATGAACCGGTGGATATCTTCTGTACGCGTTTGAAGAAGGCGGTCGCCAAATTGAAGGACGTAAAGCACCCGGTGGAAAGCGTCTATGTGGCATTCCAGGCCATAAGATACCTCTCTGATGACTTCCAAGGAATAGTTCAACTAATCTACAGATGGGAGGACAAGGATTTTACTTTGGAGAAAATCCAACATGAATTGTCTGCGGAAGAAGGACGTATCCGGCAACTCCGTAGTGATAGAAACAATGTAAGTCTAAATTCATCTGTATTCTTGTCTCAGAGTAATGTAAATGTAAAGTGTAAAAATAACAAAGTGTTTAAAAGTGTTAAACCAGTTAAAAGGGTCATAGGACCATGTTATTTTTGTAAGAAGGCTGGTCATTTAAAGAATAATTGCCCTATTCTTAAGTCTAGCTCAAATATAATTGAATTGTATTCATCTGCTAGAGTTGAAGCTAATACTGTGCAGGATCCTAGCGATAGACTCAGCTGGGTAATTGACACCGCTGCTACACGGCACTTTTGCAATGATATTAATTTATTCTCAAAATTTAAGGAAAGCAAAGGTGCATCTATGTCGCTAGCAGTGGGTGATATTGAGAGCCCAGTTGAGGCTATCGGTACGGTCAAAATGTATGTTCAGTTTCAGAACATAAGAAGTAATATTGTTTTGTCTGATGTAATGTTTTCGCCTAAGTTAAGACGAAACTTTTTAGCCGCATCTGTTCTTGAGGAACAGGGGTATACTTTTAAAGGGGCTAATGGGGTATTGTGGTTTTACACTCCAAAGGGAGAAAAATTCTTCTATGCTAAGCGAAAAGAAGGGTTATATTTTTAAAAACCTCAATACGAAGTTCAGACTGCAAATAACAATATTGAAGACCGTAAAACTAAAGGAAAGGATCAGGGTAGGGATAAAAATTCTAAGAAAGATAGAAAACCCCTAAATAAGAAAAACAGTATTCACAAAATGAAAAATTTGCCTAGAATAAATAAAAGTAAACGTAACTCTGAGGTGAAGTCGAGGTCAAAAGAAAAGGTTAATGAGAAACCAAGTTGTGCGGTTTCTGAGGTTTTGAATAAAACGGAACTCTGGCATAGGAGATATTGCCACATTAACTCTGATTATTTATATCAGACAAGTAAAGTTTCCGCGGCTAATGGACTCCCTAGACTAAAATATGCAAAAATTAACTGTACACACTGTAAGTTAGCAATGTCTAAGAGAATTTCTTTTAAGCCAATTGGTAGGATAAGGTCCACTAAACCTTTACAATTACTCCATATGGATGTGTGTGGTCCCTTACCTACAGCTTCAATGGGCGGAAACAGATACTTTTTGACAATCACTGACGACTTCAGCCGGAAAGTGTTTGTTTATATAATGAAACAAAAATCAGAGGTGTTTAAGATATTTAAAGAATTCCAAGCTAAGGAAGAAAGGCAGCTAGGCAAAAAGATTTTGTGTATCCGTACGGACAATGGTATGGAGTTCTGTCACAACCAGTTCAAGGCATACTTAAATAAATTGGGGATTAAATCAGAAAGGTCAAATGTATATACACCCGAACAGAACGGGGTTTCTGAAAGATTTAATCTAACTGCACTAGATTGTGTGAAAGCTATGCTTGATCAAAGCAAGGTTGATAACAGAATGTGGGCAGAAGCGATTTTGTGTTTTACACACACCAAGAACAGAATATGTCATAAGTTCAAAACCAAAACTCCACACGAGTTATATTATGGAAGGAAGCCAGCCGTTGCTCACCTCAAAGTTTTCGGGTGCAAAGCCTATGTGGGCACAGCCAAACAAATTAGAAATAAGTTGGATATGAGAGCCCAAATAGGAATTATGGTCGGATATGCCGAAAGCACCAAAGGCTATAGGATTTATATAGCGGGTAAAAAGAAAGTTGAGGAAACTTCTAATGTAAGGTTTGAGGAAGGAGTGGCAGCGGAAGGCGTCCTGGGCCCTAATTACCCTAAAGGAATCACCTTGAGGAAATCGAACGTTACTCAGTCGATTGACTCGGAATCAGAATGCTTGGGAGGAGTGTCAGAGGAAGAAGCAGGTGAGAGCCGTGACACTAGTAAATCTAGTGGGGATGAGGACTCTCCTGCTGATTCTGGTCTGACACCCTGCTCAGATATTAACTGGATACGGAAAGCAGTACCTAGGCCTGATGGGAGTAGGACGGATATTTACTACTCAGTAAAAGGCTGAGATCTCATAATGATGTCAGAAAGTTTTGTGGAAAAGCTAACATTCATTATGATCAGCAAATGTTTAATTTTAGAGAGAAAAAGGGGGTAAATGATATCAAAAGGAAACCAGAAGCAAGCAATGTTGAGATCTTGATACCCAAGAGCTATAAATCGGCAATAGAATCTCCCCAGTCCGATAAATGGCAAGAAGCCATGGATGATGAAATAGCTACAATGCAAGAGAGGGGTGTCTGGGACTTAGTGCCTGCACCCATCTCACAACAAAAAATTATAGGAAGTAGATGGGTTTATACCATTAAGAAGGATGAAAGGGGAAATGTTAAATGATTCAAAGCTCGCCTAGTAGCTCAAGGATATACCCAGATAAAAGGGGACTCATATGATGAAGTGTTTAGCCCTGTGATTAATTTTAGTTTAATCAGAGCTTTCTTCTCCATATTTGTTTGCATGCTTAAATGGAAACATTTTCAACTGGACATTAAGTCTGCATATCTTTATGCAAAGTTGAATGATAAAATTTTCTTGAAACAACCACATGGATATGTCGATCCAAATCAGCCTCAATATGTTTGTTTGCTTAAGAAAGCAATATATGGCCTTCACCAAAGCGGAAGGGAATGGTATACAGAGCTTGACACCACTTTGAAAAAATTAAACTTTTTAAAATTTAAATGGTGCAACTGTGCTTATACATATCAGGATAAAGTATTAATGCTGATTTACGTACACGACATAATTTTGTTTGCTAAACAACAAAATGATATAGACCATACAGTTTCACTTTTGAGTAAAGAATTTGATATCAAAGAATTAGGAAAAGTCAAAAGACTTTTGGGTGTGGAATTTAAGTAACTTAGTTGTAAACGAGTCTTTTAAAATTAACTTTGTTAATACTAAAGATAACGTAGCAGATTACTTCACGAAGCCAATGACTAAAGATAGAGTTTTAAAATTTAGTAATGATATCTTTAAAATATAAAATTTAACTGTTCAAATAAAAATTTTACTTTAAATTTTTTTTTCATATTTTCAAAGTATAAATGGTTAGGGTATCTTATAATTTATTCCTCTCTCATTGATACAAATGAAATGTATCTTGAGTATATATTGTTATGTGACAATGAACTGTTACTTTTCTCACATTACACTTGAAAAATATATATCCATTTTTACTACACGCATAATGCATTTTCGCTTATGTGAATAAATTATGTGTCTGAATGTACATTATTGATATAATTCACATGAAACATAAAATTTTTAATCTGTGTTTATCTCATATGTATATTTACCTTCTGTATTTTTTTATTATCATTGCCATTGTATTGGGTATTTAGTGTTTATACTAGTCATGGGCTAAGATAATAAAACTTAAATTTTTAATCTTAAATGTTAAATTTCATAGTTATACATTAAATTTTCTACAAACTTGAATTTGATGTTTAGACTTAAATTTTTAATCTTAAATGTTAAATTTCATAGTTATACATTAAATTTTCTACAAACTTGAATTTGATGTTTAGACTTAAATTTTTAATCTTAAATGTTAAATTACATAGTTATACATTAAATTTTCTACAAACTTGAATTTGATGTTTAGATTTAAATTTTTAATCTTAAATGTTAAATTTCATAGTTATACACTAAATTTTCTACAATTTGATTTTGATGTTTAGACTTAAATTTTTAATCTTAAATGTTAAATTTCATAGTTATACACTAAATTTTCTACAACTTGATTTTGATGTTTAGATTTAAATTTTTAATCTTAAATATTAAAATTGATAACTATACCTAAAATTTTTCTAGAGCTTAAAATTTTTTGATATCTTTAGACTTTTAAATTTTAAACTTAATGTTTTGTTTATAAATTTTCAAAATAGTAAAGAAATAGCTTTCTTCAGTATGAGCTAGTACTTAAGAAAGGGCAATAGTATGGTTATACTGTTTTCTTTGACTATGTTATCCTTAAACATGTAATTTAAAGAATGCTTATGATCTGCATAATAGATAAGTGTACTCATTTGATTGTTGCCATTTTGAGAAAAGGCTATTTACTTTCTAAATGTTATAAGTGTTATAAATTTCTTTAATGTATAAAATTTTTGTGTATACATACATTATGTTTTTAGGATACTAAGAACTTTGATTCTTAGAATAACCTTTTTGTTGGATGAAAGCATGGGCGCCGAGAGTTGGTGTTTTTGCATGAGGGGGCCGATTGTTGGAAACTTGGTTTTGTTTACATCGCGATTCTCGTTTCGCGGGAGCGTGACGTCATTATTAAAATGATTATTCCGTTCTCGTGAACGAATCGCGATGTGGACGAAACTTGGCTGATCATGCAAATCACCTTTCTCGCCGCTCACGCATCCTGTTTTGCATATCCAGAGGGCGTTGCCGGCAACGGTTATGTTCCGGAACGCACCCATCTTCGGATATAAAGGCTAGACACTTTTCTGGTTTAAGGTAGATCGCTTTGGTTTAAGGTAGATCGTTTTGATCGACGGATCGATCGCTTGGAAAGCTCGTTGGATAGCTTGCTTATACTGATCGATGGAAGGATCTAGAAGGATCTAGATCGGGCAGACGGATCTTCATAAAGTCATGTTTCGATGTTGTCGAAAGTTACGATAAAGTGTTTATTGGTGAACGCGGATATTTAAACTAAACTTAGTAGTTTTGATGGTTCTCAGTTAAGGAGACCATGTTTCCCGTGTTGTGGACTTTATAGTGCTGATCCGGAAAAGGTGGTGGCGTCGGAAAGTGCACGTGGTCACGTAAGTGTGAAATGCTTTTATTCCACTTACTTGTGTAAATAATACTTAAACCAGAAACGTGTCTAGGCATGGAACTTATACTGAAAACCTTCATATGAGCTGTAGTGCTCATGTTTTGTAAATAGTATGCTTTGGTTTTTGCTTACCTGCTCTCATGATATATATTGTAAGCAAATACAATGGATTCACTCTTCAATAAAAGTGATTTTGAATTATACTGGAACTGTTCTCATTTAACACTTCTACTGCTACTTGTATTCCTACAACTACTATCTAACGTTTGTTATAGCTGCAACACTCTGTTTTAAAATTTCAACGAAGTTGTGTAACCAGAATTTCGTGGCTCATAGTTATTCTATCACCAGCTTCAGAAATTTAATTATACTTTAATTTTTAATATATAACTTATGGATATGATATATAATTCCGTCAATTTTTATATGCCTAAAATAACTATCGAATGTGCGCAACATCATTTTCTAGCTGCTACAAAACTGCTTTGCACTGCTACGAAACAGCAATATTTCCTGCTACAAAGGTGCTACAAAACTCAGTTTTCAGTTTTCCACCCCTGAAGGGTATTCAAAATCTGAACAGACACACACAGACGTCACACTAGAAATATTTTTTTCATGTTCTAGAGGTCCCAAAACATGTAGATCCATTGAAAACTTTAATTGCAATTTTCGGTACAATCCCAATACGTTCCTTATACATTACCATGCAGGGAAAGTAGAAATGTATGAAAAATATTTTATGAGGTTTTTCTTATTGAAGAATTTGCCTATCCCCGCTATATGTCAATAGCTGCAGATTGCCTTTCCTGTTTTGGCTACAGGGATTGATCAGGTGCCAAACTATCTGCCATAAAGTGCAGAAGAAACTAATTAAATTCTTTTAGGTTTAACCACTGTGCAATTCACATAAAAACATATAATACATGGGCATAACTTAGCATACTTTATTTTGATATTTTACTAGAATGAAATTTATTTATGATTGAATTTCAGTAATATTATTTTCTATATTTAAGTTTTATTATTACAATGAACATTTTTATTTCGTATATGTTTTAGTGATTTAAGAAGTAAAGTCAGACATTGATAGTATGTGTTGTATTCGTCTCAGTTTTTATTCATGTATATTTCGCGGTTTATAGGTGAAGCGTTTCAATTATGGCAGATATTGGATTTTATTTAGTTTGAAGTTTATTCAACATAAATTGGGCATATTTAATGTTTTCTAAGGTGTTGTAAGTTTTGTTAAATTGTTTAGAGGATTATATAATAATTATGATTTGTTAAAGGCTATAATAATTATGATTTGTTAAGAGCTGTATAGTTATATTTTGTCAAGGCGTTTAACCCTTTCGCAATGGCGGCATTCCGGAACTGCTGCGGTCCAAAGGATGGAGCGCTTCGCTTCCGAACTGTTTCCACAAGACAGCAATTTTTTTGCACTAAGCCTAACTCTCGAAAAAAATTCACTAAAAATTACCTATTCAACACAGAAATCTACTTTTTTCAGGAATAAAAGAAATATTTATTTTCTATTTGACGTATATTTTTCATATAAATCTGAATACAAAATACTTGTTAGTTGCTCCTATTCTTTTATCCGAAATAAACGAATAATTTCACTGCCTCTAAAACCCAAACAAAAAAAAATACTATCTTATATTCCTATGATTCACCAACGAGTTCAAATCAAAACAAGACCCGAAACTTAATTATAAAATTGTTGATGCTGCGAGAAGTGCTCTATTTGTTGTTTATATTACAAAACCATGTTTCACCGCTCTAAATGGAGAAATAATTCATTGGATCCTCCTTATGCCAAGGTCAACTATCTGCAAAATACATTGAAGTTGTTTCCACGGACATTTAATGCCATCTAGTAGACAAATTAAAATGTTCCATGTGAAAACACACATACGTGCCTCTCGCCGTTTAGGGTAAAGTTTTCTCCGTCACGAATGCGTGCCATCCGTAATTGAATGCAAGTTCGCAGCCGGCACGCCGACGTGCCAACTGTCACGAAAGAGTTAAGGGTTCGTATTGCAAGTTCGCAGCCGGCACGCCGACGTGCCAACTGTCACGAAAGAGTTAAGGGTTCGTATTATTATTTATTTCTTAAAGAGTTCAGGAGGTCATTACTAATTATGCATAGAGACTTTTATAGGAGATGATATCGATCAAAGAGGGAATGTGAATGGTCCCCTTAATTAAAAGTTTTATATTGCTATGCTAAACCCATTTTATATAGCAACTGTAACATATTTCTTTCTTTCTTTTTTTTTTTTTAATTTTAATTCATCTTTGATCATCGCCTTGTATTACAGATTCATGTTCTCATTGATTTTTATGAGTCTTTCATTATAGAAACCCTCCATATATTTGTTGATAGAAATTCTTCAGTTTTCTCAAATCTAGCCTTGCATTTAATTCAATTTATACTCTAACACTGTCTGAGAGCAAGCACTATGGTAAATCAGAATTGTTTTATAATTGAATGTTATAATAAGTGCAGAATTATAACAAGTCTTCAAAAAGTAAATCGCTTTATAGTGAAGACCTACTGTATTTCAATGGCTATATAGAAAATACACATTTAAAAGTAGTTAATATGAAATAATATGTATTTATCTTTCAGCTGTAACGCCTGATACAACATCTCAAGTCAAAAAGTCAGAAATAGGTTTTCCAGTAACTGAAGATGGAAGACTTATAATAACAGAAGAAAATGAATCTACTTCAAAATTGAAACGTAATTAAACAGTAGAATTATACTTTTGTTTTATTTCAATTTATTAACCAAATATGTAATATTTGTTTTTGTTTATTACTTGCCTATTTATGAAAATTTTTTAAATTTCAAATTTTTGATTCTGTCAGCAAACCTAGAACATAGTTTATCTAGATTTTATTCATTTCTGTATGCTATTTTAATATCTTCCATAAATAGGTTTCATGAGAGAAAGATATGATTCTGTTATTTTCATTTGTGGTTTTCGGCTCAGTGTATTGCTTTTGAGCTTTGAAGATCATGAAAAATAAAATTATAATGATCTCCAAAACATTAAAAAGAAATCATTGATATACATAACAAGTTTGCTGATTTTTATATACTTTTCGACCCAGTTTTCAGGCTGAAAGTTAATTTCTTCCAAATTAAAACATTTTCTGTATTGTATGATGAAAATGAGATTGTAGTCTACAATATATTGTCTCAGATTTCCAAAGAGCACTTGCATCTGAAAAAATTCTAGATTTATTTTCGTAAAAATGTTTAGTGCAACCAGATGCTGTTCATTGATGAATTCAGATTTTATTTTAATCTAAGTTATGAATGACATCAAATTAACATCAAATTTTGAGAATCATTTTAAAGTGTTATTAACTGAAATTCAAATTCAACATTTTAAAATTTGGATGATAAATGTTTAATTATTTGTTTGCAGTTTTTTTAAATGTTAATTTTTTGTTTTTCACAGAAGAAATACAACCTGATGAGAAGGAAGAAATGCTGATTGAATTAGGGGCAATTAAGGTAATATTTATGTATCATTGCGATATATATATATATATATATATTTACTCTTCTCAAGTTTTACTTTTCCTCTAATATATAAATGATGAAAAGTTTTATGATGAGATCAATACTGAACTTTTAAAGTTGTGTGGGGAGGGGGGATTTGCATGTTTTGGAAAACTTTGTATGAATAATTTAGCCATTTTTTAATGATCATGTGAGTCTGGGTAAAATATATCACAAGCAAATTGCATTATTCAAATGAAGTTTAGTGTGATCTTTTCAATTAGTGGACATAAGACAAGGTTAATAGAATATTAACAGGTTTTCTCGTTCGCTATTTCCCCCATGGTAACATTTCTGGGCGAGCTGTGACGTCACTGCTAGATCGTCCGAACTGATCTTCCGGCACGTTACCAGCGGCACTTCATAGACAAATGTTAGAAAACAGCATGGTTTTATTTAAAAATGCCTTGCTTTAAACATCAACGAGATACATGAAATATTTCCTAAAATAATGTGCTAACTCTCAAATATGACAAATGAAGTCAGATTTGAATTTAAAATGAACTAAATTGCTGTAATTAACGGATGAAGGAGTCAAAAACAGTGGCTTGACAAATTATATACTAAGACAAGGATATGATTTTTCAGGTGATTTCGTATAACAAATACATTCAGCTTCTTTTTTACACAAAATTTACATATTTTATGTGTAAACTGATAATCTTTATTAATATTTTTACTCGCAAATATATTGCATGAATATGGATTTTAATATAGTATTTTTTAACAATTACTTTTACAACACATTAAAGATTTTAAATGAAATATCCCGTTCAAATTCATTAAATAGAGACTGTGCTCTTTACTGTCTATATTGTCTATTAAAGGTTTGAAGGTTTGACATAGGATATAACTAATGAGAAATATATTAAAATAGAATTAAATAAGATTTATTTCTATAAAACTCTCCATATTATCTTTATCAATTTGCAATTAAATTCATATTTCTTTAAAAATTTGATGATGTAAAATTTCCTGCTTATAAATGCTATGGTTACATATTCTGTCGAGTAAAAGTAAGCGTACCATTCCGTTCCTAATAGTTCCTATACAAAAATATTTGAACTTTATAATTTTCTGAAAAATGTCATCGATTTGATCTTAAAATATTTAGATTGTATCATTGTATGCTCAATGCATGTAATTAATATTTTCATTTTATATGCTTAAAGAAAACCCCGTTTCTATATATTTAATGATATACATCTGCTGTTTAATTTTGTTTATTTGAAGTCTTTGTGAATTTATTTAAGTTCTTTTATGGTACAGATATTACAGTAGAATTCCGTCAATTGGCACATTAAATTGCAACAGAAAATCATAGAAAATAAAAGGGTGGTGGTGCTGGGGGGGTATCATCCAAAATTTTATGCTAAAAAAAACAAAGGCGATTTTTATCATTTTATTCGAAGACGAATTTTTTTTTTCTCCGAAATTTGTCCAATATTTATGGGGAAGGAGCTTCAAACTAAAAAGATTCAATTCATCGTTTGCTTTAAAATAAATAGGAGTAAATGTAGCATTTTAATGCAACTATAAGTTTGTTTTGTTTTTACAAAATTATCCATAAAATTACACTAGTTTCTTTTAACTTATGAATATCCCTTTCTTGAACAAAAACCATTTTTATTGAATCAAAACTACTCCTTCTTACTCAAGATGAAGCCCTTCAATTTGACAAACAGGGTGGCCACTCAACCTGGAAACTGGGAGAACCGGGAAAAGTCAGGGAATTTTAGAATGGTCAGGAAAAACTGGGAAAAGTCAGGGAATTTTGTGATAATTCTGGAATTTTTTTTTTTACTAGTTGTCCATATAAAAACTACCCAGTTTGTACGCCATTTTTGAAAAATTTCGCCAAGTATTACGCTGTACTCGTAACCTCTAAATAAAGGTTGCCATGTGTCCATTTAATTCCGTATAAAAGCAAAAATGTGGAGTTTGTGCACCATTTTAGACAAATGTCGCCAAGTACAGAGATGTCAACTTTTATGGATTTTCTGTAGTTTGTACAGATTTTACTTTATCTTACAGTTTTACGGACATTACTCCCAAAACTACGGAAAACCCCCTTGAAATCCATGCATCCTACCATTCAGTTCATATTCCCTGCTGTGCTGAGAGTTCAAAATTAACAGTTTACATCCATTTTCTTCATCTAATGATTTCATATCAGAACAATAGACCTAATTTATCTTTATAGTGCCCGTAAAAATAAAGAAATATTTTACTAAACAAATTATATTTCGCTTAAATTATAGGATTGTGCAATTCAGTCCTTTTTGGACTTTGCTGAGAGTACACAATTGTCTTTTTTCATCCATCCCCTATTGTTCTCGTTAGATCACCGAAGTTAAGCAGCATCGGGCGCGGCTAGTATTTGGGTGGGTAACCACCTGGGAACACCGCATACTGTTGGCTCATTTCAGTCAACATGGTGGCTGAACGGTCAAGGCGAGCATTTCCAGCGATTGATCGGCTGCCACGTTGTGGGTTCGAGTCCCACGTTAGACATGGATGTTGTGTGTTGTGGGTGCAATGTGTTCCGCCCCCTCTGGTGCGCCTGGGGCAACGTCCTTGGACGGCTAAATGGTTCACGATTTTGGCCGTACATAGAGCAATAAGACGTAAGTCTAGTGCCTGGCCATTGGAAAAAAAAACACAATTTAAAATGGCTTCAGTCTGAAAATTGAACGAATCAAATTGCACAAGCTCTCTGCAAAAGCAAAAAAAAATATAAGAATTACAATTGACCATGAATTCAACATGAAACATGCAATTTCTCAGAGAATCTCATGCACCTCCTGTTAACCCATCCCAAAATATCCACTCTTCTACTGCAAAATGAGTGGTTCCTTATCCCATATGTTTCGACCTCAAAAAGGCTCTGGGAGCTTGCAGCAACTTGTGAAATTTGTTCAAAAAATCAAAGACATGCCTTGGATAAAAAAATTTATAATTAATAAAAGGATTGGTTCATGAAATAATTTTTTTTCTGGAGTGGTCTAAGCATGTGCTGATAATGAGACAATCACACAAATAAATAAGACAGACAGTTTTTCACTTTATATAGATATGTTTTAAAAAACAGCTTTTCTGTATATAACTTGTAAGAATTATAAAAATTTTAGTCAATGCAAACGGATTGCATAAGGAGAAAATATTCCCACAATTAAACAAGATATATTGAGAATCGCATACAAATGTCATTTTCTGCAATTCTGCTACAAAATAACCCATTATTTCATTAATAATATGTTTGAAAAATAGTTTTATTTTAATATAACAAGAAATGATTATTAAAAATGACTGGCAAAAATACTCCACACAAAAACTGAAATTTGTGGATCTGCGGACAAATCTCATGCCTGCATATGGAAGTGGCTAGTAAGAGAGTATATTTGATCATCACTTGTTTCTCTATAGTTGTCCCTGTGATGACTCTATTTATAATTTTTTACCTTTACCTCAAACAAATGCAATACAGTGCAGTATCTCCAATTCCAAAGTTCACTTTACATGTTTAGATTCATTTTGAATTTCAAATAGCATGGTGAGTTTGAATTCCTTTTTAATACTATATTGCCGTCACATTCTCTTACACAAATTAGTATCAACTTATATTATAGCAGATCAACATTTTTGAGCTTTTATAAATCCCAATGATTTTATACAGAAAAAGAAAAAGAGGAAGTTTGATGACTCCAATGAAGACGATGATGATATTCAACTTGGGAAAACATGTAAGTATAATTTTCATTGGTTGATTTTAATAAAAATGTATTCAATTTCATAAACTACACGTTCTCGGATTTACTTTACCTGTTTAAGTAAACATCTCAAAAATTATGATTTTTTTTTTTTAAATTATTGTTGTAAATTTCTGATACGTTAATATTATTTTAATGATTCCATTTCTCCCTTGTGTTGAATTAAAATTTTCTTTTAATGAGTGTTAAAATGTGATGGGTCAAAAATTCAGATTTTGAGCATCCCCGAATCAAAAGTTTTCTAAATGATGCATATGTATGAGTGGTCACAAAATCTTTTGATTAAATTGAGTTATTGAAATTATATTTGTTACAATTATTAACATCAAACACAATGTCATCAAGGCTACCGCAGACTACATTTTGTGACTGTTTCTTGCACAAGGCAACTATGGCAACTATTTTATTTATGCTAAAAATAGCCTAATTTTACACAGTGGCTACTTTTCTTTATTTTGGTGACTATTTTCAAGAAATTTTTTTTAAAAATCTGGAGTTTTTTGGTTTGCATTCCAAGGTTATTTATCTAATATAATTAATGCTCACTTGGTGATATCACATATTATGTAATGTGAGCCAGGCAATCAAGATATATTGTGTACATCATCATCTCGAAAAACTGCATTCACTCCTTTATAGCGAAGGAAACAATTCCATAATGGAATAAAGATGCTTTGGCAAGGAAGTACATGTATATACATTTATTATTTTGAAATAAAAATAATTTTTCAAGTTTCTAAACATTTGATACAAATTTCAATAATTTACAGTTCAACTCTAAGAGCACAATTGATGATTTTAAGATGTGTAGGTGCTTAATGTTACAATGTTTATGAAATAGTGCAAAATTGTCAATTTTTAATAAAAGAAAAGCACTATACATTACAATTTTTACGAAAAAAGTGCTAAAATCGCGATTTTTATAGAAAAGCATTAAAATGTACCATATTTAGTTTTCCAGAAATTTTATTAAAACTCACAGTTTTCATAAAATTGTTATAAATTCAAGATTTTTGTGAAAACACACACACAATTTTTATAAAAAGTGAACACACACACACACACACACAAATAGTTTTGTGAAAACACATTTATAATTTATATATATATATATATATATATATATATATATATATATATATATATATATATATAAAATTAATTTTCAAATTTTATGTAAAAATGTTCAAATTATTTTGTGCTGCTAAAATGGTTACTAAAATGATATTATAGGATGCTAAAATGGCTGCTATTTTTAGTTTTTGAGGCTGCTAAAGTAACTATTTTCATTGCATCTTTCCTGTGTCGGCCAGCCCTGTGTTAATGATTTTTATCTAAATTAAACTATTCTCTTTACTTTCCTTATAGTGCAAGTGCTTAAGCATATTTCATTGTGGCATCTCAGTGTGTCAAAAATAACTTTTCAATATTTCTTGGCATCTAAAACATCATATTAATATTTTCTTCAATTACTAATAAATCAGTTTTTAAGTTACACAACATTAAAAGGGTTTTATCAAAGCTCACAAGCACCAACAGTAAGCTAAATAGACTTACCCATTGCAATAAAGTTTAATATATATATATTTTTTCATTATTATACCACTATCCTCCCTTCCAAAAAATAGTATGGAATGCAAATTCTCAGGTCTTGTGCGAATGAATAAATTTTATTACATGAAACTTGCTGTACTTCAATTACAATATGCAAATATAGAAACATGTGCATAATAGCAACTGTTCCAAATACGTAAATCAGTGTCTTGGTAAAAGCAGGTGTTTCTTCTGTGCAGCCTTACTTCTACTATGGATGTTAGGGTGAAAATCCAACATAGTCATTTCATTCGATATGTTCTAAAGAAAGTGTTTAGATGATGATCAGCAATGGTGAACCATGGGCAGATTAGAATCCAACCAATCTATTGGAGAGGTTTCTGAATTCTTCAGAGTCCACCATTCTGTGATTTCATGTTTATAGACCCAATTCCAAAACAGTGGAACAATAAGCAGAAGGCCAGTCTTGGGTCACCCTCAAGTTACAACATCTTCTGATAACTGCTGCTTAGCGTTATTGGTCAGATGCAACAGGCAAGCAACAGCACTTGCTTTATTGCAGCAACAGGTAGGCCCGTATCCGTTACAACTGTGAGAAGAAGATTGAACACACATGGCTTTATTCACACAGGTCAACCATTTGTGTTCCATTGTCTGCAAGGCACAGAGCCCATCTCCAATGATGTCAGGAACATGTCATTTGGACCGTAGATGATTGAAGCAATGTCCTATTTACCAATGAGTCCAGATTTGCTTTGCTGTCGGGTGATCGATGGATTTTTGTGTGGAGAGAGGTTGGTACATGGTATCAAGCGATTAACATCATCCAGAACCATTCATTTTCTAGTGGTGGTATCCTTGTATGGGCTGGGATTTTCTTCGATGCACTTAGTGACATCTATTTCTTCCTCAATGGCACTGTAACTGACCAAAGATATCGCGACAAAATTTTTTATCCCTATGTTCGCTTTTTTATGGGTGCAATAGGTTCTGAGTTTGTTCTTATGGACAACAATGCCTGGCCATATAGAGCTCGTATCATAAGCTATTACCTGGTGACAGAGGGAATCCAACGAATAGAGTGGCCAGTGTATTCCCCTGATCTAAGCCCAATAGAGCATATATGGGCTGCTCTCGGGAAAGTTGTAGCTTCCTGACAAACCCTTTCAGATACTACCCAAGAGCTCCAACGTGCTCTTATACAAGAGTTGAGATTACTGCCTTCCGATCTCATTGAGCACTTAATCGGTGACATGAATCATCATTGCCAAGTCTGCATTAGTGTGAGAGGAGACCATATTCTTTATTGACAGACATTTTACATTCAAAATGATGACCTGCCGTTTTCTCTTTTTTTGTTTCTTTTTAATGTGTAAGTATACATTTAAAACTTTTTTTTTTTAATGCAAATAATAGGCAGAGTCCTATTCTATGTTACTATAAAATTTGGAATAAATTGTTGCAGTCATTTCTGATTTGTGCCTGATTTCTGTCAATTACATTATGACAAAAATAATTTCTCACATTAATTAGTTTTAAGTTGATTATTTGTTGCTAAACACTATTGCTTTTGTAATAACCAGAGAAAATACTCTAACATGCTTCATAAAACTTATTATGAATACTTACCTTATCATATCTCTTTCTATTTTCTTTCTAAAGCTGTGGCAAGAGGCATACATCGATCTCTAGGGGAGTCTCAAGCAAAGAAAAAAGCTCCTGGTTCTGAATTTAAAGCAAAGGTTCGTTTTGAATAAATTTTATTTGTTTTGATTTCTGCTTTTGTGAGCTGAATGAACTATACTGTTGTAACGATATAATTGGTGTGATATAATTGGTGTAGTAGTGCTGTTCTTTTTTTATACACTGACAGGCCATATGCTTTGAAATTTTTTTAGCAAGTCTTGGGAAATAATATGCTGAAATTTGTTTTAAATTATAGTTAGATTTTATTAGAATTATATACTAATAGTTTTGCTTTTGAATAAAATTTGCTTAAGCACTAAAATATATTTTAAGGAAGCAGGGTCCACAGGTAATATTTTTTTTGTTTCTTACCTGAAAATGTGAAAAAGTTTAAAAAGTGTGCCAGAAAGTCTAGGAAATTCTTGAAAAAGTTCCAAAATTTGAGAAAATTAAGTAATTTTAAATTGTAGCTAGGATTAACTCAATATTTTTATTGATTATACATTATCTTGAATATATAGTACTGGCATGTATAATGTGAATTTTGTATGTTTCTGGAAAAGAGTGATATAATGAAACTACTTTATGTAACATTTAGTAAGTATTAATTTTCTAGTAAAAATTTCTGTAAGGATGAAATTGAACTGGAACAAATCAGCAGAAAATTGTCTGCTGGCTAGAATGGCTAGAATCAGAGGGAGGGGAGGGGAGAAGAAAAGAATAATCATTCTTTGTTGGACTCAAACCAGCACCCTTCGGGTTGAAGTCTTGATGTCTCTGACTATTAAGTCACAGAGACACATTCATATCGCCATTTGGTCGATGGAGCTGAAAGGGTTTTTAATTGATATTTTGTAAAATAAAACTCAACTTTTATAATATTAAAAAAAAATTCCAAAATCTTATTATATATACTTACAGAGCTTTCAAAGAGCTACAATCTTGCCTATTGTTTATAGCTATCACTTTCAGTTTTCATGATATAAGCATTATAAACTTGAAAATCGTAAAATTTTCATACTTCTTCAACTTGACAAGACAATTACTCGAACACTGTAAGAGCTTATTTTATAAATAAATATAGATTTAGAAACTAAATTTCATACATATTTTTGTTCCTTATTATTTCTCTCTCTCCCTATATATATATATATATATGATACAGAAATTTTAAGCCTTTTCCAATAATACACCCTTTTCTTTCACAATTATTATTCCAAATTCTATTTCATTTCCAGCAAATATTGCAACTACATTAAATTCTATCTCATGCCACTAATATTAACAAAGTCTGCCAATACTTCCTCTTTTCCTTGACCATACCATATATGGTCACTAATCATAACCTCTGCATAAACTTTCTCATATAAAACTGCTTTCCCAATCACATTTTAAAAACCTAAAACATGAAGACAGCATGTGCCCCATGCCTCATATCTCTCCCCCTCCAATGTAAATGTAATTTGTACTTGTGAAAAACTACACAGACTGCACTGAGATTTGGTGAAAGCTGGTCGACAAACAGGAGTCGTCCAGGATATGTAACTATCTATTTCTAGTATCATCTAATAAAGTAGATTTTTGATAATGGAATGCATCTTTTCCCTGGACTATTTCCACCAATATTACACACACACACATATCTGGCCACCCATTTTGCTGCTCTATGTTCTCGGACGAGTCGGACGGCCTGGGCTTTTGACACACACACAGATATGAGCCAACGGCCGTACCGTGCTGAAAACACCGGTTCTCGTTAGATCACCGAAGTCAGGCAGCATCGGGCGTGGGTAGTACTTGGGTGGGTGACCACCTGGGAACACCGCGTGCTGTTGGCACATTTCGGGCATGGTAGCCCGGTGGTTTGCGCGCTGGATTTGCATGCTGCCGCAACTGCCGCCGTGTTCATGCGGAGTACGATCACGTTAAAGATGTGGGTCCGTAAGTCCTTCCAAGAGGTTGATTGTAGGGGAAGGAGTGTACGGTCCCTGTGGATGCCTCCCCCACTGGGTTCCGGTCTAAATTGAGTGGCACTTCCCGGCCGTCCAAACAGATACCTTACACCTTTCTGGTAGGTCGGACGGTCTGGGTCTCAACAACAACAACACACACACACATATATATATATATATATATATATATATATATATAAAATAAAAATAGTTTATGAACGTCCAAAGATATTAGAGAAATTTTGTAACACATATATAAAACAAAAACTAAAAAATAAATAAGCCAAAATGAAAACATTATTGAAACAAAATTGAATCATTTTCCTATCAACTACTACTATGGTAAAGGAAAGCTGGGCAAGTATGCACTATGATTTTCTAATATGTAAAAAATAGAGATTCAATAAGAAAGTGCATAATAAAATAAGACTAATATAACGCAAATAACCAGTCATCAAGCAATGAATAATCATAGAATATGAATGGTAAGATTTTGAAAATAGAAAAACAGAAAAAGACAAAGCATTAAAGCTAAACATGGGGAAAAGCACTAGGCTTAAAAAGGAGATCATTTTGAAGTAGATTCTTCTTCAGGACTGAGTATCTATTCAAATTGACCAAGAAAAAAAAGCTTGTTTCTGAATATGGAGATAGATAATATCTATAAACTATCTATTTACTAGCCAACAAACTTAGAAAATTTGAAATAAAAAGAAACAACATTTTTTTTTACCTGAGATAAATATCACATGTTGACGCAATAAGCGAAGATGCAAAAATTACAAGTCATCTATTCCCACTTGCAAGAAATTAAAATAAAATTAAACTGTTGCCACTAGTGAGAGATAGCTTTTAAAAACATGGCAGTGTTGCCAATAGGTAGGAAAAGTTAGAAAAAGCCTTATAGATAATATGAGAAATAAGTAAAGGCACAAGTCAGAAGTCAAAGAAGTGAATACAATGTAATGTAAATACAAGAGAATTATAATGATAAGCTAATAGAAACTAAGAAGGATATATTTAAGAGTAAAGCCAATTTAAAATTTTTTACCATACCATTAACTAAATATACTGAATAATTTATATAACTTAAATGTATTTTTAACGTTATAAATGTGCAAATGATGATATTTTTTATCAGATAATCTTAAAATTCTGAAAAGTTGATTAAGAATAATATTTCTAAACAATTGAATAAAGTTATAGAAATTAAATTGTAATATGTTATTAATCTTAAAATTAAAATAGTCTTTTTTGTCATATAAATTAGTAACAATCCTGTGAGATGGTTCAATACTTAGATTTAAATCCAGAAAACACACTGTTACTAATAGATAGTTCATTAGGTAATAATTTCAAATTATCTAAGTAGAAATCTATATTAATGGTATAATTATCATATATATATATATATATATATAATTATTTTTATATGTCTTCATAGTCTGTAATCTACTTTCAACAAAGTAAGAAAAATTATTTACATTTTTATCTATTATGCTTGGGGGGATATATGTGTCCAAAGTATTTACATTTTTTTTTTTGTAAAGCTTCATTTTTCCTGCTAGAGAAACTCCAACCACAGGTGTTACTCACATCAAAAGTAATTTTATAGTTGCACACTTTTGATAATTAAACTCTTCAATTACATATTTATTTCATTTTGGGCAGGTTTTAAAACATCTCACTACGTTTTAAACTTCTTAACATGCCTCACCTGCATATACATCGTACAAATTGTAGGTGTTAACATAAATATCCAAAATTTTTAATTTAAAAATGGAGAAAAAGAAGATTAGATAGTTTTCTATATCATTCTTATTTTATTATATTGCAACCACTTGAAATGTCAAATATATGAATTTTCTTCACTGCAGCTTCTATACAATTCAATCACCACCCCTTAAACCAATAAATATGCTATATTTTATGCCATATCATATAATATATATGTTATATTTTAGAAGGCTGGTGGAGACATAAAGAAAGGCAAAGTAGATCCATATGCATATGTTCCTCTAAATAAACAGTTTTTAAATAAGAGGTAAGCGAAAACTGAAAACAATCTTTTTTATATATATAATAATAAAAAAATATATATATGCACAATGTAATTAAGCACAAATAAAATTGAATCAAAATGTTCAAAAATGCCTTTAAAAAAAAATTCATTTTTTAGCAAAACTTTATTCAACTGTAGCATATGGTAAGCAATTTTGGGGGTTCAACCGGTTTTGAAGGCATAGATCAGCCTTATTTTTCAGGACACACAAAAAGCGCAACATCACTTATTCAAGCAAGTTTGGCATCTGCAGTAGAATAGCAAACATGGCTAAAGGTAGGAGAAAAGTTGCCATAAACACAAGGAGAAATGAAAAGAGGTAAAACCAAAAAGGTAGGAAAACAAATGGTATGATATTACGAATGAACTGAACTAAGAATGTAAAACCATGGAGGAAAGAAAGAATAGCAGAAAAAAGAATGAATGGAAAGAAATCAAGAGTGGTAAGTGAAGCGGTAATAGCAGAATGATAAAAAACTGAAACATACTAAAATGGTAACAGAAGAATAAGACATTTAAGCCAGCTGTAAAACATAAACAAGAAAATAAGCATAAACTAATAGAAAATGATGGCAAAATAACAGGAATAAAGATGAAAAACAAATATGTAAGAACTAACTGGTTTTGGACATTATATGAGCTACTTTGTCATGTAATATTAATATTGCAAGATATTTTCCAAATTTTAGTTAAACATCCAGAAAAAGATTGTAGTTATTTTCTGCTATATTATATGATGAAGCTCATATAACCTCAAACCAGTTAGTTCCTTCATATTTGTTTTTAACTTTTATTCTCATTTTTATCCAATATTTTTGCCATTCTTTTCTTGTTTGTTTTTCACAGCTTGTCTCATTCTTCTGTTACTGTATTTGTAGGTTTACTTATCAGTTTTTTTGTAATTGTTCTTTTATCCATTTACTTAAGCCTTAGTTTATTTCTATTCATTCTTTATTTTCTGCTATTCTTTCTTTCCTTTTTTGATTTTACGTTTGATTCGAAGTATCCTGCCTCCTTAGTTTTTTGAATCTTTTCATTTCTCCTTGTGGTGATGGCAACTTTTCTCCTACTTTCAGCTATGTGTGCAATTCTACTGCAGTTGACGAACTTGCTTGAATAAATGAGGTTGTGCTTATTGCTTGTCCTGAAGTAGAAGGCTATCTTTTGCCTTCAAAACTAGTTGATTCCTCAGAAAATTTTACTGTGTACTGAAATGAAATTTTACTATAAAATTATTTTGATATTTTTGTTTGTGATTTATTAATAATATATGTTTGCTTAACCTTTTCCCCGAAACATATTTTAATAATCTTACTATACGAAATACCCAAATTTATTTGGAGTTATTGTAAAATTAAATTTTATTTTTATTTGCATTCAATAATGCAAAGTAAAGAAACTGTGAAATATAATGCCATTTTTATAGATATTGATATTAGTATAGTGTCATTCCATGGAAAATCACCTAAATTAAGAAAAAATTTGTTCTGACATATTTTAGATATTTGTATATATGAATGTTCATATTTGCATGTTCACAACTTGCAAAAATATATTTGATCAATATTTTATTTACTTTATTATACATTTAATTTATTTAATTATACCTTAAAAAATAGTCCACAATTCCCTATTTCCAATGATACCTATTTTGTCCTTCTATGATGAATGGTTCATGAATTATTTAAATAAATGCAGATGCTTAATTTTGGCACTTTTACCCTTTTGCCATGGCCATATTGGCTTGAAAAACCAATATGGCCAATCAGAAAATTTTTTCAATAGTGAAATATCTTCCTTTGAGAATGAGCCTATATTCATAAGAAAACAAAGTGAAACAGAACACCCATACAACATTCTGTGAACAAATAGTTAAAATAATTAAGTATGTTAATGGTTAAAATAATTTTGTAAATATGATTAAAATAAATGCATGTGCAAACTCCTGTGCACAATTTCATATATGGACTTTGCAACTTCAAGAGTTCAATTAATGAGGTTAGGTTTTTCCCCATGAATCAAATTTTTCTATGGCCTAATATGTAATCTTTTCAGCAACAAACACAACTTCTTTCATTTCTACAACATACTACATGTAACTCCAATATCATTTTTATGTTCCTATAATTCCGATTTTTAGATAAATTTTATTTTGTGTTTATAAATCTTATATGAAGCATTCTTTTGACAATCTTACTAATTTAAAAAAAAATTATGTCATTAAATTAGTTACATTAAAATTGAGATGTTTAAGTGTTTGTAATGTTCAGCAACAGCCGGTCATTTTTCTTCAAATATAATTTAAACAGGGAACAAATTAAAATCTTGCCCATCTCTCTAAAGTCGGAAAAAGACCATCCATACAACAGGAATCCACTAATACCTAACACATGCATGTTGATAAAACTGTGACAATAAAACTGTCTTAATGAAATAGATAGCGATTTTGATTTAAATCTATCACAGTGTAATTTATTTATTTAATTTTCTACAGGAAACAAGTTAAGATGAAAGGACAGTTTAAAAATATTGTTAAAGGAGCCCAGAAAGGTGCTCTCTCTGGTTTAAAGAGAAAATCAAGAGAAGCAAGGAGAAGGAAAAACAAATAATTTTAGAACTATACATATTGTATATCTAAATGAAAAAGCTGAAGGACAGTTTAAAAATATTCATAAAGGAATGAAAAAAATTTGATGTCTGCAGTTTAAAGAAAAACAAATGGTTATATTACTGTATAAATTGTATATCTAAATTATTAAACGTTGTTTTTTTTTTTACAGTATTAATTTGTGTTTATATTACATATCTTAAATTTCATTTTTTTTTCAGTCACCAATTTCCAAAAGTAGTCATCATCTAAAAAATTTTCAACTTATTCTCTAAAAATAGCCAATACTAAAAATTTTCATGTTATCTCATCGATATCTCTATTTTTTGTATAATTATAATTATAAATGACCGTTTGGTGAACCTTAAGGGTGATTTTCAATCAATGTTTAGTTATTATATCCATGCCTCACAAGCACACTTACAGACACCTATATGTCCCAAAAGTTTTTTGGTACAGATTACTCATTTAAGCACCACATACTAGGAACTCTTTTATAAGCTTTCTTAAAGTATATTCCTTTTGTTAGGAATATGATTCCAATTTTCCTCCACCAAGACAATTAAAAAGGAATTTTGTTCCATATCTTCATTTTTAACTCTGTAGTTACTGTATGTAACCAAAGACAAGTACTTTACAAGCTATTTTACCCTTTGCAATCATGTGTAGGGAGAGCTCTAACATTGAAAATTATTAGTTCTAGTCAGATGTTAAATGAGCTCCACCATCACTTTTTCATACGAATTACTTCATTATTGTACTGCAAAGGCCATTTATGGACTACATATTGTGCATACCAGTCCTCGGGCTTTAAAATGACATTTACAATGAGGAAACGATTTTTACAGCGGAATTAGCGATGTTTTAATTTATTCTAAAATTGGTGATTTGGAATGTGATAAAATATGCAAAAATGAAAATAAATTAATCATCATTATTTGTTGATGCATTTATACCCATTTTCCTTCAAAATTAAATGGGACTTGGGTAAGCAGCTTGGGGTAAATAAATTTGACCAGAAAGGAATAAAGTTTAGATCTGATGCAGCCCTATCTAACCCATACCTTCTTTCCTTCTTCGATAGAAATGCAGACTTTTATTTTTGGCAAATTTTTCTTTGATTGCATAACTCTTTGGTCATGGGCCAGGTTCCTAATCACACACCACTGCATTCCATACATTTTGCAACAAATTACACTCAACTTTTAATTTTCAATTTTTCTAAATCTCTTAATTATGTAACTAGTAAAATTAGGAAAATCTTTAAATTTTTTGTGTGAATATATAGTTAAATTCATTAACTGGGCACTCTGTAAACACATATACCTAACCTGAGAAATGCAGATTCCAAAATAAAATCAATTTAATAAATTTAATAAAAATAATTTTATTTTGAAATATATAATTTTTCAATTAGTCTTCTTGGTAATAAATTGGGGGCGAGCGAAGTTCCTTCTGGAAACATCCTCCCATCCACCCCCGGAGAGATTTTATGTCACCATACCAAATGCTAATAAATTCAGAAACTCACAAAATACTTTTTGTGGAAACCCACAGGGATAAGATTATTTGCCTGCAGTGGATTCCAGCCCACTGCGGTATAGAGGGTAACAAGAAAGCAGATCGACTGGCCAAAAAAGGGTCAGCGATTATTCAAACTACTATTGATGAAATCCCTTATCATAATGTAAAGTCAATCATTAAATCGATTTTTAAGAATAATTTGGAAAAAGAGCTTGCAGAAAGGAATTCCCACAAATCCTGGTGGAAACACATTTCAAATCTTTCTGACTGGCCTAGGAAGAAAGCCGTAGCTGAATTCCGCCTCGCTTTTGGTCATGACTGCCTTGCCGAACATTTACATCGCATAAATATACTTGATGACCCTTGTTGCATGCTCTGCAGCCTTCAGGAACCCATGGACTATTCTCACCTGCGACACTGTCCTGCTCTCTCCGCTATACGTATGTGAGAACGCTACTGAGAAGCAAGGGACCGAATGGGTCCATATACTCTCTTCTGTTGCCTTTTGTTACTGTTCTCTTGTTCTGTTGTTTGGCTTCAGTTTGTCTTTTGTACCCATCATTGGAAAAAAAAAACTTTTTGTGGAAACATGCCGCATTTTAACCTAGTTTCCATTTCTTATGTGGGCAGCATTTAGATCATTATTATAATTTTATTTTGTGATTGATTATTTTCAGAATGAAATTTTGTTAATTTTGTTCCAAATGTTTCTCAAGTGAATGGATTTTTCGTGGGATTAAATCTTTTGATTCTTACCGTTTTAAATTAAAAAAATGTGCAATAGCTCAAGAACGAAATATGTTAGCATCATATAAATGATGCCATTAAATTTTAGATAAAAAAAAAATCAATGGTCTAATACATGCTTTTCCATACATATTAATAAATTTTGTTATTAAAAACTTTTATTTAGCTCATCATGAATGATGTGTATGTGTGTGTCTGTCTGTTCCAACTTCTTTGATGGCATTTTAACATACTTTCCTATGTCCTAAAGAGCTGAAATTTGGTACGTACCTTCTAGAAACATCCTCCCATCCATCCCCGGAGAGATTTTATGTCACCGTACCAAATGCTAATAAAAATTCACAAAATACTTTTTGTGGAAAATTTGCCGCAATTTAACCTAGTTTCCACTTCTTATGTGGGCAGCATTTAGATCATTATTATGATTTTATTTTGTGATTGATTATTTTCAGAATGAAATTTTGTAGCTATGATTCAATTTACATTATTTTAAAAGTTTTTCATCTTTTTGTTTAGCCGGAGCAAGTTTTTTTTGCAATATTGGAATAAGTATTTGCTATATATATAGTAATTACTTCTATATATGTGTATATATAATAATTACTACTATTAGTAGTTAGTTAAAATTATATTAGATAACTTGTTCCCTTTGAGGTTCCATTTCTCTCTCTCCCCCCCCCCCCAGACAAAAATTCCTGGGGGGGGGGGGGGAAACACTGCGCAGATACAGACATTTTTTTTTTTTCTTCCTTCTTACACTAGTCATTCACAATTTGAGCAAATGTTATTTTCGTAACATTACAATACGACTACTCAACGGATAGAAATAAAATTTTGTACGAATATGTCTTGTTATATGCTTGAAAAAATATATACTGCGAGAAAATTTCTGTGCATCACTCTGCAAGCATTAAAATTATATATATAAAAAAATTATAAGGAAAGTGCATGCTTAAAATGCAAAATTTAAAAGTTTCAATTAAATAGTAACATAATTTCAATTATACTTAACTGTTGAAATAATTTAGAAAGTTCAAGAAATTTACAGTATTTGTTTTGACTTTTTATTTACCAGAAAGAATGAAAATTCTTTGAGAGTTCATCCTTTTTTTTCGATGATTTAAAATGGAAAAATAAAAATTTGAAAGATTAGAGCTCTACATGTGAGACAATTGGTTTAGAAAATAAATTTTGATTGATTTCCAATTAATTTTAAAAACTAAATTATTTCCTTTTAACTTTTATTGTAAGTATTCAAATACCAAACAATGTTATATTCTATAGGATTCTTACTCCATAACTTAAACACAAAATTTAATATATGTAATAATGATATTTTTATGATCCGATATAATTCATTTATAGTTTTTGAGTTTATAAGATAACAAGGGTTTTAAAGCGGCAAGATGTGAATCTGTTGAATATGGTCATTGTTTAAAAAATTACCTCATTCAAATCACAATAGTTACTTTTCAAATTAAACGAAGTTTTAGCTGAAATCCTGATAACTAAAAATTTGAATAATTCGAAAAAGTAAAAATTTCCTGTAAGTAGCATAATTAATATCAATACATACTTTTATTTTAAGAAAGAATAAATACAGTATTAGGTAGGGAAAATGCACACAGAAAAAGAAATCTAAAAAAATTGAGCAAAACGAGGAAACAATTTCTAAGAACTTTCAAGGAGCTAAATTTAGTATAACACCCTAAGAGCAAACAAACAGTATTATACTGATCCGTGTGAAAAATTTAAAATAACTTTTAGCTAAAAGGTGACTCAACTAGATACTGTATATAAATTGTTATAATGAAAACTATTGCGGTCTTTAAATTAAAGACTATACTTATTTTACACCTGGAATTTAGAATAATCTGGATCCCCTTGATGAGGATCTACTATGTTATACGTTAATAGAAACAAATTTAAACAATCGTAAAATAATTATGTCTTACTTACCTTACATTTTATAATTACACAAAATACTAGCTGAATATTTTAGATAATGTCAAGTTTAACTGTAAGAAAAATGACATTTGATTTTCTCACCGAAACATACAACTAAACTGATTCAACCCAGAACAAATCTCACGCAGAACAAAATGATTGATAAACACATGTTTCATAGCCGATGGGATTGCTTGGGGTGTGCATGTACCATAAATTCTACAATGGTTCACCGATGTTTAAAGATGTCTTTTGAGACCTGTCCTTGCCCAGTTTTCTAATTACTTCCAATGCAGACACCTGTTTTGGCATAGATATGAAAGAAGTCCTTTATTTATGTGTCTGAGTGATGGGGGAGATGATTTCCGGATTTGGAGAGTAGAAGAATAATTAACAAGGATGAGTATCCTGGCACGGCAATTCTGGGATTAACCAAAGAGCTAGTATTACACCCCGAAGGGAGGAACCCCATCGTTTCAAGCACTGTGCCGTCTCTTATAAGATTTTTTCATGGAATAGTTAACAAAAACCAGTTTCACATGAAAGCTTTTTCAGTTCACAGATAATGGTTAATATGCTGCCCTAGACGTGCTGTTGATAGCTGTACTGGACTCCCGGTGCTCTAAAGTAATTAGCGGTTACTTGCGTTGCAAGATAAACGATTGGGGTGACATACTGGAAGCCATCACATTTTTGCCCTCTGGTCCTCTTTTTCCAAGGAGAGAATGAATGATAGCCATTTTCACTCTTTCATCTGGGAACAAATTTTTAATATTTATTCAGTGTTTTGTTTTACTTTTTAGCTCAATACAACTGTATTTGTAAATGAGGTTGCACGCGCCCCAGAATTTTTTTTTATGTAATACCTTGTTGACTAAAATGCCGCCCTTAAAATGTGCCGCCCCAAGCAAGTGCTTGTTTTGCTGGTGCCTTAAGCCGGCCCTGTGTATGGCTATCGTAGGAGTGCACGTGTTTACTTTTCTGTGATGCAGATGTTTTCCCACCTTCTAGAATTGCAGACCAGCGTTGTCTCCCATTTATTTTTGGATGCTGCATGCTGGGGGTAATAGGATAAATACAGCTTGTCGCACGAAAACTTCCGCGTTCTCGTGTGACAAGCTGTATTCATTCTTTTGCTGCCAGCACGCAGCATCCAAAAAACGGACTAAAGACAACAGGGGTTTTTGTTTATCAAATGCTAGTCCTAATACAAAGTTTTAGATACATGAATGAAGTATGTTGTTTACGTTTACAATTGACTTGGATGCACGTTTCGATATTCAGGAGTCTTAATTGTCCTAAAATTCCCGAAAAAATAATTGTGTCCTGAAACATCCTTATTTTTTACGTACCATATGGAAATTCCTGAAATTTTAAACTCAAAAGTAGAGATGCCGATTACTACGGATTCTCTGTAGTTTTTCTATGGGAAACATCCTCATCTCATACTACGGGTTACGGAATTTGCATAGTTTTCTATGGAAAATTGCCTTCTGGTTAGGCTAATGTAAATTTACGGTCGCATGCACGGTAATTAACAAGGATTTACCACCACATGTAATGTAAGTTAAGATTGTAATCGCGTGTTTTATGAAAGTAATGAATATGCTTCTTCAAATTCAATGTAAATCGCTAAAATGTTATGTTTTTCATTAAAATATTTGTGTTCTAAAAATATTCTTATTTTTTACGTACCTCCTCGAAATTCCTGAAATTTTACTTATCAAAAGTAAAGATGCCGATTACTGCGGATTCTCCATAGTTTCTACGGAAAACATCCTCATCTCATGCTACAGGTTATGGAATTTACATAATTTTCTATTGAAAATTGCCTTCTGTCTAAGCCAATGTAAATTTATGGCCGCATGCATGTTAATTAATAGGGATTTATGGACGCATGTAATGTAAATTAAGATTGCGATTGCATGTTTTATGAAAGTAATAAATATACTTCTTCAAATTCAGCATAAATTGTTAAAATGTTATGTTTTTCATTAATTTTGCATGAACGGCCCGATTGATTCAGTTTGTTCTCATGAATTGCTGAATATACTTTGTATCTTTTTCCATCCATCTCTATCTTCTAAATATTGCATATTAGATTGGCTAAACTAGCATTTCTCCATATTCTGGTTAATTTTGTAATTATTTTCATATAAACAGTACAATTCTTCAATTTAGTTTTTCTCATGAATTGCCGAGAATACATTAGTATCTTTTTTTATCCATTTCATCTTCTTAATATTGCATATTAGATTAACTGAACTAGTATATTTCCATATTCTGGTTAATTATTATGGTTAATTTCTTAATTTTTGCATAAACAGTGCGATTGTGCAATTCAGTTTGTTTGCATGAATTGCTGATAATACATTAGTATCTTCTTCCATTCATCTGCATGTTTTAAATGTTGCATATTAGATTGACTAAACTAGCTTACTTTCATATTCCGGTCAAATTTAAGGTTAATTATTTTAATTATATTTTCAAAATAAATTTTTCTATTTTGAATAATGGGTAGAATCCTGTGACAGGATATTTTCCAAAAAATGGTAAAGCAATGTTTTAGGCAAAAAGGCAACCATTGTGGCAAGGATATAATTCATTGCTATATTTTTGTTAAATTGAGATCAATATTTTTTATTCTCTTTAGTGAAAACTTGTATTTTACCAAACATAAATGTTTGTTTTCATTATAAAGTAATATTCACCAGATAAAAACTTTATATATTTTTTGTTTTATAATTTTTTGTCCTGAAATTTTATAAAATTTGTGCCCTGAATTTTCATATTCTACCAGTACTACCCATGGATGTTTTAAATGTAGTGTTTCTGTATATATTTTTATAGTTGTCTTAATCATTTTTCCGAAAATATTACCAATTTTTTTTTATAATATTGCTATTTAATATCAAAATATCCTTACTCCGATTGCATATATTTCTAGCAATATTTTGCAAAATTATCATAGAATTCTATCCATCTGCCCTCCCCGTGAAAGCAACCTTCTTCCCTTTTCCATTTCAATTTTAAATTCTGAAAAATACAACCCTAAGTATCGGAAAAAATTAAAAGAATTCATCATCGAATTTGATGAATATACAAATTACTTCTTTTAGCTGAAAATTTCGAGTAAGCCGCTATTCTTCATTTTTTTTTTATCACATTTGAAGGGGTGGATCGACAGAATTCTACATGTTTCTTTTAATAAAAAATTTCCCAATAATTGCATGCCCCCTGCATTTTCCGAGATGCATTTTAGGGGCAGATCGACGGAATGTTACGGTAATAGAAAAATAACCATTACGGATTTTCCGTAATTACGAATTACTGAACAAAATTACTGACTACGGAAAATACCTGTAATATTATGGAAACACGTATTATTCCTCATTTTTCATTTTTGCATAAATAATGAGATTCCACCATTCAATTTGCCCAGAGGAATTCAACAATTTATCTAGAAGAATTTAATATAATCTGGTGATGAAAACAATATTACATATTTCTCATAATAATGCTGAGACAGAATGTATATTCTGTATTGTTATTAAAAAATATGGGGCTGAATTAAAGTTAAATTTGAGTACAGACTTATTAAATTTTTTTTATTACTTCAAAAAATAAAAAACATGTTCAATGTTTTGTATTTTATGTTGTTATATTTTATTATGTTCTGTAATTTATTTTGAACATTTCTTGATTTATCCGCTATGCTGGTTCATGACTAACATAAATCTGTTGCACAGGACTGCAGGAGCATGGAATCTTCTCAACCACAGGCTTACGCCTAACAATATGGACACTGTGTGGGCAGCAGTTTTTTAAAATAGTATATTGTGATTTTATAGAGCTTTTCGGAATTTTATTTTTTATTTGTTTGTTTAAATCAAGTTTTTACTTTTCTCTTCTATTTATTTGCAAGTAAACAGCACTTTGAAATTGAAGCTAACATTTATTATATATATATATATATATATATATATATATATATATATATATATATCATATAAAAGCCAGTAATCAAATTCAAATTGAATTTTTAATTCCGATGCATATCCACAATAATCAAAGGCACTACTCAGGAAAAGGCGCCAAGCCGCTCTATACTCCGAAGCAGATAATAATCCAAGAAAAATAAGAATTAATGGAATATGGGATAACCAAATGCTTTGCATTTTAATAGTTGGGGAGGATTGCGACTCCCCCTCCCGTTTAAAGCTGCTTTTCCAGCCTAGGCAAACGCTCACGGTACCAATACAAAGCAACGGTTGGTCCCCATTGCGTGCTAATACGAAGGCAACCAGATATGGAAGAATAAGACCAACCGAACAGGAATAGAAGTTATCGATCGTGTAAAACATTGTAATAAAAATATATGTTTTAAAAGCTTTGATTTCCGCGACCTTTTTAATAACATTGATTTATCTAATTTATACTTAATCTTGGAAAAATTACATGAAGAATTTGATTTGAAGGATTTTATTACTTATCGAAGATACCTTGACCTCATTGAACTAGTATTAAAGGAAAATATTCTATATAACGGAAAAAATTATTACCGACAAATAAAGGGAATTCCAATGGGAGGAGCCTGCTCATCAATCTTGGCTGATATATACCTCTCAACATATGAAAAAGGAACCCATATTTTGTCAGGGATACCATATTTCCGGTTTGTTGATGATGTGCTATTGGGGTGTTATGAAGACACCACCAATTTCGATTTCACATTTTACCCACCGGAATTGGAATTAATAGAAAATTGTAAAGAAGAAAATGAAGCAGTAAATTTTCTGGACATCTCAATAAAAAAACATGGATTATATGGTCATTATACAACGTTATATGACAAAAGAGAATTATATAGAATTAAGATCAATCATCTTATCGATTGGAAAACATATCTTACCAAAAACAATTTCAGAAATATCATACTCGGACACTTCATGCGAAACCAAATTTACAACACGTTTAAAAAAGATTGCAATAATAGCAACATTAAAATCATAACAGAGGCTTTATATAAACATTATCCTTTATATTTCTTAAAGGATTGTTATAGATCGATTTTCAAGGATCATGTAGATTTTGACAGTTTACTTCATCAATCTGCAAGTAAATAAAGTTTATGCGTACCTGCTAGGATTGCACGCATGCGTAAGATGAACATATATAAGATAGCGTGTTGGGCAGGATTCACTTTTGGTCCAGTATCCATCTGTTTGGTTGGTCTTATTCTTCCGTATCCGGGTGCCTTCGTATTAGCACGCAATGGGGACCAACCATTGCTTTGTATTGGTACCGTGAACATTTGCCTAGGCTGGAAAAGCAGCTTTAAACGGGAGGGGGAGTCGCAATCCTCCCCAACCATTAAATGCAAAGCATTTGGTTATCCCATATTCCATTAATTCTTATTTTTCTTGGATTATATATATATATATATATATATATATATATATACAGGGTGTCCAGTGCTATCGGTGACCAATGGCTATTTCCTCAACCGTTAGTCACACAGATACACTTCCAATTGCAAAAATGTTTTAAATTTTGAAATCTATTATCTTAGAAACAGTTTAAATCAATAAATGCATTTCTGAAAGAAATACGAAATAGAAATTTTATATAGTCCTTCGGGGTTACCAATTATATGTAGGAAAATAATCCTCATACAATTTTATGTAAAATAAAAAAAATCATCCTTTTATGACCAAAATTGACAAACTTATAGCTGCTTAAAGTTGGAGCACTTTTTGTGCTGAGAAATGGTCAATACGGTCCCTGATTGGTTGGTTGCCTGGAGAAATAGTCAATATGGTTCCTGATTGGTTGGTTGCCTGAAACAGGACATTTTTATGCGTGGAAAAGCGACTTAAGTCATAAAGTTTAATGTTTCATAACTCGGTGAATTTTGGTCGTAAAAGGAATATTTTTTTATTTTGCATGAAATTGTATGAGAATGATTTTCCTAAATATAATTGGTAGGACCGGGGGACCATATAAAAATTCATATTTCGTATTTCTTTCAGAAATGTATTTATTGATTTAAACTGTTTCTAAGATAATAGATTTTAAAATTTAAAACATTTTCGCAATTGGAAGTATATCTCTGTGACTAACAGTTGAGAAAATAGCCATTGGGCACCGATAGCACTGGACACCCTGTATATGTGTCTGCGTGTTTTCAGAAAAATATCTTTATAATTAATATATGACAACAAACAATTGAAAAATATTATTAACATTTAAATGTATCTTGTCACTTTGAGCTCATTCACACCTCATTGACCAATGAGAAAATATTAAAAAGCAATTTAATATTCTCCTTTGTAAATTTAATAAATTCTAAAATTATATAACTTCAATAACTGTAATTGTTAATGAACACAACTGCTCAAGACTATAAATTTTTTTTATGTACAATTAGCTTTTTTCAATGATAGATTTTTCACAGCAAAAAATTCAATTTAACAGTGCTCGGTAATTTCATGCCTTAAATTTTTTTTAAGTACCCTTTCTTGGGTTGGGTAGCAGTACCCTGCCCTTTTTTAATTCTTGAAAACTTTTAGGATGCAATCATCCGTATTAGATATCATCAGTTCTTTTTCTCTTCCTTGGATGGTCTCATTTTTGTTCTTTTTTTAATTGAAAATTGTCATGTTTTGGTCTTTTTTTAAATTGAAAATAGTCCCCTTTTTTCTCAGGATCATAATAAAATTTGTTGTGAGCCCTGCTAATATTTCTTAAGAGACTTTTTTTCCTGTCACCATTATAAAGTGGTTCATTTGAGAATCGAACCCAGAACTTTTGGCTTAGAGTTATGATAAGACTCTAAACAAATGAGCTATAGAAAGTGATTTTATTTCTTAGAACAGCTGTCTTTACAATTATTAACACCAGTGGTGGCTTTACAGGTGCAGTAGGTGAAGAGGCAGTTCACCTATTAAAATTGAAATTAATGAAATTTATTTCTACAACATTTTACTACTGAACAAGATTTTACTTCATGAACATTTTACTATTGTACACACTGCAAAATATGAATGCTATATTTTAATTTTCATTGAAACGTGAATTTTCACATTTCAATCTTTTTTAATACAAATTTATCAGCATGCACTCTGAGTAATAAAATTTTAGTGGATTGAATCTGTATTCTGTGAATTTTTTAATCCTCTTCAGGAAATTTGCAGTAATTATACGTAACAGTATGGATCCTGCGTGGCACATTTCAATCAGACATATCCATGGAATTCCCAGAACAAAACACAATAAAGCAACGAATTCAAGAAAAACAGAATGGTCTGCAGTGTTGCATACAAGTTTCTCTCTGTGCATAATGTTTTGGAAACTGTCAGCTGACACATTTTCAAATTAGACAACACTACAGCCATAGTACCAGATTGAAATATTGAAAAGCAGTACATTTAGGAAGGTCTCTTGTAGACTTTCTTTTTTTGTCTGTGGTACAGCACATGTCGGGAATATTAGAAATTTTTTAGTGAAAACTAGGAACATTTTTGCTTATCTCGGCTGTTAAACAAACTTTTCCTTTGTTGTCTGTCAGGAATCTTAAAATGTTTTGCGAAAACCAGGAACATCTTTGCACATCTCATTGAGAATTTTATTTGTGAGAATTTTATACTTATCTTTATCCATTTTTTTCAGGTATTTGATGCACTATAACATGTGGGTCACATCACTGATTATATTATCTAAAATTGCATTTCGATGTATTTAAAAGAAAAAAATAATAATGAAAGAATTGTCCTACAGATTATTTTCAAACATCGCTGGAAAAAACGTTCATCGATCTTTCTAATGGTGTCACGATTGAAACTTTGTGATAATATTTTTGGTCGCTAAGGAAGAGATGTGAAGAGATGTGTAAAATTTGCTCAAAATCATGCTAAAACATAAGTAAAAAACAGGGCTCAAAACAAATTTTTACTACAATCCTGGGGAAAAAAGGCACCATTTTCAACAAAAAGGGACCAAAATGGAACCATCCGGGAAAAAAAAAAAGAAAAAATTGATATCTTATACGGATGATTGGATCCAAAAATTAATAATGGGCAGGTACTGCTACCCAAGAAAGGATACATAAAAAAAAAAAAATAATTGAAGGCATAAAGTTACCAAGCACTGATAAATGGAATTTTTTGCTGTGAACAAATTTATCATTAAAAAAAGCAATTTGTACATAAAATGTTGTTATAGTCTTTGGCAATTGTGTTCATTAAAAATTACAGTTATCGAATTTACATAATTTTAGAATTTATTAAATTTGCAAAGAAGAATATTAAATTGTTTTTTAATATTTTCTCATTTATCAATGAAGTGTGAATGAGCTAGCTCACAGTGACAAGATACATTTAAATGTTAATACAATTTTTCGGTTGTATGTTGTCATATTAATTATATATATATATACAGGGTGTCCCAAAAAGATTGAAACACGCTAAGGAATGAAACACACTAATGAAACACGTTGTCTAAGGGGATTGTATAAAAATTAAAAAAGTGTAACGTTTTGAAAATTAATGGGAGGACTATTTCATTAACGTAGTCTTATTTCCTACCTTGCTTTCAACATTTTTGCAATTTACATTGCCCACTTATCTCCAACAGGTAAAGAATTAAAGTGTGTTTTGATCATTTTGGGACACTCTGTATGTATATACTAGCCGAATACCCAGGGGCGGCAAATAGGGGGCGCGGTCGCGCCCCCAAATTTTTCTTATTCTGGACCAAAAAATTCTTATTATGGACCAAAACTGAAAAGGCGTAAAAACATTCCAAGCAAATTCAGTGAAAAAAAATCCCCATGATGATGTTAAATCATATCACAGAATCAATATTCAATATGAAATTATAGATTCAGTATCTAATGAAATTGGGACAAGATTTAATGAGAACAAGATATCTGTTTTGTTTGCCCTTAGTTCAGTATTATCCGGATCAGATATCGGAAAAGAAAGAGAAAAAGTTTCAACCATATGCAAAGTATATAACTTCTAGAAAGAAGAATTGCTATGAGAATTGCGACTGTTTTATTCGATGGTGGAAAATGTAAACATAGACCATTCCAATTTTAAAAGTCGACTGAATTATTTTAAAGAGCATAATTTAAAAAATGTGTTTCCTGTCATAACATTAGTAGTTAAATTATTTTTGACTGTGTCAATCAGTTCAGCCAGTTGTGAAAGGTCTTTTTCGTGTCTCAGGAGGTTGAAAAATTATTTTCGCAATACAATGGTACAAGAAAGACTTTCATCTTTAGCTACTTTAGCTATAGATTAGGATATACCACTGGATTATGATGATATTGTAACAAAATTTTCTCTTCACCCAGACTCTAAGAACTGGCGTTTAAAACTTCAATAACAGGTAAATAAATATAGATATTTGTATTTAGAAAAATTATGTTAACAACAATTATGTTACCACAATTATGTACAAAAATTATGTTAGCAACAATTATCTTTCTCAACATCAATTTAATTTTGTGATCCCTCTCCTCCCTCCCCCCCTGTTAATAAACATTTTATTTATTTCATATTGGGGATTTTCATACAAATCTCGCACCCCCAAATGAAATGCTGAAATGCCGCCCCTGCGAATACCCGTTGAAAATTTATGGCCTCGCAATAAACAACCCCTGAATATTATAATTTTTTTAATAATTCACGCTTCACATTTATTCGGCAAATCGAATATTTTAGTGTGCAGACCCCCCCCCCCCTCCAAAGAAGAAAATATTGGAAAATTTAAATTGCACACTTTTCCCTTTCGAACTATCTACCAGTACACCAAATTAAAGTCTATCTCATCCTGAAGCATACTATTTTATCGTTTCCCCTTTCGAACATTTTTCTGTTGAACACACCCATAAATGAACATTTTTTAAAAACTCTGTTCATCTTGGGGTTTTTATCAGATGATTGGCCTATATACCAAATATCAAGCCTCTATCACATTTAAAATGAAGTGTGTCTCATTTATTCAGAAAATCGTACATATTTGTGAGCGGCACCCCCTAAAGTAGCAAATATTAGAAATCTGAAATTGCACACTTCCTTCCAGTCAAACTATCTACCCATACACCAAATCTCTATCCTATCGTGTTTTTCTACCATATGATCTTTCAAACGTTTTTCTGTGCTGCACCCCCTTAAATGATCATTTTTGAAAAACCATAATAATCTTTGGGTTTTTTTATCAAAAGATTAGCCCATATACTAATTTTTAAGCCTCTATCACATTGTAAAGGAGGCGTTTTTCATTTGTTCATTAAATCAAACATTTTAGTGTGCAGTACCCCCTACAATAGCAAACGTTGGAAGACTGAAATTGCACATTTTCTTCCTTTCCAACTATCTACCCGTATACTAAATTTGAAGTCTCTAACTCATCGCGAAGCATGCTTTTTCTATCATTTCACCTTTCGAATGTTTCTCTGTGGAATACACACCTCCTTAAAGATGCATTTTTGAAAAACTCCATTGTTCTTGGGTTTTCTATCAAATGATTTGCCCATATACCAAATATCAAGCCTCTGTCACGTTCTAAAATGGGTGTTTCCACTTAATTCCGAAAATCGAACATTTTTGTGTGCAAGACCCTTAAAGTAGAAAATATTGGAAAACTGAAGTTGTACACTTTCTTCCTTCCAAACTATCTACCCGTACACCAAATTTTAAATATCTATTTCATCTCGAAGCATGTTTTCTTATGAATTCACCTTTCAAACGTTTTTCTCTGGAGAACCCCCTTAAATTGAACGTTTTTGAAAAACTATATTCGTCTTTGGTGTTTTCATCAAATGATTAGTCTATATACTTAATTTCAAGTCTGTATCAAATTTTAAAGGAACTGTTTCTCATTTATTCTGTAAATCGAACATTTTGGTGTGCGGCACCCCCTTAAGTAGAAAATATTGGAAATATTGCACACTTTCTTCCTTTCGAACGATTTACCCATACACCAAATTTGAAGTCTTTTATGGCAAAGTATGCTTTCCTATCATTCCACTTTTCGAACATTTTGGTGTGGAGCACTGTTGTGCCGGAATTGACTTCCTTACTTCTTACTTGAAGATTATTTAATTTTTATTTATTTACTTATTTTACATTACACCAAGTTATTATTATCGTATAGAATAAAGTTACCTTAAAAATACTAAAATTGTTTCTTTAGTAGTCCCACCCAAGAGAAATAAAAATATACGACATTAGGGAGGAATATATAGGACAATATTCAGAAAATTATAGGGTATATTTTAGACAAATTGTAAATTCATGTAAAATAATACATATTACACATACATGTATATTACACATATATGTCATATTGCATTATGAATGAAATGAGAGACGGTGGCTCAAAAAGAGTCCAGCACATCGACCAGAGGTGTATTGTACTACCCCAGACAGAACAAATCTCTATGGAAAAAAGAAATCAGTACCCGATGCAAAGATGAGCAGGCACTTGACAGGGATGTCATTTAGCTCCTAGGGTTCAATCACATGATGACCAATGTGTTCGAATCTGTGTTGCATTATGATCATATATATATATATACAGGGTCTTTCAAAAGTCCGTATAAACTTTAAAAATTCATTAAAAATCGAAAAATCATCGCATTGAGGTACGGTTTGTACCATAAGTATTGCTAGGACGGGGTTTTTTTTTTGACGTGAAAAATTTTTGTAGTTCAAAAAATCACCAATAGGTGGCGCTGAACGCATTGCAAAGACAATTAAAATAATTTACTGCACGTGTCAAATCGTGTGAAAAGCCTAATTAACACTGAACAGGTGATGGGACCTTTTCCTTTCTTTAGATTTTTCCTAAATCAAAATTTTCGCAAAGCATCTGATGCTGATTCGGTGCTCACGTAATACAGCTTCACTAACAGGGCTTTCTCAATGAAAGTTAACATTCTCACAAAAGCTTCTTTTCACCGTTTACTAATGAATCAAATGAAGAATCTACAGAGCAGTACAGCTCTTTTATAACAGCCTCATTTTTCATACTTCTGGAAGATGTATTCGGGTAAGTGCCACCTATAGGTGATTTTTTGAACTACAAAATTTTTTCACGTCAAGAACCCCCCCACCCCCCCCCACCCGTCCTGGCAATACTTATGGTACAAACCGCACCTCAATGCGATGATTTTTCGATTTTTAATGAATTTTTAAAGTTTATACGAACTTTTGAAAGATCCTGTATTTATATTACATTATTATAATGACTCGACAAATGAGTGAAGGTCATGGCCACCCTACACCTCATATAGCTAAAGTGTTTGAAATGGCTTTTGTGTACCACTGATATGTGTTGCAGGCCCAGACCACACAGCCAACCCTAAGGCTTGCGGCAATCAAACGTGTGGCCGGCCACTGATATGTGTGTACCTGTTTCACCATGGTGCATTAGGTTTATTGTGAACATTGAGTAGAACATTAAGCAGTACTCCATTGGAGTACTGTTAAAATAAAAGTATGATGATAAAGAAAAACTAAAATAGGTACTTTCCAAAAATTTTTGAGATGCACAAGGACTTTAAGTTACAGTATTCAATTACTTTATTTAATGTTGGTAAAATAATCTTTTTACAAAATTTTTAATGATGAAAACAATTTACAACATATCACCTACATTACATTTAAGTGCAAATTTACATTTACAATTTAATTTGAAACAAATATAGATAACTTTCAAATTTCACTCCTGTGACTATGACTTTTTAAACTTCTTAGTCAAAGAGTTCAGTTCAGAGTCAATTTTTTTTAAAGTCCATCACTTTTCTCGGTGAGAAGTTTGTGTCCAGACCCAAGTAAAGACTGTGCTATGCGTATTTTTGTCATGTCATTGTTTCCAACTGCTTTCATGAGTCTTCTGTTGGCTTCACCAATTAATTGGTGACTGGATTCAATTGCTTTTTGGAACTCTTTCTTCTTTTCAATTAAGTGATTGTAACTATTATTTTCTTCTCTTTTTTTCATGAGATTCTCCATCTTTCTTTTTACGGCCCTCCATGTATGCCTTATTTGCCTCCCTAAAGGCTTGAAAACATTTAGGTGACAAAGGAATTTGAGTTACATCTCCACCTTTGGCTCTGATTTCAGCTTCAACAGAGCATAGGCTATTTATGGTCTTTTCATTCAATGAAGTTAGAGATGTAATAAAGTGCTGATTAATTGAAAAGCCACGTTCTATATCAGCTTATCCATGATAAAGTGTTAATGCTGCCTTGACAAGCACTGAAAGATGTGGATACTTAAAAGTCACCAAGACAATTTTTCTTTTTTAGAACGTGTGACCAGTACACATCAATACGTTTGTCACAACCTGATGGATTAGCAGCATTAATCAAATCAGTATCAATTTCTTCAAGCATATAGAGTTTCCACTCCTCCCGTACTTTATCAATACCTTCTTTCCTTATCACCCCAGGCATTTGTTCAGCTACCTTTTGCAAACAATCCAAGGAACGCTGTTCACGCTGAAGAAGTGGATGAAAACAGTGAATGTTTTTCAGCAACATGTTATTTAATGGAACATTCTCTAACAGGTACTCAACAACAAAAATAATAAAGGATTTTGCTTCCTTAAAAAATAGTTTCTGCTCTTTCAAAATGTCCATCTTTGCAAGAAAACCAACATCAACTTTCTCTCCATGCAATGTACTCTAAAAGTCCTCAAGTTTTTGATATGCGAAAACTTAACAAATAAACTAAGAAAAATATAGGATTTAATAAAAGAATATATGCCAAATACAGGACAATATAGGACAAAGGCTCAAAATATAGGACAGGTGGGACCAGTGTTTCTTTTATTCTAATTCCTGATCCTCTAAAGTTATTGCACCTTTTCAATTTATTGTATAGAACTCAATAAATTTACCTTTAATTATTAACATTATCTCATTGTTTCTTTTACTAATTGCTATTCCTACTGTTCGGCCTGTGCACATCCATGTTTACTTTTCCAGATACATTTCAACACCTTATTAAACTCTAAATTTCACTTACCCTAAGTATATATATATCAATAATGCACAGCAGAAACACAACTCAATTATGTTAAATTAAAAATTTTACTTTATTAACAACAATTTTACTTAGGTGCTTCAAAATACAAACAAGTTAATTTTTATAAATTCTTACACCAATAAATTCCGTAGTACATTGCTAGAAAAAAATAATTAAAAATAATTTAAGTTAAAATAAACCCATATTAATTTAAAATAAACTCAGTTAACACTTTAAACACCCAGTTTACAATTTAAATGCCAAGTCAACAAATTAAAATACACAGGTTCAGAATCCCGGCCACACATATAGCTACCGTAAACCCTAGGGTTGGTCGTGTGGTCTGGGTCTTCAACAGGTTCAGAATCCACTCTGGTCTGAAGACCAGAGTTTGGTGTGCCAGGGGCTGTGCACCAACAGATTAAAGGTTAAAACTCAGATTAATAAAAATAAACACCAATGTAAAAATTCAAAGACCAACAGATTAAAGGTTAAAACTCAGATTAATAAAAACAAACACCAATGTAAAAATTCAAGTAATAAATTCAAAGTCTGTAATAGTGATGTGAGTGCCAACAAAAATAGATTCATAAAAACTGTTGAAATTAAAATACTCATTTAGTGAAACTGAAGGGGGAGAAATATCTCCCTAGTTGATATGTGTTGAAAAACCATAATCATTATCTTGACGACATAAAACTTGTTGACACTGCAGAAAAATCATGTTGAAAAACTGTGATCATTATTTTGATGGAGCGAAACTTGTTGACACAAGAAAAATATTGAAAACTATGATCATTGGAAAAACCATGTTGGAAAACTATAGCTTGGTTTTGGCATTTTTGATGCTGATGACGGATCCAAGCGAAGGCAGCATATGCAGAGAGAACTTTAGGAACCCAAAAATATTGCAGAGAGTGCCATAGAGGCACATTGTGGTACTTATCAGTTACAAAGTTTGATGAAAATGGGAGATATGAGCCATGACGAAGAGGGCACTATCACTTGTAGTACATCAGAAGCTTAGCACTAAATAACTTAAAACATGTTCCCGGCAACCACGGGACACGAGCGCCCTTGCACGGGGCCGCAGTTCTCAACAGCAAATAAAAGACCATCTTCACAAATGCTGGCCAGGAGTTGAATGCCACCTTAGCAACAAGCTGGCTTCCCATGAGCCAAACTTGGCGAGTGAAAATCTGTGCCTCACGCAGAGTGCCTATGCATACACCACGGAATAAATATGATGCTTCGCCAAGAACTGTAAGGCGTGAAATTGTCACCAAGCTCTATCTACCACATACGGCAAACTCAATGGAATGTCTGGCACTCTGTTTGCAGGTGTGAGAGATAAGCGATGAAAGGGTCCACTTTTCTCTTAAAAAACATCTTTTTTTCGCAAACTCGTGAATGAAGTGAAGTCAAGTTAAAAGGCCGAAAGCAAACACCGGAGAATTAGCAAAACATATTTAGCATTTGAAGACACATCGAGCATAATTTTGAATAATGAAAAACATGAAAAGGAGAATATATTAATGTCAAAAAAGGATAAATCGCCAAAATATTCAATAACAACAAATTAATTTAGAATTTTGAAGGGAAAGGGGAAAATTAAGAATTTTGAACTATTAATTAAAGTAGCATCATTAAAACCTGGCATAACAGAACCCCCTCTAGAGAATGTTTTCAAAAAATTCGATTTTTTCCAGGGTTTTTTATCAAATGATCGAGCAGTGTACCAAATTGCAAGTCTCCATCTATTCGGAAAGTGCCTAAAAACAGCATGACAGATGGAGAGATGGACACTTGGCATTTAGTATATATAGATATATATATATGTTAGAAACTAAATGTTAGCTTCAATTTCCAACTATGGTCTATTTGCCAATAAACGAGAAAAGTAAAAACTTTATTTAAACAAACAAATAAAATTCCAAAAAGCTGTATAAAATCACAATATAATATTTTGAAAACCTGGTGCCTGCACAGTGTCCGTATTGCTGGACATGAGTCTGTGGTCGTGCAGATGCATGTTCCTGCAGTCCTGTGCAATTTGTGTTAGTCATGAACCAGCATAGCCAACAAATCAAGAAATGTTCAAATTAAATTACCATTACAATGGAACAAACATAATATGAATACATAATTTTCATTACTGGACCAGACAATTTTGAAAATCCTTAAGAAAACAGAACATGCTAAGCTTAAGCTAAATTTAGTTTAGTTTTTTCACCGCCTCCTTTAGACGCTGCCTGTTCAGTCAGCTGCTGGCGCTGATTTTAAGTTATGACACATTGTACCGTGTTTCGGGTGCGGTATCCCCGTGGTTTGCGCGCTAGATTTGCACGCTACCACAAATGCCGCCGTGTTCATGCGGAGTACGATCACGTTAAACATGTGGGTCCGTAAGTCCTTCCGAGAGGTTGGTGGTAGGGGAAGGAGGGTACGGTCCCTGTGGATGCCTCCCCCACTGGGTTCCGGTCTAAATTGGGTGGCACTTCCCGGCCGTCCATACAGTTACCTTACACCTTTCTGGTAGGTCGGACGGTCTGGGTCTCAACAACAACAACAACATTGTACCGTGTCCCGGCCGTCCAAATGGATACTCTAGTCCTCAAGATGAGTCGGACGGTCTGGGTCTTCAACATTGTACCGTGTCGAGCCAACGGCCGTACCATGCTGAAAACACCAGTACTCGTTAGATCACCGAAGTCAAGCAGCATCGGGCGCGGTTAGTACTTGGGTGGGTGACCACCTGGGAACACTGCATGCTGTTGGCACGTTTCGGGCACGGTAGCCCGATGGTTTGCGCACTGGATTTGCATGCTGCCACAACTGCCGCCGTGTTCATACAGAGTACAATCACGTGAAACATGTGGGTCCGTAAGTCCTTCCGAGAGATTGGTGGTAGGAAAAGGAGGGTACGGTCCCTGTGGATGCCTCCCCCACTGGGTTCCGGTCTAAATTGGGTGGCACTTCCCGGAAGTCCAAACAGTTACTTTACACCTTTCTGGTACTTCCCGGCCGTCCAAATGGATGCTCAAGTCCTTGTTGACGAGCTGGACGGCCTGGGTTTTCAACACCTTTCTGGTAGGTCTGACGGTCTGGGTCTCAACAACAACAACATTGTACCGTGTGGGCGCGGTAGTCCAGTGGTTAGCACTCGGTAGACCCGGGTTTGATTCTAGCCACTGCAAAACTGCTGTCATGTTCACACTGAGTACGATCACGTTAAACATGTGGGTCCGTAAGTCCTTCCGAGAGGTTGGTGGTAGGGGAAGGAGGGTACGGTCCCTGTGGATGGCCCCTCTACTGGGTTCCGGTCTAAATTGGGTGGCACTTCCCGGCTGTCCAAATAGTTACCTTACACCTTTCTGGTAGGTTGGACGGTCTGGGTAACAACATTGTACCGCGTGAGGACGCCCCTTGGATTGAATGTTTTTTGCGGTTTATCCATATGTTTAGATTGGTTTACGGTAGCATAACCTTGAAATTTAAATTTTTAGTTGTTGTTTTTTCTACTTTTATCATTGGATTTTATCCTTAAGTTTATTGTTAATTTGATTTTAAAGTTAATTTTATTGCTGATTTGATTTCGTCATTAGATGTTCTTATATATATTTTTATATTGAAATCAAGGTTATGTGTATCAAGGGAAAATTAAGGTATGTGTATTTTATTTTATTATGAATTTGTTTCATTTTATTGAACAAAATGGTCAAAAATTATAGATTTTCCATATAAAGGATTTATTTATTTTATTTTTTTAGGTAATAATAGTGTAGTCAAATACAAATTCTGGATGCTTTTATACACACAAATTTTTAATGCAATTCAATTTTGCTATTTGTATGACACTTTTTATTTTATGAAAAAATATAGTAAAACTTGTTTTCACCACTCTCATTTCTGGGCTGCATCCTAGGCAGGTGATCAATATACAAAGAGCTGTGATCTAAAGTATATTGTAGAGTCATAAAATACTTATCATGGTTATGTTACTAATAAAAAATACACAAGTACATACTTTAAAAGATGATTATGGGTCTGAAGGGAAGGGGGTTAACTTTTTTATGTGCTAAAATATAGATATTGAACAAAATAAAAAAAACTTAGAGCACAATTCTTATTAATGTAGCCTAAATATAAAATATTAACTAATATAAATGACCAGCCTATTATCATTTAAATTAGGCAATCAGTTATGTTGAAAGTACTTTTACAATAGACATACATGAAAGAGATCAATTATTAAAGTATTATTACATATTTTGCATCCCTAGGAGGGGGGGGGGGGGGTGGTCATACATAATCTATACTCATGTCCTAAAGTTAAGAATAATTATATACATTTCAATAGAAGAAATACACATTTTGCTCTGCCACTCTTAATGTACTTTACATAGAAAATAAACTTTCTGCAGGAAATAAAAGAACTTGGAACATTTAGCAGATACACAACAAATTAAAATATTGCATATGTTTTTCATGAAGTGTATATATATCTATGATTAAAAATTGAAATAAAAAATTCATAGAAAATTGATTTGGAATAATAAATTTCTTCATATAAAAACATGAAAATTCATTAAAGAATAACTTTTCACTTTATCACAAATTTATTATCTGAAGTCATTTTTCTATGATTTTTATGATTTAACTTATATATAAATTTTTGATGAAGGATTCGCATATTAAATGCATGTAAAATTTCAATTTGTTGTGGTTTTGTTAAATGTTTGAAGCTCTTTAATTTCAAGTAAGTATTTTTTCTTTAATTACAAAGTGGGTTTATGAGATATTATATGGATTATAATTCTTTCTTCAAGTCTCCTGGCTTGAGGTGTTTGGAATGTTTTTCTCATAAAGAAATTATTATCAAAAGAATTGTAAGGAAAGAAAAATCATAAAACTAAATTAAAAAAAAAAATTTAGATCATAAAAATCTTTTGTTTTTTGTGAAACCAATAAAAAACGTCGTCCATCCATGTTTCACTATGCCCTCGTGTTTTTATACCTTTGCTTTCGCATATATCATGTTCGTAAACTAAATATTAAATCCTATTTAAAGCACTTTTACATCCTTTTTCAATATTAAGCTGTACCACTGTATTCAACCAATGTAGCGCCATCTACTGCAGAATGTTGTCCCTACGCAAATCACAGTTTACTATGGAGAGATGTCTGACTGAACAGGCAGCGTCTAAAGGAGGTGGTGGTTTTTTTAGCCTGCTCTAGCTCAGATAATTTCTGTCCAAAATACGAAAAATAAAGAACATTGGATATGTTCTTTATTTTTTGAAGTAATAAAGAATTAAAGAATTTAGTCTGTACTCAAATTTAGCTTAATTCAGCCCCATATTTTCTAACAATACTGAATATACATTCTGCTACAGCATTATTATGGGGAATAAGTAATATTGTTTTCATCACCAGATTATATTTAATTCTTCTGGATAACCTGTTAAATTCCTCTGGGCAAATTGAATTGTGCAATCGCACTATTTGTGAAAAAATCATTTTAAAAAATCTGATGTGGGCATGACTTTCCTTATATAATGCAATGAATTTACTCCTTTTACAGTAAAACAATAATGTACAAGATCCACGGTACAGTGTTTTTATCGTTGGCAATTATCGCTGGATGACAACATGTAAAATTATTTCAAAGTACCCAATTAACTTATATTTCACGCAACTCTAAACAATTATCAATATTGATAGTATCCTCAGTAAGCGATATAGTCCATATATTAAAATATTTTAATAATTAATTCATCGGTTAGGCACCATTTTCATTAGTTTAGCACCATTTTTGCAAGTCACTTCGTCAAGTTCACCAAAATTCATCACCAAGTGTTACAGACAAATGGAGAGAAGAGCATTTAGAAGGTATGCCATCATATGACTGAAATCAGAATTTGTGAAACATTACTTCCCATTTGGCGTCATTTTTATCAATTTGTCGACACTATCATTTTAGCAACATTTAAAATAGTCGTCATGTTAAATTTCTCGACAAACGTCACGGACGGAGAAATGGGTTATTCTTATAGTCTACTCTTATGTTCTTTCCAAAATATTGAAATTTCATTAATTAGTCATCATTTCATTGATTTAGCGTTGATTTCATCAATTTGGCGAATTTCTATCAATTGGGTGATATTTTCGTCAATTTGGCAACTTTTAAAAACTTAGCAAGTTGGAGATATTCTGACAAATTTGTCACCAAAATTTTGCCAAACGTTACGGACAGAAAAACAAGTTATTTTTATAGTAGATACTCATATTCTTTCAAAGATTTTGAATTTTCGTCAATTAGTCATCAATTTTATCAATTTGGCAACATTTAAAAAACTCACCAAGTTGGCGATATTCCACCAAGCATTGTTTATGGAGAAATAGGTTAGTTTTATGGTAGGTAAACGACTAATGGTGTCAAATTATAAAATTATTACCCAAAGTGTTCTCTTGAATGGAATGATCTACATCCACGAGAATGTCACGAAATTTATTGCATGATATTATACATGAAAAATAAACATATTTCACAATAGTTAATATATTTTTTTCATTTATGCGATTTTTTGATAAATTTATTTGAAAAATGTGCAATACCTCAAGAACGATTCATGTTGGCATTCTAAAGTTTATGTCAATAGTTTTCTACGGAAAAATTACATAAAAAATGTCTATTTGTGCAACTTTATTCAAGGTTTTGACTTTTTCAAAATTTCACTCCAAAATTTAGGGGGGTTCTGAACATTCGATTACGTTTAAAAACAATAGGCTTCCAGTATTCACGGATTGTAATTTTTGTAAAAATTTCATTCAAATTGCTTCATTTGTTCGCAAGATATCGTCTCCACAGACTCACTGACACACATAGACATCACCTCAAAAATGTTCAATTCGTGTTCAGTGATGCTTGAAATGTGCTCTCCTGTCGAAAACTCTGAATTCAAATTTTTGACCCTGTCACAATACTTTCCTTATACATTATACACTATGTATATAAAGAAAATAAAAATAACCTTAATAAATACCAAAATGTGAAATTAAACTAGATTAGTCAATCTAATGATTAATATTTAGAGGATGGAGATGGATGAAAAAGGATACATGGAATCCTAGGACTACACGAGAATTTACTGAATTGCACAATTGTATTGAATGTGTTAAAATAATTAAAAAATCAACATGAATAATAAACCAAAATATAAAAATAAGCAGATTTTGTCAATTTAATGTGCAATAATTACAGGATGACGATGGATGGAAAAAGTTAGTTAACTCAATGCTCGTCAGTGAACGCAATACCACCTGAATTACGCAATCTCACTATTTATGAGAAAATAATTAAAAAATTAATCTAATAATTAATCAAAATGTGAAAATAAACTAGTTTAGTCAATCTAAAGATTAATATTTAGAGGATGGAGATGGATACTTGTGGACTACCAGGACTATGAGAATACATTGAATTACACAATCTTACTGAATGTGTTAAAATAATTAAAAAAATCAACATGAATAACAAACTAAAAAATGAAAATAAGCAAGTTTTGTCAATTTAAAGTTCAATAATTACAATATGGCGATGGATGGAAAAGAAAGAAAGATGAAAAATAATAGGCATTTTCTGTAAATTTACAGGTCTTTCCCGTGGTCTAATTTTGTTCAAAAATTTGTAAGAATTACAGAAAATCCGTAATGGTTGGCATATTTGTATTACCGTAAAATTCTGTCGATCTACCCCCTCAAATACATCTCTAAAAATGTAGGTGGGGGGGAAGAGAGGCAATCATTGGAAATTTTTTGTTAAAAGAAACATGTAGAATTCCATTGATCTGCCCCCTCAAATGTAATAAAAAAACACAGAATAGAGACTTATTCGGAATTTTCAGCTAAAAGAAGCTATTTATATTTAAATTTATTTAATTCAATGATGAATTCTTTTAATTTTTTCCAATGCTTGTGAAGGAGGGAGGAGGGGGGGGGGGGTATTTTTCAATATTTCAAATGTAACAAAAAAGCAAAAAAGGGAAGGAAAGTCACTTTCATAGAGGGGGCATCTCGATGGAATTCTATAGTAATTTTTCAAAACATTGCTAGAAATATACATAATCATCGGAGTAAAGAATTTTTTATATCATACAGCAATATTAAAAAAAATTAGTAATTTTTCAAAAATGTTTAAGACAAATGATTAATACAACTATGTTTAAAAAAATTTACAGAAACATTACACTTAAAACATCTAAACATTCATCCAAGTCATTCATCAATTGTAAATATAAACAGCATACTTCATGTATCTACAACTTCATATTAGGACTAACATTTGAAAAACAAAAACAAGCAAAAACCCCTTATTTACAATTCTACAAGTTTGGGCAAACATCTACATCACAGAAAAGTAAACACGTGCACTTCGACGATAGTCATTTTTTTTGTTCATATCAAAGGTGCCGGAAATTTCCAGACTACTGCTTTGTATAACAAAAATTGCTTGTTTAGATGTGATTTATCATTCCTTAAAGTTTGGCCCAAGAGTTCTGACTCACCCTGTATATATATAATATATATATATATAATAATAGTAGTTTGAAAATCCAATGAAAGAAAAGTAAGAAGCTGTAACACGATAAACCTAACTTTCTAAAACATCCATAGAATAAAATATAAAACAGCAAATCATCAATCAAATGGAAAAAATACAAAAGATGAGTTATCAAGTTACAGAAAATCAACAAAATTCAAAGGTATGGAAACGAATAAGGAAAAACTTAAAAAATCAAGCTATATCACTATACACGTGGAAAACGGGCTAAGCCTAAAAAAATGGAAATGTTCACTTCGTAAAATTCGTTCTCAAGTCCAAGTATTTTGACGAAGCAGACACAAAATATGTATGTTTCTGAAGAAATAGATAGATTATATCTATAAACTATTTCTACTTGGACGACATACATAAAGAAGGAATAAAAAAGAAAAAAAAGGAATACCTGGAAAATGCACAGCATATGTACAAACAAGTCGAAACCGGGAACTCTGATTGAAGAGACCAGTGTTGCCATTCGCAAATAAAAAATAAAAAACAATCTACTGTTGCCATTCATAAGAATTGAAAAACAGTAAAGCGATATGGTAAGAAAAAGTAATAATATACAAAAAGAGCTACTAAAAGGAGGGGCTAATAATAGTAATGCTGACGTAGAAGAGGATATAAAAATAAAAGTATTAAAAATACAAGAGAATGGGGATGTCTGGCTAATATAAGATACTATGAATAGAATTATAAGATACTATGAAAAGAATTATAAAAATCCAGCTATTCTAAATTTTTTAACAATACCATTTACTAAATAAGAGGGATATTTATATAAATTGCTGGTAATTTTGAGATTATTTATATGCATAGCATGAAATTTTTTATCAGATAATATATAAATTCTAAAAAGCTGATTAAGTATAATATTTCTAAACAATTGAATCGAGTTACAGGAATAGAATGGTAAGATTTTATTAATATTAAAATTATAATAATCTTTTTTATCATATAAATTAACATTATTACTAATAGTAGTTTCATTAGGAATTAATTCCAAATTGTCTGGATAGAAATCTATATCTATGAGATAATTTTCTGTATGTACTAAGCAAATCAGATCATCAACATATCTGTAAAAAGTATAATCTATTGAAGTAAAAGACTTTTCATAATGATAAAGGTATAAATTAGCTAACATACTGCTACTGCAGCCACCCTGTGGAACTCCTGACACCTGTAAGTATAATTTATTTCCTTGAAAAATATAATTATTAAAAATAACAAAGTGAAGAAGTTTAAGAAAATTTATAAAATTAATTTGATTTGAAAGATTAGTAATATAAGCATTATAGAGAGCTAAAATTACATCATATAGATCAGATATGTTAACATTATTAAAAAAATCTTTAAAATCAAAAGTTTGAAATCCTATTATTTTTCTAAGAGATGTTAATTTATTCTTTAATTCTTTACTATTATTTAGAATAAGGTAATTATTGCTAGTCTGGCATAAACTATTATTTATTAGATTTAAAGAATTTAGTAATAATTTACTCGCAGTAATAGAGTAAGTATTATGGCCACTAGTTACTGCTCTAAATTTAATAGGATTTTTATGAAATTTTGGAATAAGCACTATATACGGAAATTTAAGATATTTATATTTAATATTGAAATCACTATACATATTGATAATTTTCAATTTAATACTATTGATGGAATGTAAATCATGTTTAAAAAGACTATTATTTTTTAAATAATCTAACAGAAATTGAATATAAATTTTTTTACAGATAATAGCATAATTATTAGAGGCTTTATCAACATAGGTGATAAAGGATCTTTGTAAATCATTAATGGAATGTTTAATATTATCAATATTATATAAAGATCTAGACAATTTAATATCTCTAATAGCATTTTTAATAGATTCTAATATAGTAAATTTCCACATATTAAATGCCTCTAATGGCAGAGCGTATTTATAAGCTAATTTATATATATATTTATCAAGATCTAGATTAATTGATTTTAAAACTTTAAAAGAATTATTACAAGAAGGTATCCTAAATTTAGTGCCAAATGACATAATGGTTCTTAACACATTGTCACTAACTATGTCTAAATCTCCTGTGACTATATGCCCCAAGTTATATATATATATATATATATATATATATATATACATATAATATTGTCCTACAATTTTAAGTTAGTCAAATACAGGTTTAAAATATGTAGTATTAATTTTTCTAAATATAATTGTTTTCAAATACTATTTCCAATAATGTAAATTGTTCAAGCGCTATAAAAAAAAATACTAAATGAGCAAATAATAAATCCCATTATGAACAAATAATAAATAAAAATTAAATCTTAAATGAACTTGCAAATTTGAAAACAAAAGTTTCCCTTGAGATAATACAAATGGCAATATAATTTAAAAAAAACATTTGACTACATGCTTCTTTCAAGAAAATTTCACTACATGATACATGATTATATCTTAAATTTTTTAACCTTGAGATGGATTTGGATACATGTTTTGTCAGGCAATGAGTGTTCCAAGGAATATTCTGGTATAAATAATGATCCTAGAGAAAAGTATGGAATAACAATTCAAAATTGGTTTCCACAGGAAAGGCCTAACTGATTTTCATATTTTTTCACTAGTTTGTTAAGCTCCAATAGGAGGCAGATTTATGGATAAAAATGTTTTCGATTTTACCTTGATTAAATATATAAAAATAAAAATGACAAAATATGCTTCCAAGCTAAATATTTCCTGCAATACACTAATTGGGAAAAACTTTTGCAAGCAGTGAGACAGACAGGATCCAGGAAATGTTTTAATATGAGTTTTATCCTTCCACATGGAATGATGTGTTAAAATGCTTGTTTTGCTGCTTATAATTCGAAAATGACTCCACCTATTTACATCCTTTTATGACTGGCTAAAATAGTTCAGATTTTATATCAAGCTAATTTTATCTCAAGGGAATAAAAGTATAAAAGCCGAGATGAATTAAATCTTGCAATAAATTCTAAATAGTGTAATACTTAAAACCTTATAATATTAACTTAATAAGTGCAATAATAACAGCTGAGCTACGCAGCATTTGTAATTTCTAAAACTAAATATTTTATGAAGCAGATAAAAATCACAATAGATTAATTACACTAGCTTTATCGGGAAGAAATTAAAATCCCAAAGAGATTTATGATTTAAATAACATCAAAATTTGAATTTCTTAAATCCATAATATGCAAAATCTTGAAATTTATATGGAAAACAAAGGTACTTATTATAGTGGCTTTGGCAAAATCATTTCGGCTACACAGTTGAGGGATTTCAAATGTTACTAGCCAATTACCAGTTGAAAATCAACGGTCTCGTAATAAGAAATCCCTGAATCAAGTAAATTTTTGAATAATACGCATTTCACATTTATACAGCAAATCGAATATTTTGGTGTGCAGAACCCCCTAAAGAAGAAATTTATATTTAATTATTTATAATTTATTTATAAGAAAATAATTAACCTTTATAATCAACCAAAATGTGAAAATAGACTACCTCAATTCATCTAATGACTAATATTTAGAGGATGAGGATGGATGGAAAAGGATACTTGTTGACGCCCAGGACTACAGAAGAATTCATTGAATTACGCAATCATACTAATGTGTCAAAATAATTAAAATATTTACATGAATAATAAACCAACATATAGAAATAAGCAAGTTTTGTCAATTTAAGGTGCAATAATCACAGGATGGATGGAAAAAGAAAATGGGAATTTTCCGCACCTCCTAAAGTAGAAAATATTGGAACTGAAATTGTAAACTTTCTGCCCTCCAAACTATCTACCGGTACACCAAATTTGAAATTTCTATCTCATCCCGAAGTATATATTTTTTATTCATTCATCTTTCTAATGTTTTTCTCTGGAACACCCCCTCCTTAAATGAACATTTTTGAAAAATTATACACATCTCAGGAGTTTTCATCAATTGATTAGCCCATATGCTAAATTTCAAGCCACTATCAAATTTTAAAGGCACTGTTTTTCAACTATTCAACAAATTGAACATTTCGGTATGAGGCACCCCCTTCAATAGAAAATATTGGAAATCTGAAATTGCACACTTTCTTCCCTTCGAGCGAATTACCCATGCACCAAATTTGAAGTCTCTATCTCATCGCAAAGAATGCTTTCCTATCATTTCATTTACGAACATTTTGGTGTGGAGCACTCTCTCTTCAGAACATTTTCAGAAAATATGATTTGTCCAGGGGGTTTTATCGAATGATCGACCCATGTACCAGATTGCAAGTTTCTATCTATTTGGGAAGTGTCTAAAAAGAGCGTGACAGACAGAAGGACACTTGGCAATTAGTATATATAGATTTGTGTACGGCACCCTCTAAAGTAGCAAATATTGGAAATCTGAAATTGCACACTTTCTTACTTTCAAATTATCTAGCTGTATACCAAATTTGAAGTCTCTATCCTATCTCGAAGCATGTTTTTTCTATCACTTCATCTTTTGAATGTTTTACTGTGTAGCACCTCCTCAAATGAATATTTTTGAAAAACCGTATTCATCTTGGGTTTTTTATCAAATGATTAGCCCATATACTAAATGTTAAGCCTGTATCACATTGTAAAGGAGGCATTTTTCATTTGTTCTTTAAATTGAATATTTTAGTGAGCAACAGCCCCTACAATAGCAAATGTTGGAAAACTGAAATTGCACACTTTCTTCTTTTCCATTTACCAGTACTCCAAATTTGAGGTTTCTATATCATTGCGAAGCATACTTTTTCTATCATTTCACTTTTCGAACGTTTTGATGTGGAGCACACAACCCCTTAAATACACATTTTCGAAAAACTCCATTCTTCTTGGGTTTTCTATTAGATAATTCACCTATATACCAAATATCAAGCCTACATCACATTTTAAAAGGGGCATTTCTCCTTCCTTCTGAAAATCAAACATTTTGGTGTGCAGCACAATCTAAAGTAGAAAATATTGGAAAACTGAAATTGTACACTATCTGCCCATACACCAAATTTGAAATATCTATCTCATTCTGAAGCATACTTCTTTTTTTATCAATTCACCTTTCAAATGTTTTTCTCTGGAACACCCCCTTAAATGAAAATTTTTGAAAAACTATACTCGTCTTGGGTGTTTTCATCAAATGATTAGCCCATATACCAAATTTCTAGCCTCTATCAAATTTTAAAGGAGTCTTTTTTCATTTATTCAACAAATGGAACACTTTGGTGTGAGGCACCCCCCATTAATAGAAAATATTGAAAATCTGATATTGCACACTATTTTCCTTTCGAATGATTTACCCATGCAACAAATTTGAAGTCTTTATCTTATCACAAAGCATGCTTTTCTATCATTTCACTTTTCGAACGGTTTGGTGTGGAGCACCCTCTCTTCAGAACATTTTCGAAAAATACGATTTTACGAAGGGTTTTTATCGTACGATCGACCCGTGTACCAGATTGCAAGTTTCTATCTATTTGGGAAGTGCCTAAAAAGAGCATGACATACAGACGGACACTTTGCAATTAGTATATATAGATTGTACTATACATGCATTTACAACAAATTATGGGAATAAATGTTTGGGTATTTATGTATTAACTCAACCACATCAAACTGTGTGATAAGACAATTGCTTCTATTGATCACAAACATACCTGTATATGTCATTAAAATACACAGAGCATATATTTATATAACTGTTGATCTGTGGCTATTCGAGTATGGACCTATAGTGGGCTTACTTCATTGGTGCTTGCTCCCCCAAAAAACATCAAAATCCAGTCCTCCAGGCTTTTGGAGGTCACATGTAGCCTGCAACAGGTGTTCTACAGCACATTTCTTACATATATTGAGCGGATATTGGTTTAATTTAAAAGCATAAAACATAATCATTAAAAAAAGGATATACTGTTATTGATATTTAACACTCCTTCACAGGTTAAAATGAAAGTTAAGCAGACATTTTAGTAGCGGACGTAAGTCTAAATTCTATGTGCAATGGAACATTTGTCACTATGTACAACCTTCAACAACCCATGGGAACAGATTCTGTGATGTTTTATTAAAGGACAAGTGCCAGCAAGATGAGCCCATGTAGGTTCATGTTTGACTTGTCAAGGAACAACTGTTACACAAACACATGCTCTGTGTACTTTAATGACATATATAAGCTTGTGATCAATAGAAGCAATCGTCTCATCACACAGTTGGATGTGGTTGGGTTAATACATAAGTACCCAAAAATATGTATTCTCGTAATTTGTTGTAAATACATGCATAATACAATATACATATAACATGCATAATCATACAAATGTGTCGTCAAAGCTTATATGCAAGAAATTAATGCAAGTGGATCAAACTTGGTGATTAATCACCCTGTTCACATCATTAATTACTTCTTATATTTTGCCATGGCCACTATAATAAAATAGACCAAAACAAATTCTAAATGCAATTTTAAAATTAAAAGATTAAATTTAATTAAAAATGATATTAACATGTCAGACACAAAATGTTAACAGTGTAATATTTGATATAAAAAGACCATATGAGCAAAAATAATTTTATTACAATGCACTATGTACAATATTTGATAACCATTATTTTGTGTTAAATATCACTGCTCTTCAAATTAATTGCCAATTCCTGTAAAATACTGGATATCCATTTCATCTTGCATCAAAGACCACCACTATTGAGATGAATTAAGGAAACTATACAAAATAAGTATCATAATATAAACAGAGTTTAAAAAAAATCTGGCTGAAATCATACGAAACCAAGCCTGACATTTTTCTTGAGCATGCTTTACTTTTTAAATTTATAATGTGTGAAAATATCATTATTATTTATAAGTCTTTACAAGTAAAATTTTACATCTGACGTTTAAATCTGGTACGTACACAGAATTTTCTAAGGGACAAGTTATGAAAATAATAATCAGACTGGACATTATTTTGATATTTAATTACACCATCAATAGTAAATATATGTTTAAAACAAACAGTTTAAAGCAAATCAGAGGGTTCATACTCAATTCTGAAAACAAAAATTAAGGAGTTTTTAATGACATATCTAAAATTTAAAAAAAAGTTTATAGATTACACGTTCAAATCCTCTACTTTATATCAGCACTGCTTTCCAAAGAAAAATACTTTATACATAAATTAGTATCAGGTAAAACTAATATTTATATCAGTTTTGTAGCAGGCCAATGCACAATTTGAATCATTTGTAGCAGTGCAAATTTATACAGTCTTTTTTGTCACAAATTTATAAAAATTCTGCACAAGAATAAATAATGCTCACAAAATCTTTTTAAAACTTATTTTTATTTATTGTTTAACATGCTATCAATTAAATAAATATTTTTAAAAATAAACTTCATAATAACCATTTGAAAACCTGAAATATTAAAAAAAAAAAAGCCTTCAGATTCAAAGCACTACGCACTACATGAGAACGTAAACTAAAAGAATCATCTTACTTCCATCATAATTAACTCATAATATTTGGTTAATTATGCAAAGTATTTAAAAAATTATCAAGTTAATTATGCAAAATAAGTAACTACAATATGAAAATAAACAAGGTTAGTTTGCATATTGTGCAATAATTAAAGGATGGAAAAAAATGCCTGTGGACCTCTCGGTAATGCACTACGATACAAAATGAATTATGCAATCGCACCATCTGCATGAAAAATTATTTCGTTTAGTAAAATATTTATTTATTTATACTAGCACACAGTGCTTAAAATTAGCGGTCGTTGGTTGTAATTTGAGACTAGAAATTTCAATTTGACGAGTAGATTCTTCATCCTGGTCATCAAATTTGACACCTAACAATACTACTGTTTGTTCACAATCAATCTTCCCTTTCTCTTTGACTAAATTAGGATCCCTGGTTAAAGACTGGACGGCAGTTGGAAAAAAAGCAGCATTTTATACACTAGCAGACTTTAACCACCACCAGTGATAAATCTGCAGGTGGTCATGTTCCTCAAGTGTTTCTGCCAAGTGCATTATTATCACAACACCTGCATTTAAATTGTTATGAAAATGCTTTAGCATTATACATAAAAATAGATTTTTCTTAACGAATTGTAGCACAATATAAGGGAAACTCTTGTACTTATGTCCAGCTGGCTTTATTTTAATAATATTTATTCTACAGTAGGGTCACTCCATTATAATTCAGCAAATTTTCAAAAAAGAAGTATCATCATTTTTAATTTCGATGAAAATTTGCATGTGCATTCCTCCTACCTCCTAGACCTCAAATATATATATTTTTTTATTTTTAAAAAATATACCCATTGATATATAGCCAATTTTTGTCATGACCAACAAGAAAAAAGTGGTATTTTGGAACTTTCTCTCATGAGCTATAACTTTTTTCCTATCAAAGCTGCAGCAACTATAGCTGATTGGAAAGCTACGAAAAAGCTCTTTTTTTTTTTTATATGTAATACTAGCTTAGCTGCCTTCGGCAACCAGCCTGTTCCCTACCCTTGAAAATTCTGACTGTGGCAACTCGCTGGCGTGACTTACCAGAAAAGTGTAAGGTTACTATTTGGACCGGATCCAGTGGGGGAGGCATCCACAGGGACCGTACCTTCCTTCCCCTACCACCAACCTCTCGGAAGGACTTACGGGCCCACATGTTTAACGTAATCGTACTCTGTGTGAACATTTCGGCAGTGCCGGGAATCGAATCCAGGCCTACCAAGTGCAATTCCTGCGCGCTAACCACTGGGCTACTATGCCCTCCGCGACAATCTCCATAACTTTCTTTTTATTCACTCAATTTAGACCAGAACCCAGTGGGGGAGGTATCCACAGGGACTGTACCCTTCTTCCCCTACCACCAACCTCTCGGAAGAACTTATGAACCCACATGTTTAACTTGATCGTACTCCACGTGAACATGGTAGCAGTTTGGGCAGGGGCAGGAATTGAGCCCGGGCCTACCGAGTGCAATTTCTGCATTTAAAATATAACATAATATCACCGTGACAATCTCCATAACTTTCTATTATTTATTTTTTATTTCTTCGGTGTTTAAATTTTTTTATTGTGGTCCCAACCACCACCCGATGTAAACAATACAACGCCACAATTCAATCCAGCATAATGAGCCAAAAACCTTATAACAAGCAAATACTAATTCGGTTTTTAATTGTTTCTAGGCCAAAAACCATACAAACTATAATTTAATCATTTAAATTTTATAATGACCATATGCTAAGCTCTTAATTCCATCATCCTCATTCCATCGTTCCATCATTCAAAATATCTATAAAATTAAAATATCCATAAATTAAAATATCCATTTAAAAATCCATATCGTTCCACTATTTAAAATATGGCATAAAGCATTAAATAACAATAATCATTTCACCCTTACAATATATATTGTTTTCCGGCCGCCCATTTTTGCTGCTCTATATCTTTGGATGAGTCGGACGGCCTGGGTTTTCGACCCTTACAATAATATATCTCCATGGAAAGAGCGTGATGTCCCCAGCTGCATGCGCATGTGGTAGAAAAATCGGATCTTCACCGTGAAGAAATTTAAAATCATTACTTCTTTAAAATATGAATAGGGCTGCTATTTATAATTATTTCTTGACTAGATTGGGCTTGTAAGAAAGCCTGATGTTTGAGCTTTCTAAAAATGTAAATTATTAGTCGAAATTATGAGTAGTTTTTACGATGGGAGGATTTAAATACGAAAGTTCTTTCTTTAAGTCGCAGGTGACTTTTGTTTTAAAATCTTTAAAAAATATTAGAAATTGAAATTGAGAGATTTTTACTCGCAATTGACTGCTCTTTCTGGTCGTGTGATTTGTTTTTTTCTACGACATCTGGATGGTGGAGAACAAAAGGGGAAAAAAAGGTCGAAATCGCATGTCGACTTCGCATGGTTGGTCGAAATCACATCACCTTCTCACCCACCCGGGTCTCCGATTGCCAAATTTCGCAGCTTTCGTAGCTCTCGAGCAGTCGCTGAACCTATAGTGTATAAGACAGACACACACACAGACATTGCCTTTTATTATATAGATGAACAAATTTCAGATTTGAAGCCAAACCCTATTTTCTCAAGGTCAAAGTTTACCGAACAAAACTCATTTTTTTTACCACTTTTGGAAATTTAAAAATCCATGAAGGGCTTGGAGTAACCAGATCATTTCCCCCCCCCCCTTTAAAACATGTTTCTGGTTACTTATTGTATATAAAAAAATTGACTTGTTACTCTGATCCCCTTCATAAGATATGATCCTCCCAAATAGTCAAATTATCTGAAAAAACCAGTTTTCAAGGCTAAAACAATATATGTGGGGGGAGGGGTAAATTTTTTTTTACTCATGCAATCTAAAGTACTCTTTATCAGCTTTCAAACAAAAATAAAATTATTTTGTTACTTACAGGCATTTGGGAGCTATAAGGGTCTTAATTTTCAAAGAATTGCACTGAAATGGCAAAATTTTTTTAATACATTTTAATCCTAGTTTTTAATTAAAAGAAATGTTATGTAATTAATGTAAGTTTTATATTTTTAAATATGAAATATTAATAGAAAACCTCAAAAAAAGAATGAAAACTGCTGAATGTGTTAAGGAAAAAGTAAACATTTTAAGTTTGTTGTCTTTAACTATGCAAAAATTCACTCAGAATTTGGAGTCAGCCGGTACCTAGTTAAAAAAACTAGAGATTTGGTTAAAAAACATGGAGCTTTACCGAAAGAGGAAGTTAAGCGGCCAAGTAATATCCTTGATACTAACTAGCACAATTAAAACCATACAGGATTTTTATTAGAGAGATGACTGTAGTCGCATGATGCCTGGTAAAAAAGACTGCATTTCTGAGTTGAGAATGGGGGAAAAATCAAACATTCAGAAAAGGCTCATTTTGTGCAATTTGAAAGAACTATACCTACATTTTAAAGAAAATTACCCTGATCTGAAAATTGGATTTTCTAAATTTGTGGAACTTAGGCCAAAATTTTGTGTTTTAGCAGGAGCGTTTGATGCACATTCAGTGTGTGTTTGTTTATACCAGCAAAATGTAAAGCTCATGCTATCAGCAATTAAAAGTCGTTATAGCTACATAGATTTGCTGAAGAATATGGTCTGTGACACTGAAAATGAGAATTGCATGCTTTCTGGATGTACTGTATGTCCTGGTGTGAATGCAGTCTTAAGAATAGTACACGTCGGCTTGGAAGATTACTGTTACTTAAGTGAGAAAATGCAAGTCTCATATAGGCAGTGAGTATTCACAGACAGAAGTGAGTTGGTATTGTGTTGAAGACCCAGACCGTCCGACTCGTCAGAGTTGGTATTGTGTGTACTATCTCTGCAAGAATTTTTGGTTAAGTTTGCTGAAAAACTTGAGTATTTAAAAATCTACCATTTCATTGCCAAGAAACAAGCAGAGTACTTAAAAGTCACAGAAAGAAGCTCTGAATAAGGGAGAACTTTTGGTTCTTGGGGATTTTTCTGAGAATTTTTCTTGTGTTGTCCACAAGATAGGTCTAAGAATATCATTCGTCAGGTTTACAGTGTACACTACATGTGATGGGATTGGGGGAACAGTCAAGAGGCTAGTTCGCAACAGCCTGAAAATGATCACATCCTGAATCCATTGGATATTTTTAAATCTATTATACAGAACATATTCACAGAGTTACATTTTTCTATGTTTCCTGTGATGATGTCAGTGCAGCACAAAAGATCCTCAAAAAGAGATATAAAATAGCATTATCAATACCTCAAACCCAGTCTTTTCACAGCTATATTCCACTCAGCAAAAATATCATTCAGGCCAGGCAAACATTATATTTCAGGATTTTCCAGGTGTGCAATGATGAACCTATGAACCTTAGACAGCCTACACTAAGCACTCGACCCAAGTTGTCAGATTATGTTTACTGCATATATGATGTAGTGTTTCCTCTAGGCATTTTCAGGAGAGCGTAGCACCTTGCCCATTTTTTTATAGTGATAAATGCACCCTGCCCGTTTTTTACAGTAGTAAAACGCGCCCTGTCCGAACTTGTACGAAGGTAAATGCGACCTGTCCCAACCGTTTTTTAATAGCGATGAGTGCGCCCTGCCACCTTTTGCTTAAAAAATATCTCAGGACTCCGCAAAAATTTCTTCTTTCCGCTATTGATACGTAGGAGCATGATTCATTATTTTCTGGTTCCCGGCGTCACTTCCGAGAGCACCTCCTACTATCGGGGGTGACGTTCCCGGACAATCTCTTCTGGATTCTTCACGCGGAAGACAGGAAAAAAGTTATAGCTCATACGAGAAAGCTCCAAAATACCACAGTTTTCTTGTCGGTCATGACAAAAATTGGCTATATATCAAAAAGCATATTTTTTAAAAATAAAAAAAATATATATTTGAGGTCTAGGAGGTAGGTGCAAGTTTTCATCAAAATCAAAAATGATGATGCTTCAACTTTTTTGAAAATTTGCTGAATTAAAATGTAATGACCCTGCTGTAGAATAAATATTATTAAAATAAAGCCAGCTGGACCCAAGTACAAGAGTTTCCCTTATATTGTGCTACAATACGCTAATAAAAATCTATTTTTATGTATAATGCTAAAGCATTTTTATAATTTAAATGCAGGTGTTGTGATAATAACGCGCTTGGCATATATACAAAAAATAGTCACTAGTTTCTATTCTCCTTCAATCTCGTCATTTGTACCAATTCTCATGTAGTAGTCACATATTGATAAACACAATGCTGCAGAATTAGCAACTAAGCATTGCTGTGATCGATTTAAAATTCAGTACCTACATTTTGTACATTATGAAAAACAATTTGCTGAAATTTAAAAATAAAACTTTCAATTTAAAAAGGATACATCGTTTAGTTCTTTTCTTGTACATAATTCTGTATCCGCATTCTCTGCAACGTATTGGATCCTTGGGTTTTATTTCATTTTCATGGTGACACTCTGAAATAATATTTTTACAATATAAAAATGAAATTGACTGCTAGCAATTAACATTAGCTTAAAGACTAATCAGCATTTGAATATATCATAAACAATACATCAATAGGTATAATTATATCAAATTAAAAAAATATATATTTAAAAACACAAATTTTAAGATCGGTACAGTAAATGAATGAGGTTAATAACTCTTTTTAAATATTCATACCACCACATATGTATATCATGGGAGTCTTTTGAGTTTGATCTTTCTCCATACTAAAGCTAAGATCTTAAATCTACAGACGTGAAGAACTGAACTATTCTACATTAATTAATTTAAATATCAAAAAGTAATTGATTTATAACATAAACCGTCGATTTCATTTTATCTCTTCACTTCGTTTGTACTTCTGTCGAGAAGAAGAATAATTAAATCATTTAAACTATTTTATTATTATAATCATGTTATTTAAAAAATATAATTACTATCTTTGAAACATTATTGTTGGAGCACTAACAATTATAAATCAAAGCTCCTTGTTATAAATTATATTGAATAGTTAAGCATCGTTCTCTCAGAAAACCGTGGTTGATTATAGTATCTCAATTCTAACTAAATCATTAAATTTTGAATCGTTCGGGAATATGTAAGATTCGTTGATTAAAAAATAGTAAATAACCGATTAAATCTATCTTTCTGTCAATCGGAAGCATTAAGATTATTACGATATATATTAGGTTTGATTAATTGTTTATTTATTGTACTTGATAATAAAATTCCGAGAACGTTACAATACAACTTTATTTCTTAGTACAGCAAACAAAGCGGAATATAATAACTAAATTTTCGCTGATTTGATCTAAAACGAGCTAGTTGTGGTTCGCATGCTTTGAATATGATTAGTTAGTTTTGTTCATTTTAATGTAAACTGTATTGAAACGAACTAAAACAGTGTACGAAATGGCTGCGTATTACGCAGCTTTGCGAATTATACAGAGGAGACGTAAACGCAGACTTACTTCTACAAGGATCTTGAGTGATTTGCAAAATCCTTTCAGTTTTGAAGAAGATGTTTTTAAAGATAAATTCTGTTTTGATCAAAAAAGTGTTCATTACCTTTGTGAATTACTCGGACCCATAATGAGAAGGAGTCAAGGATATCCAGTTGAATTGCAGGTATAATTATTATACACAAAAGTGTATTGCATTATGTGTTAAACACATTTCGGTTCAATCCCAGAAACCGGTATGTTTTTTTTTCTTTTGTGTGTATGGCACCAAATCAGCTATAAGTGGAGTGCTATGTTGTGCGAACATGGCATCCATCTTTTGGGAAACTTGTGCAAAACAGCAGCACATTTCTTACTTCTGCTGTTCTGCTATTTTAAACGTTTTTTGATTAACCAACCACATTGATTTTGGGTTCAATCATGTGTTGATTTTGGAATTTGATAGATTGGAGCAAGGTTTGGAGATCTTTTTTCATTGTTTTTAAGTTTCCTTGATTTGTTTTGTGTGTACTAAATACATCACGTGTCAAAGTGAAAGATTTAATATTGTTTTTTTTTATGGTTTGAATGATAGTGGAACAGTTAGTCCATAGCAATTCGAACATGGACCTGGCTATAACTACTTCACGGTCTTACTGCTCTATGCTTGCCTGCTAAAAATCATCACAAAATTCAGCCCCGCTGGCTGTTGGAGCTCACATGTAGCCAAAGCTGTTTGTGCAACAGGTGTTCCATGGCTCATAGAGCACAGGCTTACATCCGTGCATGGATGTAACATGAAAATCACTTTGAGCCACGGAACACCTGTTGCACAAATAGCTGTTGCTATGTGCAACCTCCGACAGCCAGCTGGACCGGATTCTGTGATGCTTTTCAGCGGGCATAGATCCATGTTCAAATTGCTACATCACTCTGTGAGCCACGGAACACCTATTGGCGACCTCCGAGAGCCAGCAGGACCAGATTCTGTGATGTTTTTTTAGCGGGCATAGATCCATGTTCAAATTGCTTCATCACTCTATGAACCACAGAACACCTATTGCACAAATAACTGAGTTGCTATGTGCCACCTCCGACAACCAGCAGGACCAGATTCTGTGATGTTTTTTAGCAGGCATAGATCCATATTCAAATTGCTATGTCACTCTGAGTTACGGAACACCTGTTTCACAAATAGCTGTTGCTATGTGTGATCTCCGACTGCTAGCGGGATCAGTTTCTGTGATTTTCTTTTAGCGGACATAGTTCCATGTTCGAATTGTTACAGTACTCTATGAGCCACGGAACATCTGTTGTACAGCTGTTGCTACGTGCGACCTCCAACAGCCAGCAGGGCCGGTTTTTGTAATGTTTTTCTAGTGGGCGTAGATTCATGTTCGAATTACTAAGGATCAACTATTGCACAAACAGCTGTTTTCACATAGCAACCTTTGACAGAGAATGACTGCCTGAGAAGTACCTAAATTTCTTCTAAGTGTCAACCTTTATAAATTTCTTCTAAATTTTGCTTTTATTGTTTTTTTTTATTAAATTTCGAAGTATCAACTTCAAAAAAAATAAATTAAATTGCATGTTTTAAATTGTTAGAATATTGTTAAATTTGCAAAAAAAGTTACTGGAAATGTCTTTCTACAAGTTAAGATGTATTTTTAAAACATCGGGCACCGTAAGAGAATGGACAATTCCGATTTTTTTTAAAAACTCTTAAAACCAATTGATATTTATAGAGAATTTTTTTCTGATTTTAAGTATCCAAGCAAAAATCTCTTAAAATAATTATTTATTTAAATATCAAGAAATGAAAAAGCGCAAAATCTACTCAAACACAAAACGGCCCGTGATTGGCTGTGACGTCACAATGCCTGTTCGACCTGTGATGCAATATTCTACTGTGTGCTGTTTCTACTGAGATATTTGCAAGTAGTTGGCGTTTAATTTTGTTTACAATTTGTTTATAATTATTTTACCCATTTATTCTTGGTCTGCTTGAGTTTAAATTATTTGTTCCTTATTTTATTTTATTGTAAACATGGATTCTGTTTGTTTTAAAGGGCAATCAGACAATTTGCCTAAGATCGATTTTACTGTGACGGTGCTCTCTTTCAGAAATACAAATATTTTGTGACAGCTGAAGCTCGAGATGTAAACTTGATACCCTTTTCTTGACGGTTTATTATAATAATGATAATAATAATTATTATTATTATGTGAATTACATTTACGTTTAAGGTATCTGGGGGCGCGGTAGCCCATTGGTTAGCGTGCTGGAGTTGCACTCGGTAGGCCCGGGTTCGATTCCAGCCACTGCTAAAACTGCCGCCGTGTTCATGCGGAGTACGATCACGTTAAACATGTGGCTCCGAAAGTCCTTCCGAGAGGTTGGTGGTAGGGGAAGGAGGGTACGGTCCCTGTGGATGCCTCCCCCACTGGGTTCCGGTCCAAATTGGGAGGCACTTCCCGTCCATCTTAACTGTTACCTTACACCTTTCTGGTAGGTTGGACGGTCTGGGTCTGGGTTTAAGGTATCTGTGGTGGAAATCGGAGTATTAGGACACAAAGCAAATACTGTTGAAATTAGCTACAACACCTGAGCTCAGAATCATTTCCAAATTTATCAAAGCTGGCTACTGTTGCACTCTATACCTGTCAGTACAGTAGAATGTAAAAGAGAATTTTCATCCCAAGGTAGAATTTAGACCTATTTACGAAACCGAATGAAACAGTCAACTCTGAATAATCTCATGTCTATTTCAATAACGGGGCCAGATCCAAATGATTTTGATTAAAACAAGGCAGCTGATGACTTTGCTTCTCAGAAGAAGAGAAAATTCATGTGTAGAATTATTAGTATTTATTAATACTAGTAAGCAATTATATTGTAATATTATATATAATATGTGTTGTAATTATTATTAGTAAATATAAGTTATATTTACAAATAAAGACGTTTGCATTTCTGAGCATCGAAAAAATTTGTAAAACATAATACATTTGCTTTGACCACCCAGCTGGTAAAATTTTCAAGGGAGAACACTGCGGAAGTTTGGGACTGAAGAAACATTTATAATTATCGGAACTTTCCAATATAACCAAACTTATGCATCAATTCTCCAATGACGGGAGCTGCGGAAGGACATTGTGATATCACATTCCGTGCACACCAAAATGGACCGTTTTCTCGCCACAGCCAGAAAGGCGAACTTTGACTGCTAATAAAACATGAAATACAGCTTGGAAAATAAAAATGTTTATACCGTTGTCCGTTTTGAAACATTTTGAATCGAATAAAAAGAAGAAAAAAAAAGTCTGAATTGTCCATTTTTACCAAAACAGTTACCAAATTCTGGACCTTAGCGGTCTTTGGGAAAATGCCCACATTTCTAAATTTTAATTCTTACTATAATTTTTTCACATGATCGCTGAGAAAAGCATGCTTTTGTTCTTGAAGAAATCCTGGTTTTTAAAATACATAAAAAAAATACTTTATGTTATTTTCTATACTATTTGAAAGTAACTGTTATCGCAATACTATCACATTATCCTAATTGTAGAGTTTTTTTTGTTTAACTTTTATTAAAACATTGATTGCATCAAGATGTTTTTAATGCAGCAAGATTGTCTAAATCTTATGTTTCTATATATCAGGTGATGAAATAATTATAAGGTTGAGATTTTTGTGTTGCAATAAGGATTGATATACAGCACAACCTCGAAAATCCGGACTCCTCCGGACTTTGTCGATTCCGGATTATAGAATTTGAATAAAATTCCGTTTTAATATTAACTAAATACGCTATAAAGCACTATTTTTAGTAAAAGTAATGGCTAAAGTTAAGTTAATCAATTAAAACATATTATTTAATTTAAAAAATAGGGCAAAAGAAATTTCTAAGAAAAAAAAATACACATTAATAATTTAGAATGTGTGAACGAAATGATAAAATTATATTTTATCATTTCGTTTAAATATTTGAATTAACATTTGTTATTTCATTAATTTTGGTTTATGGGAAAGCAGTTTTCTTTATCCTGTAGATGGATATTATTTCTTCTTGGTTATAAAGCTTCTTTGTTCAAGACCTTTAATGGCATGATCGATTGTTTACATAAGATTATCAATGGGCATTTTTTCTTCTCCGCATTTATCGTCGCTACTTTGATCTTTTTTTATTTAATATCATATCGTGAATTACGCCATCACTCAATTTATTTACTATTGGTGCATCATCATCACAGTGCAGAACTTCCATTATATCGGCTTTGTCGAGATTTAATGAAGCGCCGGAAGATTTAATGAAGTGTCGAGATTTAAAAAAAATCTAGGATTAGCACTTTTGATGATATCTTTAAAGGTGTAAATGTGTTTAAACCGTTTTCGCTATTAACAAACAAAAAACAAAAAATAAGAACTTAAAAGTTTTATTTATTTTCCAGCATCTATATAATGTTATGTTTAAAAAGGGTGATGACTCTGAAAAAAAGTAAAAACTTTATTAATAATAGTCAAATATGTCAAAAATATTGCAGTGGATAAAATAAATATCTTTTCCAAAACAGAAAAATATTTCTCCTCTCAATGATTTTTCTAAATTACGATGAGTTATTACTAGGCTGCAGCACCGGGACATGGTGGGGTAGGGAAAGCGAAGAAAGGAATTTGCTTAGCTCCTATTGGCTCCTAATCGTAAATGCAGCCGACCTCTTTGAGAGATCTGTGTGTTAATGACCTTGTTGCTCGGTCCTGTGCAATACGATATTTAGTTATTTATTTGCTATTTATATTATGTAAATATGACTTTCTAAACAAAAAAGGCAAAATATAAAGTTGATTTCAAGCTGACACATTCGACGAGAATGAAAAAATCGTCAGATATCGGGAGGGGGTGGAGATTCTGAAGACAAAACAGAATACATTGAAGAATGGAATTCGTACTACGAATTGAACAAAATAAATTTCCGTGAGCGTTAATAAGAATTCTCAGGATTTTTAGATTTAATTGAACAATCTGTGATAAAATGTTACGATAACGTTTTAAAGTGTTTAATATTAAAAATTATATTGTTTCAGAAAAATGTCTTTTTCAATAATGAGAAAAGGAAATTTTGATAATAAAAATTCTGTATTTAAATAACGATGTATATTTTACTCGAAATAATTCATCGGGAGTTGTGACTTGAATAAGGGGGAGGAGGGATTAACGCTAACAACGTAATTCATGCTCCAACCACGAGCCGATCTACGGCCGTCCATCTAAACTTTCGTTTCATTTCTGGGTTCTGAAAGTCGACCGGAAAAAATATGGTATTTGCTTATAAAATATAATTCCATATAAATAATTTTACCTTGGATGTTTTAAATCTACGACTTCGTCAGTCCGGGGAAGGGGGGGTTGGGGAATCGAAAGTTTGGAAAACGTCCGGATTTTGGAGGTTTCCGGATTTTAGAGGTTGTACTGTATATATATTTCTTTCTTTCTTTAGAAACTGTTGCTATACAAGGTGAGTTTTGTTCCCACCCAGTTTTTTTTTTTTCTGTTTATAGCAACCCTTAAAGTATTTTATAAAATTTTGGAACATTATAAAAAACCTCGCTAACACACATCATTATGGATGGCTCGAAGCTAGGCACTAGTACTGGTGCCTGTGTGTGCTGTCTGGATGATGGTACAAAACTGTCTTACCCTCTCGGCAGTTATGCTACTGCCTGTCAGGCTGAAGTTTTTGCCATTCTCATGTGTTGTAGAATTTGCTATGACAGAAATTACAGGAGCAACCAAATACTTATCTGTTCTGATAATCAAGTTGCTCTTATGGCCCTAGGGAAGTCTACTATGACGTCTTTCCTCGTCTGGGAGTGCTATAATGCACTTTGTAAAATTGCTAGCAATAGCAGAGTCATCCTATATTGGGTGCCTGGACATTCGGGCCTTCCAGGAA